>LNAC01000272.1:769552-841743 GCA_002007465.1 Ailurus styani
GGCTTTAAACCGCTGAGCCACCCAGGCGCCCCTTGTCCTTTTTTCTGAAGTGCCTTTTGGATATATCTGATCCTCCAAACTGATATTTCATTTTTTTTTAAAGGAGTTCTTTTTGCTTTGAAATTTTTTGTTCTTTCCATAATTCCTTAGTAATAATTTCTTAATAATATTTTCTAGTTTACCAGTTCTTTCTCTGTGCCCAGTCTGGAGTTTATCCCATTTATGGAATTTTTTATTTTCATGACTATGTGTTTTTTATTTCCAAGATTTCTAATTTTTAGTAGCAATTTATACAATTTCCCTTTTGTGTAATTTCTTGCTCTTTATTAGTAGAAGTTATTCCTTCATATATCATGTTGATGACATCATAAGCATACATACAAGGTTTCTGTTGTATTGTTTCATCAAATGATACTCACCAGCAGTGAATTCACATTGTGATCTATGATTTTGTTGGCTTTCTTACTTGGTGTTAGATTTAGTCTTATGCCCTAGAATTTAGATTTCTGTGCTTAATTTTTATTGGGGAGGGTGTCTTTTGGTTACTCCTACCTGTCTTTGCTCACTCTGGCGGTTGTGAGTTCTTCCATCTGGCTTCCTGCAGAAGCGTGGTTTCTGTTCTCTGGTGACGGTGGTGGTATCTTGATCTAGCCAGAGAGCTGGGGGTGACCCGATTGCTTCTTTGCTCTCCAGTCTCCCAGGGCCGTGGATTGCCAAAGGTGCTAACCTCAGACAGTAGTTTGCACATGGATGTTTTTTCCAACTTCCTTTCCCTTCCCATCACCTGGGTTTAAGCAGAGCCTGATTCTGGGCTCTTATCTCATGGGGAACTTGTAGATACCATTTGACCCAACAAGAGCCAGACTGCTGGCCGCCAGAGCCTGTGGCTGACAAGACACCAGGACAACCGAGACTTCAACCCTGTCCATTGTGTTGTGTTTGTTCCTTCTCTGGTCCACAGCAAAAGTTGATTCTGTTGTTAAAGCATTGCTTATCTTTATGGTTCCTTTTGGGGGGATATTTAATCTATCATTGCTGTGTATTCAGAGCAGAGGGGGTATATCAGAGTTGATTTTATCTAGTTGTCTTCACTAGAAGTAGGAGCTTGAGTATTTATATTTAGCTTCTGACACTTACAAGAAATAGAACTGCAGTTTCTGTAACTCTTTAAGGAGGTCAGGGGCCCTTAGGGATAATGCTTGTCTTTTTCGTCTTTATGTCCATGTACTAATTGTGGTGCCTTGTGTACATAGGAGATACTCAGCTGTATTCTTTGAGTGATGAAGTATCAAATATCAATAGATGGTGTAAGGAGCTGATACCAAATGTATACTTATACTTACTTTCTCAAAACAGCTGAACATCACTGGGGGAATTCAGAAAAAGCAGAAGAACGATCATGACACTTACCTTTGACTCGTGTTGAAAACCGTCCTATATGATCATCTCTTTTCAAACAAGAAAGGAATATTAATCTCACTATTTTTTGTTCTTAAAAGTGGGAACATTCCTCTTTCTATTAGACACTATGCTTTTTGAAAAGAGAACAAGTAGAACCTGAACCAGTAAGAATGGATTCAGATTAAGGACGTTTCAGGTCTGCCTGTCAGTGCTAAGGAGCTTTTCAAATGGGTATTTTAAAACAGGGATTACGTGTGGGCTTCTGCAGAAGAGTTACAGTAACCCTCTGAAATTATAGGCAACTGTATCAATCAAATTTTTTTTTTCCTGTAGAACAAACCACCTCAGAACATGGTGACTCAAAAGCAAAAACTATTCACAGTTTTGTGGGTTTATGATTCGGGCCGGGCTCACTAGGGAGGTCTGTTGGTCTGGCTGACCTCAGTTGGGCTTGAACTTACTCCTCTGGTGGTAGTCAGCTGCCAAGTCAGTTGAGGTTTGGTGCTCTGAGAGGGCTCAGCTTGGAAGGCTTCTCTGTGCTCTGAGTGGGCTTCCATTCTCCAACATGGTAGCTCAGGCTTATTCATGTGGAGGTGGTTACAGTGGAGCTCAAAGTGGGAACAGAAGTATCTACACGGCCACTTTATAGCTCTGATGTACCTATAAGGCCTGACCTCAGTGCTCATGCTGCGTTGCCTACTTTCTATTCTGTTGACCCAAGCTAGTCACCAGGGAAAGAAATAGATGGCACTTATTAGTGGGAGGGGCTACAAGGCCCTGTGGCCAATTTTGCAGTCTACCATGCAGGAAAGGGAGGGTGTCTCCTGGGGTGTGGTTGTGTAACTTTCATTGGAGTCTCAGAGTATTACCTCCAAAGTTAAGAACTAGTATTTTAAATGGTTTGACTACTAAACAAAAGGTGTTTAGGGTGACCTAATTGATGGAGACTTCCACGTAAATGCTGCTTGGTGTGTGGCCCTGGGATTCTGCCTTGTTTCTGTGGAAGGTTATACCTTGTATCAGGGCATTAGGAAAATCACCTCTGACATCTATACTGAGCCTGAGAAACAAGAACTATTGTGTAGTGTATCCGCCAGCTTTTGTTGAGTAACAGCACACTCCAGTGTTTCTTGTCAAACAGCCACCATCTCTTCAACTCCTGTTTCCATGGCTTTCTCCCATGCCTGCTGTCAACTGCAGGTCAACTAGGGGCTCTGATCCTGAGGATCGCCTGGTTGTCCTGAGGGGGGGTGGTTTGGGCCACTTGTCTCTCACCACCCAGCAAATTAGCCTAGGCCTATTCACATGGTGGCAGCAGGGTTTCAAGAGAATGACTGAGAGCATGCAAGATCTACAAAGGCCTACGTTTCTGTCTGTGGTTCAAAATGGGTGTCAAGTCCAGATTCAAAAAGGGGAGGGGGAGTAGGTAGACTCCAACTCTGGCCAGGAGAAGCTGCAAAGAAATAGCTACAGGGAAGATAAAAAATCACAGCCATTGTTTATTCTTCCCCTATCTGCTCTGTCCAGGTAATTCCTCCTCACACCTCAAATATAAGTTGCCTATTGTCTACACCTACATTCCTCCTATTAAAGAATAATGCTGTATTTGCAATAACAGTGTAAATATGGCACCTGGGTGGCTCAGTGGGTTAAAGCCTCTGCCTTCGGCTCAGGTCATGGTCTCAGGGTCCTGGGATTGAGCCCCGCATCGGGGCTCCCTGCTGAGCAGGGAGCCTGCTTCCTCCTCTCTCTCTGCCTGCCTCTCTGCCTACTTGTGATCTCTCTCTCTGTGTCAAATAAGTAAGTAAAATCTTTAAAAAAAATAAAGGTATAAACAAATTACGTTGATGTGCTTTTCTAAAGAAAGTGATTTAACTTATTTTCAGCCCTCTTCCTCTAATGCAGCCCACATTGGAGCCAGAGTTGCTTTGCTAAAAGGTTTCTCTGACTACATACATTGTGTTGGACAAAGAATCTTTAGGGATTTCTCAGTTGTACCTTTAAGCTTGGCATGTGATAATTTGTGTGATCTGCCCTCTCTACCTTTCAGTGTTTATTTTCCTCCATTCTCCCTTGATTACTCGTCATTGTAGTCAAACCAAATTTCCTGGTGTTTCTCGAATACATTTGCCCTCTACCAGTGAATCTTAACCATCCAGAGACATTTCTGGTTGTCCCCGCGTGGGTATGTGTGCGCTGCTGGGATTGAGTGGGTAGAGGCCAGGGATGATGTTAAGCATCTTGCTGTGCCCAGGACAGCCTCCTGCAACAGAGAATTATCTGGTCTAAATACCGGAGGGGCAAGGTGGTAAAACCCCGTCCTACACAGTGCTGTCTCTGGGTATTTTTTCACGCTGCCTTATGCTCTGAGGCTCATTCAGTGCTGCTTGTTGAAATGTCCCTTATCCTTAAATGGGCAGCTCAAATGCCAAGCCTTCTAGGAAACAGGTCCTGGATGT
The DNA here is from genome assembly GCA_002007465.1 of Ailurus styani. Taxonomy (NCBI): domain Eukaryota; kingdom Metazoa; phylum Chordata; class Mammalia; order Carnivora; family Ailuridae; genus Ailurus; species Ailurus styani. The sequence continues at coordinate 773,413 of LNAC01000272.1, forward strand.
CCCTCTCCTCTCCTGCACTGTGGGCTCCCAGAATCCTCTGAATCACCCAAATGCCTGTTACTTGGTATGTTTACAATAATTCGTACCCAGCACTATTTTGTTCGGATTTTTCCTCCCTTGTAGTTCAGTTGAGTGTGTGTATTAACTCTTCTGCTGAACTCTAGGTTCCTGGATGATAAGGATCTTATTTATCTGTGTTTCTCCTAGAGTACCTACCATGTACTTTACATATAGTAGGTGCATAATTAATATCTGTTGAGTGAGAAATATACATATTCTCATGTCCTTTGATTTGGTTACTTGTTTCCAACAATTTTCTTTAGAGGACTTAGTAAAAAAAAAATGCAACAAGCTGAACGTGAGTTTTTTTGTTTTTTTTGTAATAATTTGAGTCAGATACTGTGATAACAGATTGTACAATGCCGTTAACTTCTGTTTATTTCTGCAGCTATTTAGTGAAAAAATAAGTGGCGTCGAAGGAACGAAACTAGATGACGAATTTCTTGACATGGAGAGGGTAAGAGAGCATGTTAATGTCAATTGTATTACAAATTTGATTTTCATCGTGATGTGAGATGTACCGATAATGTAAAGTAAACGCAGTTAGTGGGAATCTGGGATGTAAAGACCCTCTAATGTGGAGCTGGGATATAGCTAGTTGGTTCCCTCTAGTGGACAAAAGTCAGAATGCTCAAAAAATGGTCAATTTTGGTAGTTATTGCAAGGAAAAGACCAAAGTAATTGTGATGGTGTATCTGGAAAATCAAAATGTATTTCTGAGATGAGACCCTTCAAATACATAAAGATTGACTGACTATGTGGAAGACTCTGGCTCTGTTCCCATGTGTTGCAGAAGCTGTGTGACAGCGTTTATCTGGGTTCTGTCTCTAGAACCAGCAGTGTGAACTTGGATAAGCTCTTTCGTCTTTTCTGATCAGTGGCACAAGTTTGATAATGTGTGCCCTGCTTGCCTCACATGGATGCTGGGATAATTACTAAAAACAAAACAAACAAACAAAAAAACCCAATATGTATGAAAGCATTTAGAAAAATACGATGAACTTGTTACAGAGGTGATCGTAACATGCTCCAAAGGAAGATTGTAGAATCTCTGTTCCTTTACCTGTTTCTTAGTCAGCTGTGTGGAGTAGCCGAGGTGGAGGTAGAACTAGGACTACTAGTAATTATCAGCTTCCTCAGTTGCCTTCCTCTTGGTCTTGGGCTGTTGAAACATGGCCCTGTTTTAATAACTAGACTCCCCAGGTGAGAGTGGGTAGAAAGAAAGCAAAGCATCTATCCTCAGATGTAATATCAAAGATACCTTATAGAGCAGGTTGTAGAGGTGTCATCAGAAGTGGGGGAGGAAGTCCAGTCGCAGGCTGTGGCTTGGAGAGTTCCTATCATCAGGATACCCTGGCCCTGGGCATACTGTCCTTTCTGGATGAGCACTGTTAAGTTTCTAGAAATGTTAATGCTTTGAGAGGAAAAGCTCATGTTGTTTTGCTTTTGAAAAAACTTAATTTCTGAAAATTGGAAAACATAGAAATATTTTAACATCATTGGAATACCTGAAATTACTTTTAAAAATCCCTTGGTACATAAAATACCATGTGTAACTTTATTACTAACAAAATGATCCAGTTTAAATGTTAAATTGAAAAACGCATTTCAGGGCGCCTGGGTGGCTCAGTGGGTTAAAGCCTCTGCTTTCGGCTCAGGTCATGATCTCAGGGTCCTGGGATCGAGGCCCGCATCGGGCTCTCTGCTCAGCAGGGAGCCTGCTCCCCCTTCTCTCTCTGCCTGCCTCTCTGCCTCCTTGTGATCTCTCTCCCTCTGTGAAATAAATAAATAAAAATCTTAAAAAAAAAAAAAAGAAAAAGAAAAATGCATTTCAGCAATTTTAGTTTCAGTTGATGGACTGAAATCCCTCTTGTTTACTTCCTTTTCTTCCTAAAACCCAAGTGAATGACAAAGAAATATAAAAATAAAATCTATTTGTTTTCTTACAGCAGTGAAAAGCATGGAAATTTTGTGTGACCAGAAATTTTAAGGACTTTCTGGAAGAGATTAATTAGATAGTATCAGATCCCCTTAAAACATGGCACAGAAGTGACAAAGGAATGGAGATATTCCATGACAAATCCTAACTATATGGAAGTGGAGGACTAATAGTAATGTCAAAGTGAAATTTGGGGAAAAAAAACACTAAATGGAAAAAGTTATGGAAAGGGAGGCACCTGGGTGGCTCAGTCAGTTAAAGCAGCTAACTCTTGATTTTGGCTCAGGTCATGATCTCAGGGTCCTGGGATTGGGCCCCTCCTCAGGCTCTGTGCTCAGCTGGGAGTCTGCTTGAGGATTCTCTCTCCCTCTCTCTTTGCCCCTTCCTCCTGCTTCTCTCTCTCTCTCTGAAATAAGTAAATCTTTTAAGAATTATTTTAAAAAGATGCAGTTATACAGTCTATTGGAAAATTGTGATAGCTATGAACCATTATGCACCACATAACATGACATCTGAATACATAAGGTAAAAGTTGTCAGAAATACATGGAAAATGGGCAAAGTCCAGAGTAGAAGATTTCACATACCTCTCATAAATAGCAGATTAAGTTGACAATAATAGATTGGCTCATAGACAATTAGTATAAGATATGATTAATAGTTCGATTATATTATAAATAGATGCAGATATCTGCATTCCTCAAATTGAGAATCTGTATTCTTTCTACATCCCTTTAGAACAGTTAAAACAATCATATGTTAGGCTCCAGAAAAAACTAAAAAAAAAAAAAAAAAGGAAAAAAAATCCCAGGGTAAAATCATTGAATATAAGGATTACAAGGAAGGTATATGTTTCCAATTCTGGATGTTTGGAAATTTAAAAATGTGTAAAAATTTTTCTTAAAGAAGAAATGAAAAGTAAAACCAAAGATCATTTAGTCATGAGAGACAGAATTCTATATATCAGAACTTGTGGTATATGGCTACATCTTAAATACACTTAATAGAAAAGAAATGTTTGAAGAAAATGAATAAATCATTTAAGCCAAGAAGCTAGGAATATAACAGCAAATTAAATCACTTTAGGTGGAAGGGAGGAATCAATACAGATAAATGAGGGATTAATAAAATAGGAAACAATAATGAAAAGGTAGAATCAATGAATAAAACGAAGAACTTATTTATTTATTTATTTATTTATTTATTTATTTATTTATTTATTTATTTATTTTCAAAAAGCCTCCTTTACCAAGTGTGACTGAGAGAGAGAAGGGTAAGCACAAACAAATTACATAAGGAGTAAGATGATATAGTGACAGGTATGGATTCTTTTTTTGGGAGAGGGTTATGAATTCTTTTAAAAAATAATTTAAAAAATAGAATATTATGAATACCTCTGTACTTTCCCCTGTTTGTCCTGATGGCTTGCAGCGGACATCGCATAGCATTTTGTTAACCTGAATATTTCCCCCTGCCCACAACATCCCCAGTTATTCTAGGAGGGAGGCTTTTTTTTACTTTATTGTTTTTAAACTGCATGGATTATTTTTTCTTTCTTTTTTTTTTTTTTAAAGATTTTATTTATTTATTTCACCGAGGGAGAGAGATCACAAGGAGGCAGAGAGGCAGGCAGAGAAAGAGAGGGGGAAGCAGGCTCCCCGCTGAGCAGGGAGCCCGATGCGGGCCTCGATCCCAGGACCCTGAGATCATGACCTGAGCCGAAAGCAGAGGCTTTAACCCACTGAGCCACCCAGGCGCCCTGGATTATTTTTTCAGTGTTCATCCTGATTGCCCATACTTGCCAACATGGTTAGTGGGCATCTCTTTCATTTTGTAAAGGGTTGATTCCCAGTTTCGATTGCTGGGATGCTCTGGAAGCTTTTCTAGTCTGTGCACACCAGGCCTGTGAGTCTGACCATCTGTTTCTTGGCTTTTCCCCCCCAAAAGACAGAAAAGGATCTAAAGTAGAAAGTACCCCTGCCCACAGATCTCATTGTCATCCTTCAGAGATGACGCCTAGTTTCCTGGTGGCTTTTCACGTCTAAAGAATGTTGGATATGTGGAAAGGAACACACTAAACTGTGTCTTAGTTAATATGAAACTCAGGAAAGTTTATAAATCTAAAACCTAGTTTTTCTTAAGCTTAAACAGAACTGATGACTCTCATTATAAATTTAGTAATTTCAGCATAAAAACGATGATCATTTTCAGTTAGTCCTCATTCAGGTTCCCTTAAGTCATAGGCTTAACAGATTAAATCCCTAAACATTTATCTTCACTTACATAATTAAGCAGATTCCCTTGTACACCTCAGATGTTTAGAATCACAAATTCGATGCATGGAATTCGCTCCAACGTCACGTCAAATTTAAAATGGCATTTTCCTAAGTACTTAAATTTCTTGAAACTCTAGTAAAACATAAACATTTCGGTGATCCTATTCTCTTAAACATTTCAACGGTCTTCCTAAACAGTCGAGTACACTGAAGAGAGTTCAGAGCTTACAAAACTATTATAAGGCCAGATGCACGAAGGCACATGTGCCTAAGAAACGTGTGATTCATGGCTTTGTCATTTACACGCTGTCATTTTAGACCTTCCTGGGCCCCTGAGTTAAGGCACTCACTAAGGGGGAACAACTACAGTTTCAAGCTGGTTGCGCTAGCTTGGTTGAAAGCTTCTGACCCCGACCAGATCATTGTTTTTTTCAGTTACGAAAATGACTTTCTTGTGTTAGAAATCACTCTACAACTTGCTTTCTTTTCCTGACGATGCGCTGTGGGCATCTTTCCAGTATGTTTGGAGTTCCTTATACTTTCTGTCTGATGATTCAAGAGTATTCCTTTATTTGGGTGTTTCACGATTTATCCAATCTCTTATTGCTTATCATTTGAGTTGGTTTCAGTTTTTAATACGACATAAAATGGTCTAATGTCCTTTTATGTCATTGGACTTTGCTGGCATGTTTCTAGATGATAAGTCTCTGGAAGTCCAAGAGTGGCACTAATATGCCCATTAACAGGTTCTTTACCTTGATCTCCAGAAGTTGAATCTGTTTTGCACTCCGTGTGTGAAAGGGCCCATTCCTCCACACCTGTATAATACCTAATATTGGGACAAATTAATTAAAAAATTTTCTTGGTCAATCTGGTGAATGAAAAGTATCTCCTTTTTAATTTAAATTTTTTCTATTTTGTCAAGTATTTGAACTTGTATTTTTCCCTGTTTGTGGATTCCCAGTTTATGTTCTTGTCTCTTCTAGTTGGGTTGGGTTTTTGTTTGTTTTGTTTTTTAAATGGGAGTACTATGTATTATGGATACTAACCATGTGTCCCTTGTACAGTCTTCTTTCTCTTTCATTTTGCCAATTTTGTGAAACTTTGTGTACTATGTCTTTTCATTGTTCAGTCTTTATAGGGTCAGAATTTTGGTCTTTTCACTTAAGACATTTGGATTTTAGGTCATGCTTAGAAGATTCTTCCCATCCCCATATTTCAAGATATGCTCCTATATAATTTAGTACCTTCACACTTTGTTTTTAGGTCGATATTTGTAATCCAGTATGTTGTGTGAGGCACGAACCTAACTTTATTATTAATTTGCCAAGTTGTAACAAAACAAAGAAAAAATTAAAATTGAGATGAGATTTGAATTAATTTTACAAGTTATTTTGGGGGGAGGATTTACATATTTATACAATTAAACTTTCCCATTTAGAAATATGGTTTTTGAAATAGATATTGTACATTTCTCATATTTATTCCTTACTGCTGTGTATTTTTACATTGCTCTTATGAATGGGATCTTCTTTTCCCTTAAATTTTCTTTCACATTATTGATGGTATGAAATAAAGCTATTATAATGTGCATATTTAACTTTATTATCTATTCTCACATTCAGTGGCTGGCTAACCAGCAGCCAGTGTCCAGGAATGGTTTTGTGGAAGGAAAGACTCAGTCTAAATGCGGTAGACAAAACATATGGGTGTTTATGTTAGTGATATGCTAGTGAGGATGATTATTCAATTGTTGATTTACAGTGGTAGTTTCTAATGTGAATCATTATTAGGCATCCTTACATGAGTATAGACATCAAGTTCACCCAGCAGACAAGGAAAGTTTGGCTCAGACATGCCTAGTATTGGCTTGAGAGACCTTAAGTACATCCAGTGATTTAGTGGAGCGGAATGACTTGTCCGAGTTTTCTAAATATTACATGAATAACTCACTTTAATGTTTAAAAGAAAAAGAAATGAATGTTCTCCATCATCAAGGGGAGAAAGAGCTGTCCTAAAATCAAAGTGAGAAAATAATTGCTTGTCCCCCAAAATACTAAAATTCATTTAGGTTACAATCACGATAATAACGTGTTCTATGTATTAAATTAATGCATATTACTCCTGTCTTTCTGTGAATTCAGTGTCATTTACCAACATTTTTATGTTTTATTTTCTTTTAAAGAAAATAGACATTACCAATAAAGCTGTTGCAGAAATTCTTTCGAAAGCCACAGAATATCTTCAGCCAAATCCAGGTAAAGTTAGAAAATGTCTTGAAATATTCTCTTGTTCATTTGCTGTCACAGATCAATAACACATGTTTGCTTGACCTGTGGCTGACATAATTTAGAAACGATGTCTTTTGCATCCAAATAATAAAATTCAGTTTTTTTAGAGTCAAGCCTCCAGGGATCAAAGGTAGTTTCAGTGCATCCTAGCAGACACTTCTATGAATTATAGTGACATCGTTCGGGTGGAGGCTTGGGCTTAGCCACAAGGCACCGCTAAGCAAAGTCATCTTTGTGTATATTTTGTGTATCTTTGTATGTATTTTCTTATTGAGGCATCTCCTCCTTTAGAAAAAAAAAATTCTGTCATCCTGCTCTTAAGGTGTATATTCCCTTGAAATTGCTTCCACAGAAGGATTTTCATTCTGAGGTTGTGAAGCAATACCCCTTGATGAGTTTTTCCTGGTTTGTGAAATCCAGAAACCAACAGGGGGCAGGGCCTCCAAGCCTCGAATTCTGCGCATTGCCAAAACCGCCTTTCCATTTTAGGAATCTAGTATTTGCACGTAGTGGCTGTGCTTCCCTTGGCTGTAGGAATCCGCACAGACCCAACCCTCCAAAAATCTAAACAGTAAAAATTTAAAAACATAAATTTTATAAAAATCGTGTCCAGAGAGGGTGGGTGTAGAAGTCTTCAGAATTGTATAGATGATTAGAATTTTAAGAACTATAATAAATATGTCTCTTCCCTGGCCTCCTCCATGATTGAGGTGAGCCACGTAAGTTCCTTTTCCTGATAAATCAGTCAGCACATACTTAGCAAGAGTTTACTCTTGGCGAGGGTTTTTCCTGGATTCTGGGGTGCTGTGAAGTTGGACCAAGATCCTATCCTCAAAGAACTGACATTGGAAGGGGGCAGGAATGGGGATGGGGTGGGCCAACAATGGAAGTGTCTGCTTGGACAGAGGCCTCTGGTTATTTCCAGTTTAATGGATACCCTGTCACATGCCTGTTACCTCCCAGTTTCTAACCTGACAGGGGGAAGGAGGAGCCAAGAGGGGTGTGTGTGTGTGTGTGTGTGGTCTGTAGGAGAGTGAAGCCTTTGTGGGCAGGGACCAGGAGGAAAACCGCTTTGAAGCTGAGGTGGGCAAGATTTAGAAAGGCTGGCCCTTGGGAGCGTCTAAAGCAGGACCAGCATTACCTGAGAGGCTGTAGGAAATGTAGAATCCTGGGCTCATCCCAAACTGCCTGAATCAGACTTTATGTTTTAACAGGATCCTTGGGTGATTTGTATGCGCCTTACGGTTTGAGAGGCGCTGGTCTAGAATACGTGAAGACAAACATGTCATTATTAAAGTCAAATAAAATAAAAGTTGATCCCTTTACTTCCTGAAGTTATCTCAAACACCACAAGCTAGTATCTGATTCACTCTCTGGCCTATAGAATAAAATCCCAAATCCTTAGCTTGGGATTCAGTTCACAGCCACATTTTCCATAGATACCTCCTGATTTGTCCCAATTTAATCCCTGCTTAGATCAAGCCGACCTGCTCTTTATCTGTTGGTTATGGACCATAAGCATTCCCTCTTCCACCCTTTGTTGACCCGATTTCTGCCTTTTTAGGGGCATCTTTCTGTCTTTATTTAACAATATGGTTTCCTTTTCCTGACATCATCCCCAACTTCATCAGTAAAGTATATTTTGTATATCCTGCCTTATAGTAGTAACTAGACTCAACTCCTTTAGGGCTGATGCTGGCCTGGGTCTCTCTGTAGGCCCAGTACTTGGCACGGGCTGTCCACAGAGCTGGATCAGTGGACACTCCTTGCCTGAGTCAGAGAGAAGAGGTCCAGGAGCATGGCCGCCCATCATCTCCCTAAGGGACCAGGGACCTGACCGCACCTGAGGGGCCATCCACACACAGACTCACGTTCCCTCAGGGGGAATCTGTTTCCTCCTGTTAGCTGTGCTTCCTCAGCTGGAATGAGTAGCAGCCCTTCATCATGATATTGGATATAATCAGACAGAACACATTCTTGGGGCATAGGGAGGGTCTTTGCGGCCTGTCGGTGGTTTGAAATATCGGCACCTTGGCAATTCTGTTCTTAGTGACCCGTTGGGCCCCAGGGAGGACCACCCGCCTAGGTGTCCGCACCTGACTCGGAATGTGGGTGACAGCAGACCTCTCAGTGTCTCACCCTGCCCGTGGGGTGGGGTTGCCCGGGTCCCCCCCCACCCCTTTGGTAAAAGAGTCTAGGAAATCCTGTGATCGATGGACTCGGTCACACGTGGCCCTGTCCCTTGCTCCAGGCCTCCCGCAAGTTGTCCACCAGGTGGCCTCTATTTTGCCGTCCTCGGTTCAATGCGACAGACCTGTGGCTCCGCTTTGTCATTTTAAGGAATTACAAATGACAATGTTTTTAAGCATACAGAGCTAAGCTAGGAATGCTGAACACTGTGTCGAAGATTCGAGGGCAGGTGAAAACCACTGGCTACCCCCAGACGGAAGGCTTGCTGGGCGACTGTATGCTGAAGTACGGGAAGGAGCTGGGCGAAGGCTCCACGTTCGGTGAGTGTATGCACAGCGCCTGGGATCTTGTGGATGGAGGCCTCTAGAATGGAGAGATTTTTACTGTTTGTGTTGTGGCACTCGTACGTCTTCCTTTGTGACTTCCGGCTTTGTTTCTGTGTTCAGAAAAACTTCCACCACCTCTCCCCTCCCCCCCTGCATTGTGTAAGTGTTTATTTATACTTTTATTTTGAAACATGTTTCTTTTCTTACCTGTAAATTTCCAAGCTCCTGAGTTTAATGGGCAGATACTATAGAATAATTGGTTCTAATTTTGTTTCCTCGCAAATAAATAGCTAATTGTTTTAATACTTTATTGAAAAGTTCAACCTTTCTCATCTGATTTAAGACAAACTTTGTTACAGGCTAAATTTTTTTTTTAAGATTTTTTATTATTTACGTGACAGAGAGAGAGATCACAAGTAGGCAGAGAGGCAGGCAGAGAGAGAGGAGGAAGCAGGCTCCCCGCTGAGCAGGGAGCCCGACTCTGGCCTCGATCTCAGGATCCTGAGATCACAACCTGAGCCGAAAGCAGAGGCTTAACCCACTGAGCCACCCAGGTGCCCCANTGGCCTCGATCTCAGGACCCTGAGATCACAACCTGAGCCGAAAGCAGAGGCTTAACCCACTGAGCCACCCAGGTGCCCCAGGCTAAATTTTTATATTCTAAGTTTGTTTCTGGCCTGCCTTGTTTTCTGGATCTGTACCCTATTTTGATCCAGTGTTGTATTTTAAATATTCTAACTTTAAAGTATATTTTAATGCACCTAACTAAAATTTCCCCTTGTTATCTTATTGCAGACATTTCATGGATATACTCACCTTTTTTCTTCTTAGATGAAACCTAGAGTTGTTTTAAGTCTCCTTTACTAAAAACAAAAGCCTATTAAATTTTTATTGAGATTTCTTTAAATTAATACACTGGAGGTGAGTTGAATATAACTGATTTAGTCTTCTAGGAGAATTTGTCACTTTTGCTATTCATGTAGTGATAAGAAGGCAGGCAATGGAAATTGAGAATTCAGATACTTGGTTATAGTAATTGATCTAAGAAATTGGGGGAAAAAATCTCCCAAAAACTTAAAAAAAAAAATCCCAGGGGCATCTGGGTGGCTCAGTCAGTTAAGTGTCTACCTTCGGCTCAGGTCATGATCTCAGGGTTCTGGGATTGAGCCCCGCAGTTGGGCTCCCTGCTCAGTGGGGAACCTGCTTCTCCCTCTCCCCCTATTCGTGCTCTCTCTCTGAAATTAACAAGTAAAATCTTTTTAAAAAAATCCCAAATGCTAAAATATTCATGAGTCACAGGGGGTAACAATATCCTTCAGAGCAATAGAGCGTGAATTTTATTTTATTCCATGGGTGAATGTGGACAAGATGGCCCATTCCTTATCCTGAAGGCAGACCCGTTGAGGGGACAGTGAGGGTGTCGGGGAGGCCCTCACAGCCAAGGCCAGTCCTGCAGGGTACCTGCCACAGCAGGGGATTGGATGGGCAGACAATCTGATGCCTTCCCAGGTTCCTAGCAATGTAAGGGAGCTTGTGTTGTGGAGGAGACCCAGTGTCAGGGTGGTGTCAGGAACGGATAGATTACTTGCTGTTCTGAGGAAGAGACTGTACTGTTGGATGCTTTCCTTTCGGGGCCACAAGGTAGAACCTTCCTGAAGTGCAGAAGCTTCAGTGCATGGAGGCTGAGCCCCATGTCCTTGTGGAATCCGTAGCACTAAGCCTGAGCAAGGGGAAGGAACGTCAGGTCCATGGAGGTGATGACCGATATTGAGAATTAATTTTTGGAGTCTCCAGAGAAACATTTGGAAATATTTCTGTCAAAGTCAAATTTGATATCCCAGGGCGGGGGGGCCAGAAACAGTAGCTTCCATTTCTGATCATTTGGGAAACAGTGCCCAGGCTAGGAAGGGGCATCTCATCTTTATCTTGGAATGATTTAGACTCGGGAGAGTGAGTTAAGGACATTTAGGAGGACTGAAGCTACTAGTGGGTCAAAATGGAGTCCTGGCCAGCCATAGTTTAGAGTAAGAATTTCCACTTCTGTTTTGCCAGGTCCTATACCATGCACCATCTAGTTCATTAAAAAAAAAAAAAAAAAGAGGTGAGTCTTCATTGCTATGGCTGTATTGCAGGTTTATAAACTTTGCATGGCTGGACTAGTAGGTGCAACAACTTGAAGGTCAGAATTTACTAGAAATGCAGATTCTTGGGCTGGCCCTTAAGATCTTTTTCTAGCCTAAGAGTTGAGAGACCCTAAGCTCTGCATGTTTCCAAGGTTAATTTGGAAAGCTCCAATATAGGAAAAATAGTCTGGTCTGGTGCATCTTGTACCAGAAATGCCTTCAAGAGAAACTGCCATCCTCATTCTGCTCAGCCACCAGGACTCCCACTTGCAAATTCCTGTGGATTAGGTGGCGGTGGGATACCAAGGCGTAATCCAGCAAAAGCTGCCGATCACTGCCCAAGCCCCAGCCTGGCTGGCCCAGGCCTCATTACAAGAGCAAACTGTGCCCATCCTGCTGAAAGGCTGTCTGTGCCATGTGACCCTGCCAGGCTTTCTTTGACATCAGAAGGGGTCAGGAGCCTTAGGACCATCTAAGGGATATGGGGAGGGACCTCAAGATCTAGTAGCTAGAAGCTGACAGGAGGTTTTGTTCATTTCTTCCTATTGTAACCTTTATTGGTTGATACTTAGCCCTGATGAATGAATCCTTTTATGGTTTACAAAGAGGGATTTTGTTCTCAAACTTCTAAGGAACCCTAGGTGCCAGTTCACTAAACTCGAGATTTCCCTGCTCTCTGAAAGTAGAGCATTCCTATGAGGCCTTTTGGAAACCAAAATGGTGTGAAGCAAAGAAGAAATTACTATTAATTTATGTAGGAAAATTTGGGGGTGTTACCAGACCCCCAAAATAACCTTTCTGAGGCTTTTCTACTACCTTAAGACACATCTTGCATGTCCAGGATAAATCAAGATAAAGCACAGATGCTCACAGACACAGCTCAGAGCCGTGGTGGCTGGATGCTGGGCTGGGGTGCTTACTGCTGTTCTCACGACTTGGGGTACACACTGCCCCTCTAGTAACTTGCTGCAAAACAAAGGCTGAATGTTATTCTCACTTTTTGTGCCTTTTTTTTTTTTTTTTTTTTCAAGGGCAAAAATCCTCTTTGGATTTTTTCAGTTAGCAAAAACAAGTACTTATGTAGGTCTTTTGTAAAGGTGATGGGGTTCAGCGTGAACTTCCAAAAAGCAGGGGAGGCCTGTATCAGAGGAGCTTTTTCGCCATCTAGTGGCCAGAATGGGAAATGCTTCGGTCTCTGAACCTGCCATCTTATTTTGTCATCGAGAGAGTACAGAAGATAGAGAGGAAAATACAGGCCATAAGGAGACTTTCTTTCTCTCTTCCTTCTTCTTCTTTCCTTTTTTTTTTTCTGAGTCAGGATGCAGCAGTCGCAGGGGGAGGACCTTTTTGCCCTGTAATCCACAAACTTTTGGGAAGGAATTAAGTAAATACCACCATTATCCTCGAGTACTCTGCTAAAGAATCTTTTTTGTTTGCAATTTCTATTCAAGGCAATGCACTGATAGAAGTTGGGGAATCCATGAAGCTAATGGCAGAGGTGAAAGACTCTCTTGATATTAACGTAAAGCAAACTTTTATTGACCCCCTTCAGTTACTGCAAGACAAAGACCTGAAAGAGATTGGGGTAAGTGTTCCAGCCTATAAATCTACCTGTTGCTCCTTAAAATGATGTCTATATTTAAAATCACTAGAATGCCTCTGTAGGTATTCAGTGAGAGCATAATCTTACTGTCGGTGCTAGAAGAATAATCCATATTGACCTGGCTCGTTGGGAAAGAGACCCAGAACCTCTTAGCCCTTTCTTCTGCATCTTAATGAAGCCAGCTAGACACCAAGACGAAGTGCATAACAAAATGACTCCATAACTTCATAGTAGAATTTTTATAATCAAGTTCATACCGTATTAGATCCTGTCTTTTGATACTTTGCACCAGACCCATAGTTATTATTTTTCACTGCTTCTCAAGGAAATCAGTATCTGGGAATTGACATCTTATATTTGGAAAACTGTTAGAAATGACCTACCTTCCAGAGCACCCGTGGGAGCTCTGAGGGACCTGCCAGTGATCGCGTGCCGCTTGCTTGGTGGTGTTTTTGTATCTGTGCAAAAACAGCCTTGAGATTTCTACCCTTCTGGGACTTCTGCTCTGGTGGGGTAGCCTGTGCTGACTTCTGGCACCCTCTTAGGGAGCTGCCCCGAGGACCTGCCTCCAAGCGCCTTCAAGAGTGATCTCAATGCAAGTGCCGGGCAGCTTGGAAGTTATTTGAACCTTGGGCATGTCTCCTTTCCTTGGGAGGATCCCTGGACCAGCAGCCTCAGCATCACATGTGACAAAGGCAAATGCTTGAGCCCTATTCCAGATTTCCCGAACGGAAAGTCCTAGATGCCTGTATGGGCATTAGAATCTGCATGGAAACCAGAGGGTGTGGAGGAGACTTCAGGGAGGTTGAATGAAAAACAAAAGCAACCGTTCAGGGGCTCCTGAACGTTCAGCAACCCTGACCCCCAGTGTCCCTCTAACCCCTCACTTGCCTGGTCCTCTTTCCCATCCGTGTCAGGGAAACAATGTCCCTCCTGCCCTCTGAACCCAGGGCTCCACTGGGCCCTGGAGTCCATGGCCATGTTCATTGTCCTCTCTCCTGAATCTCCATTCTTCCCCTTTCTATCTCTTGGCTTCTTGCTTTAACATCTGGACCCATCAGCCCAGAGGCCCTTGACTCCCAGCTTGGGCCTTGCCCCGCCCAGTGCACTCTCTCCATCACACCTAGGGCAGCCTTAGATGAGACTGTCCGTGGCTGCCCACTAGTGGTGGACGACAGACCCACCACCTTAGCCCTGATTCTCTGTTAGCCTCTCCTCCCTCTGGGGCCTGCTCCTGGCCCCTGCCCAGCGCTGCCACCCAGCTTCTCTGCCGTGTTTTGCTGTGGGCGGTGCCTCTGATCCTTGTCTTTCTCTCTTTCGCCGCCCCTCTTGGCGTCGTGCTCACCTCTCAGATCTCAGATGCTCTTTGTTTTGGGAAGCCTTCATTCTCTCCTGGCTGGAGCCTTGGCTCCCCTGTGCCTTGAGCCTCCCTGCTTCTCCTCTCCTGTTGTTGGGCACCAAGTTCCTCGGTGAGGAGTCCCGCTTTGTTCGCTTCTGGGACCATGAGGCCCAGGATGGGGTTTGCGCTCACAAACTATTAAAGAACACAGGGCTCTAGAGAAGAAGGGCCATTCTGGGGACGTGGGGATTCCAAAACATCCTCCCCAAATGCAGAACCTTAAAACCAGAGACCCCCTTGGCTGAAATATATAATACGCTATTTTTTCTTGTGCTGCTGTCCTTGAAGAAAACCAAAAGTCCTCTGGGGATCACAGCTCTGCCCCTGGAGTGGCTTCAGAGCTGGCTGTGGACACAAGCGTGGACCAGAGAGACGTGCAGAACACGCCTGTCCTTCGGTGTCTGCGTTCCCCGTGCAACAAAATAATATCCTGAGGGGTGTCTCATTCCTCAGCTACTGTTTGATGCAGAAACACTGTCAGGCTGCACTGAAGTCAGAGGACAATCAGGAGTTCAGAGTATACCGCACAGAAGTCGTTCACAGTCTCCACTATGCTGTCTGTGTCTCAGATGCCGGCAGGGGAGAACCTGCTCATGTAAGACCGGCTGACTCAGACCCATAAGGGTTTTGTGGATTCCAAACATTTCTTGGCCCTTAAGCAGCCAGGCTGGCCATCCCCGTTCCCACTTTATAGCCACACCGGAGGCCCAGAGGGAATACCAGGTTTGCCCCGAGTCTCAGAACATACTGGAAAGATGCTTCTGGCTTTCCCTGCATATGCTCTTTTCGCCTGTTCATTATGGAAGCGGAACCAGGGCTTTTCACTCAAATGCATAGTAACGTTACCTGCGTACTTCGGCGGGATGGTCTGTTTTTTGTGGATACATCCCATAGCAAACACCTGTTTTCTGAGGATTAGCAGTGTGAAGTCTTCCTGGCCTCTCCCTTGCCCCGTACAGCTGAGCTGTCTACGGTATTTCTGACATGGGATCCCTCTGCTTGCACACAGACTGCGATGGGGCATTTCCTATCACACGAGGCAGCCCATTCCGTGAATGGACAGGTCGAATATTTATAATTGTTAACATTTTGTTAAAGAGAGCCTGTTTTTTTAAAAAAGAAATCTCACCTTTCAGAGGTTGTCAGTGTTTGTCCTCTGTGTGTACGTATTCATTGATGGCATTTATTGAACGTGTTCTGTAATTGTTTGGGAAATTTGTGGAATACACAGAAGTATTCTAGGGGCCACTAGAAATTTCTGCTTTTATAACCTACCTCTTAGGACTTGTCAGTAATGACAAAGGACATATACTTATTTTTTGGTATAGTTATTTTAGTTGGAAATTATCTGGACATTGATAGAGCTTAAGTGACAGATCCTATAAAGAATTATGGAAAATGGAATCTGAGTGCTGATACTGTATCCTTATGTTACATGTAGACACTCATTCACTCTGCCATCCATCCATCCACCCACCCACACGTCTACCGATCCGCCTACCCATCCATTCAACCATTCATCCACCCATCTTCCATCCACCCATCTGCCCACCCACCCACCTATCCATCCATCCAACCTTCCGCCCACCTACGCATCTGCCCACCCAACCACCCACCTACACCCACCCATCTTCCATCCGTCCATCTGCCCACCCACCCATCCATCCAACCATCTGCTCACCCAACCATCCATCCAACCATCTGCTCACCCAACCATCCATCCACCCACAAATGTTTCTTGAGAATCTGCAGTTAAAGATGGCTTCTAGTGGAGTGTCTGGGTGACTCAGTGGGTTAAGCCTCTGCCTTCGGCTCAGGTCATGATCTCAGGATCCTGGGATCGAGCCCCGCATCAGGCTCTCTGCTCAGCAGGGAGCCTGCTTCCCCTTCTCCCTCTGCCTGCCTCTCTGCCTACTTGTGATCTCTCTCTCTGTCAAATACATAAATAAAATCTTAAAAAAAAAAAAAAAAAGATGGCTTCTAGTGGATGTTGGCCACACACAGCCATGTAAGATGTGTCCCTGCCCCTAGAATGTAGGCAGACAAAAAGTAATGGCTACGTTCATGGAAATAGCAAAGGTTTCTTTGACCCCTGTTTTGAGTGTACAGTTCTCTGAAAGGCTCTTTTGTCTTGTTCAGCACCACCTGAAAAAGCTGGAAGGCCGCCGCCTGGATTATGATTATAAGAAGAAGCGAGTAGGTAAGATACCAGATGAAGAAGTCAGACAAGCGGTAGAAAAATTTGAAGAGTCAAAGGAGTTGGCTGAAAGAAGCATGTTTAATTTTTTAGAAAATGATGTAAGTATTTAAACCAAACAGGAGACTTTAATGTGATTAAAAACATTGACTATATGACTAGGACCAACATGTGGAAAAGCTCTGGAGCCTTAGTTTACAAAAACTTCTGGAATTTTCCATAGCCATTATCTCCTGCCTCAGAAATAGCTTCAGAAATTTGGCGAGTCCCTACTCCAACCTCAGATCTTGAGAGGTCTTGTTCATCCCAGGATTGCTCCTGAGGTGTGCTCCAGGTGGCCCTGGGGAGTGAGGGATGTTTCGGGAGTTAGATAGCAGACCATCCCTTGTATTTGAGGTCATAGCGTGGTGGGTTTGCAGGAGAATAGAAGGCCAGTATTGTGTGATAACTTGCAGTTTTGCCAAGACTGAGAGAAGCACTCTGTGAGGCAGTTGTTTGAGGAGGAACAGCTCCCTGGTGCCCTGTCATCGTGAACGTTCAGGATATCAAAGTGTGACCTCCATTCAGCTGTACCTGAGTGGTAGTGCTTGTGAGCTTGGGGATCGTGAAGGCCTTGACACAGATCCCTCAGAAATGCAAAATGTCCTATCATACTGTGATTCCCGCCAGCCTTTATTCTATGTGTCCAAGGGTAGCCAGATTCAACATGCCTAAGAGGCATGGTCAACCCCATGATCATGGGCGTCATGAAGGCTGAAGGCTTCCCTCCTTCACCTCAGTGATGAGGACTTTGGCATTTGTTGGTGCCTGATGGGACAAGCCTTCTGCCACCGGCTTATCTCTGGCATCCCTCTCCTAAACTTGGCCTTGGCAATGCCCAGTGCCTTTTTGGCCCAGCCTTAGCTGTGGACCTCGCTTGTTGAACTTTCAGACCTGTGGAGACAAGTCAGAGGATTTATTTATCTGCAAAAGCATGTTCTACTTGCGATAGTTCATGAAAAGGTGTATCAAGGTCTCGCATTTTTGAGTCCAATCAAACGAAGTGTACTGAGCAGCTTTTATTTGCTGCTGTGATGTGCAGGCGAATTACGTTCAGTCTGACAAGATGTTGATTCTGGAGAAAACGATTTGAAAAATCCCCACATCCACAAAACCTACGTGCTGAAAAGTAGTCTCTACTATGCTTCTCCTTTTAATAAATTTATCAGGTTTTTTACATCTTGTGGGAAATGGGAAGAGGTAGGACCACTGACTCTGTTTTTCCTGCTTGTTTCTTTCCCCTTAAAAATACCAGTTCTCTCTTGAAATTGTCCCAAAGCCACTGGCAATTTTGGTTTTGTTTCGTCTCAGATTGTCATATTTGATTTTTCGAAGTGTTCAGTGTGTGGTTTTGGAGCGTGACATATCAGACACGTCTGATCCTTACCAGGCCATGGCAAAGGTTGTACTTCTGGTCCCGGGCCTGTTAGTGGCGGATTTAAACTCTGAGGTTGAATCTCGTGTGTCAGACAGGCTGCTGGCCCCGCGTGCTTCTTCATTCACAAAGTGCAATGATGATGGACTTTTGCCAAGTCCTCCATTTGGGGCCTGCTTCGGTTTCTCTGCCTCTGCCAGTTCCCCCGACACCTCTTTTCTCTTCAAGGTCAAGTGAAAGTCAGGAGTGATCCCTTCCGCACGGAAACTCAGTCACTGGTCCCTTCACTGATGGTGACCATGTTTGCGAATGAGTGGCCTACCTCCCAGCCCCGGCAGCAGTTAAGAGCTGGGTCTTAACTCCAGTCCCACAGCGGGACCGCCGTGTGTCCCCTGAGGCTCCCTGGGGTGGAGGGCACCCCCGTTCACCTCTGGGGATCCTAGGCTGCTCCCTCAGTTCCAGGCGGGGTCCATGCCTCCCCCGACAGGCAGTGCTGGCTCATTTCAGGGATGGCCTTGTTGCCTCTGCCCTGTCCTTCCACCAAAGCCCCTGGAAACCAGCCATGCAGGTGGGGGGAGACTGGAATCCCAAGACGGCGAAGGACTTTCGAGCTGCCTTGGAACTTGGCTCCCTCCCTTTCTGTGCCCTCGGCTCCATGTGCCATCTTTAGCTGCCGAACTCAGCCGGGTGCCCCTGCTGGCTGATTCTTGAACGCATGGCCAGAGCGGTGCTGGAGAGGTTGGTGGTGATGACAACGATGATGGTGACAGTGACAAGGGGCCATCTGCTGAGTGACTCATAGTGGAGCCTGAAGGGGTGCGGGGGGTGGCACCGCTGGTGTGGCACCTGCTTCCACCATTTCCCCTTCGCGGGCTTATAGTAGAGGACTATAGTGGCCAACACTCACAAGGCTGCCTTCCTCCCGTTCCTGGGGCAACAGCAGTCAGACCCAGAAGGGCGCTGTCTTGACCTTTCCCATGTTGGCATGTCTGGGCCATACCCAGGTGGTCTGGCAGTCCTGTGGATGAGGCGTGGTCTAGAAATTCCAGTTCAGCCCTCGGACCCAACAGGCGGATGGGGTGGTGGTGGGTATTTGGGGTTCAACAGCAGGTGACTCAGGGGGAAGACAAAGAACCAGTGCGTGGGGGGAAGAGGCATTCACGGGGCTCTCAGCCCTGCCCTTGCCCTTCACTGTACCCAGGCCAGCCCCAGGGGCTCTGCAGCCCACCGAACCCTGACTTCCTGTTCTCTCTGGGTCACCAACTCCTGCCCAGCTTTTGCCACTCGGCCCCTTCTTGCTGTGCCTGCTGCCATTCTTGGTGAGGAGGCCCTGGTGGAGGAGCGATCCTTCAGGATGGTGGGTGTTCCTCCAGGAGCCGATCCTGCCACTGAAGGTGGCTGGGGTCTAAATTCCCAGGTGACCACGGTGGGTCTGCAGGCCCCGGCTTGTCCAGGGCCTTGGACGGCACTTCTGCCTGGTCTGGCACCTGCTGCGGCCCCGGTGCCTGCCTGCTCCTCGGGGGCTTCCTCCAGACACAGGTGGGAGACCCTGGTACCATCGCGAGCTAGAGGTTTGGGGGCATCAGTCAGAGCTGGTCGCCCCTCTGAGTTCTAATTGAGGAATGGACACAGAAGCCAGACTGGAACCAAGGGGCAGCCCTTTCACTGATGAGAACACCCAGGAATGACCCCTACAGGCCTCCTGGGGAGCAGAGCTGGAGGGGATGACTTGTGCCTACCACGCTTGGCCAGCTAGGACTTCTGCTGCTCCTGCCCTCAGTTGATGGAAGCCATCCAGACACACTCTGAGACATGGGGGCCTCCAGCCGCGCACAGCTGGCTTGGCGGCAGAATAAGCCGTCCGCTGATTAGGGAACGTTCCCTGATCTCCTCCCCAGCAGGAGTGAAGAGGGGCTGGAGGAGGNTGAGGAGGAAGATAAGCAGAGTGCGTGGATGGAGGGAAGGCAGGGGTGTGGTGCCACCCGCCCACCCTTGCCTGGCACTGACGGTTCAAACCCCAAAGTCTCACTGTCCAGGGAGCGGCTGGTGTCTTGTCCAGTGCTCATGTCCTGTAGCCATGGCAAAGACACCAGAACAGCTTCTCCAGATAATGCCAGAGATTGCCTGGTTTGGGGAAAGCCCTGACTGGGCCTCGCAGGCTTGGTTTTTCTGGGATCTCCAAATGCAGATGGTGTAACCCTTGCCTAGGGTTTTCTGGCCAATGAGCCATTTCCGAGGGTTTCCAGGGGCTGTTTGCTCATCTGTCCTCACACCTGTATTCTCCCAGCTGAAAAACAGACAGACACAGCCGGACAAGCAACACATACTGGCCCCTCGCCTGGAGGATGGGACTTTCTGGAAATGCGTGTGGGCAGCGTGGGCCTGGGCCCACAGGGGGGCTCCTGCTCTCTCTGCCAGGACTGAGGTCTAGACCTTGGAACCCTCGGGGGAGTGAGGCAGAGCGGAAAGGCAGATCATCGCTGGGCGAACCCACATTCCGAAAGACCACAGACCTCAGCCAGTCTCCAGTCATTGCCTGGTCGGTGCTGGGTGCAGACACCCTGGTTGTCGGGGCCCCTGAGCTCCTCGGTCACACAGAGCACCCCTGCACCTGTGATGCAGAAAGAAGGAAGGGGCGCCATGAGGGACCTCGACATTCCCAAGGAAACTGGCGTCTGTTTTCCTACCTGAGTTCCGCAGAGTTGCAAGCGGGAGAACCAAAGAGAAGTCTCCTTTGGCTCCACACTTGTCCTAGTTGTCTCGTCTGTCAGGACCAGATCGGAGGCCTTGGGCATCTCTTCACCTCTTGCTCTTGGGGTTCGCTTCATTATTCCGGGCACAGGCGCAAGCCCGCAGTGGGCTCTGGAGGGCAGGCCTGTGGCGAAGCCCTTCTGACATGCCCGGCTGGGACTGGCGGGGCTGCCCCTGAGAGAGAGGGGCCCCGTGCCTGCCACAGTCCACTCTGACGTAGGGGAGCGGGAACTGGAGCGGGTTGGTTGCCCGCCTTCACCATTTCGTGGGAATGGTGTATCCCCCGTGCAGGCCTGTTAACATTCTTTTCTGTCTTTGCAGACAAGCTTATTCCTCACCCCTTGACATCACGGAATGTAGGTCTTTGACTTTGGCAGGGGCCCGAGAGAGCACCCAGAGATCCCCATTCCAAGCCCGTGAGGACAAACAGCTGCACATCTCTCTAGCTCTCTCGGTACACGTGTCCTGCCTGGGCATCCTCCCTCCATCTGTGGGCTCCGGCAACAAGTGGGGTTGCTGATCACAGATTCCTGGGTTCTTTCCATTGGTCCCAAGTGGCATTTTCCAAAATTCATTCCATGGGACGTAGTAGGTTGCACTCATAATGTCTGCGGTCAGATGAATTGGGCAAACCTTTGTATGGACAGGTTTTCTTGATCCCAAGAGCCTTTATATGATAATGTGACAAATTGATCTTGAAGAGATTGCTGAGGCAGGGCACAGCGGGGAGCGTCTGAAGCTTGTTTGACCAAAGGGCACTTCCAAAATCATCGTTATCATTGCTGTCATTTCAAGGGACTGGTGACACACGGCACAGGGTACATTAGGAAAAACTGGGCTCGTGGAGAGAAGGCGCACCCAACGAGGACCAAACCACCTGAAATCTGGTTCTGCTTTCACTTCTGCTCAGCTCTTTGCCTCACCTTGACCTACACATGTCAGGCACCACGTGACCAACTACATGCAGGAAATACTGTAGGAAGGTGAAGTGGAGAATGAAAGCTTAAGGGGCTGTTACTTAAGGTTACTAGGTTACTAGGTTACTAGGTAACTAGGTCACTAAGTTAATTGCCTCGCTCCGCCTTTCTCAGAAACTCTGAATAAAGCTCTCACCCCATTAGCAAAGGTGCGTGTTTATGATCAGACTTCTAGCTTCTCCGAGGAGCCCAGAAGGAGTGGTGGTCTCTGATAGGACAGAGCAAGAGATCACTTGGATGACCACGACTCACATCGAAGATGCTCTCTCTTTTGGAAATGTGCCGTTTTCAGCTGTGAAACGGGACAGCTTACCGAGTTCCAGAAGAGATGCATTTCCTTATTCTTGCACACTGGGCATGCGGCAGATTCCAGGCATCTGGGGGCAGGGCCTTACCTACTGCCATCCCTGTCCTCTCTCTGTGGTCTTCAGGGTGTGCCTCTCTGCCCTGCTCCTACTTGGCCACCTGGTTCTATAACCTTCTGCAGAGAGCTGACCTTTCTGTACATGATGCAGTCCTTGGAGTGATCTGAACCTTTGGGTTCAGCCCAGATCCTTTGCATTTGGTCTACAGGTCTCCCCGGTGGCTGAGATCCAGTTCAAGTGTCCCTGGGACCACAGCCTGGGGACCTCTTGTATTCATAGTCCAAATAGCATAGGGACTTCGGTGCTGTGCCCCCATCCCCAAGGGCTCAGTACCCCCAACAGCCTCATATGCTTATGATCAGCCATCGGTTTGCAGCTAACGACAGGGTTTTGAAGTCAAGTGCACCCATGGGTGACACCCTGGAGAGACACTGAGTCTTGCCCCAGGGAAGGGAGCGAGGAAGCCCGGAGTGGGGTGGAGTGTGCCTCGAAGCCCAAAGTGAGGCATCTTCACACCTCTGCCTCCCCTCATGCACCTGCTTCTTGGTCTCTGACCTTCCTTTTTGCTCTTCTAAGACCCAGTGGAGACACTGGTCCACCCAGATAACCCAGGTCATCCTCTAGTTCAAGTCCCTTAACTCACTTGCAGAGTCTCTTTTGTCATGGAAGGTAACAAGTCATGGATTTGGGGAGATGGGCTTGGGTGTTTTTGGGGTCCACAAGCACCCCTTTCCCACCCTGGGTAGCTTCCTCACCCTCGCCTCACCATTTGCCAGCACCGTGGCCTGTGTCTGGCTCCTCCCTCCATCTCTAGCTCCCTGGGCAGTCCGAGCTTCTTGCTTCAGACACCTGGCCAGGTGTGACCCATTCAGACGGCGCATGCCTTTTACCTTGAGCCAGGAGCGCTGTGTGCGTGGTGTGAACTCTTCCACGGTGCATGGTCACACTTCACTCCCAGGGTGGCACCAGCAAATGGGCAGTGCCAGCTCCAGCTGGAAGCGGAGGTAACCCGTCTTCTCAGCCCGGGTGACCTTCCTTGGGTCAGCAGGCGGATCTGCCCAATTGAGTGGTGTGGCCAGTGGCAGAAACACTTTACCTTCTAGACGGAGACTTGCAAGGCCTGGCTTTAGCGCTGCTTTGGTTCTGCCCATCTGGGTGTTCACTCCTAACTACAGTTTGGGAAGCAGAGGCAGAGGCCGCCCACATGCACCTTGCTGCTGATGGGGGGACAGCTGGAAGCCTCCGTTTTCTGGCACCGGGAGGCACATAAGCCCCTTGTGGTACCACGTGGCTTCTAGCAGGCACTTTGTACTGTAGCCTTTACTCTCCAGGGGTTGCATTGAGTGCCTACTGTATACAGGCCCCTTGCCGCACTGGTTTTCTCTCCCAGGGGTCTCTCCCTTCCTTCCCGAAGTCAGCCATCAAAGGAATAGTGATAGATGATGCATCTCAGGATTTCAGAACTTGTTTGAGCCAACCAGGCAGGAGAGATGGTGATCTTTCCCTTTCCGCCCCCTTCCCTCCCCATATGTTTCCAGGAATAGTCATTTTCTCACTGCTCCTTTGAAAAGAGAAATGTCAAATGTATTTCAAAGTGGGTATTAAAATAGAAGTTGACTTTACTCAAGGCAGTGAGGTGGGGCGCAGCTCAGACCTGGCCCGCCACCCCCCCACCCCCAACACTGGCGAGCACATTCCCTACTGCAGCAGATTCTGCTGCGGTCGAGCTGGACCATGGCACGGGACGTGTTTCAAAGTGAAAGCCAGAGAGGTGAAACTAAAGAAATCCGAAGAATTTCCAAGGGGCCAGGCTGTCTTTGTTTTGTTTATTGGGTTTGGGAAATTTAAGGCTAGGCTTGGTGCTCTTCCAGCCGCAAGCGTGGCAAAGTGAATATAGCACCACAGGGTTTCCTTGTTCGGATGCGGGGCGCGGCGGGGCACCAGTGGGATGCCGTGGATGTCTTATGTGCGCACTGAACCCGTGTTTCAAATGGTGTGTGTGTAGAATGGAAACGAGTGTATGGGCAGCTCAAGCAGGGTCTGCAGCAACAAACGGAAGCAGCTTGGGTCTTTGAAGGTTGGTCGTACGGGGTGTGTGTGTGGGGAGGGAATAAGCGGGACAGACTGCCCTCAATCTGCTTAGCACGTGCGAATGACTCATAGGCTTTGCGATGCTTTGGAAGGGGGGGTGGTTGACTTTGGTTTGTGTCCTTCTCTGGACCTGGAGGTCATGGGGCTCTTGCCAGGGGTCCTTATCACCTCAGCCTGGAGGTCCTGCATCCGAGGCTCGCCGACATCAGCATCCTGAATCCTGCTTTTCTGGAGCAGCTGCTCAGACACGTGGGGGAGATCAGGAAGCTCCCACAGGAGACGTCTCTTCCTTAATCCATGCATCCCCTGCATCCATGCATTCAGGTTTTCTTATGTGATAGAGCCTTTCCAACCACTGTGCTGTGGTCACTCATTTCATGAATGTCTGGGTTCAGGGGAACGAGAGATGCCAGACGCTCCAGCGTTCACTCCTTCTGGCTGTTATGTTTCATGGCTGGGATTTTGTGCGGACAGCAGCGAGACACAGCGGGAGCTGGCAAGTCTTTGCCCTGGTGCCTACCCTGCCCTTGGTTTCCTTTCTTATGTGAGAACAGCTTTATTTCCTTAGCCTCCAGATTTGACGTAGCCAGAAGATGCCCATAGAGACGTTTTACTAAGGAAGGGGTTTGTTTACTCGATGCTGGCTTCCTGTGTCATCGGGAAAGCTTTATCTCTCTGTGTCCGGGTCCGTGAACTTACCAGCATAAAAATCTCCCAAGAATGTCAACTCATCGGGAAAGCTGGCTTTTATTGAGCTAAATCAAATTTAAATCACAAATACTTTTGGACACGGTTTTTCGGAATAGACAGCTTCCTACCACGACCTGCGTGGCGCTGACACGGCATCAGGAAAGACATGGACCAGTGCCGAGGAAGACGCAGAGCTGGGTCTTTGGTGCTGGTCCCCTCTCTCTCTCCCTGAACGTTACACAGGCCTTGGGATAATTTTCCACTCTTGCCGCAGGTAGAACAAGTCAGCCAGTTGGCCGTGTTTATAGAGGCAGCTCTGGACTATCACCGACAGTCCACAGAGATCCTGCAGGACTTACAGAGCAAGCTGCAGATGCGGTAAGAGCCTCTGTGTGCGGGGCCGCCGCCGAAGCTCCACCCAAATCAGCCTCTCCGTCTGTCTGCCCTCCGTCTGCCTGTCCCTCCATCCGCCCCTTCCCAATGCCCCATTCTGTTCTGAATTTTCTTAGCTGGCTCTCGGGGTCGGGTGTGGGACAGCCCTGAAGGTAATAAGGACGTGGCTCTGTCCCATCAGCCGGAGCAGTCTGGTAGCTTTCTTCCTTTGTCGTTTCAAAAAAGTCCTTTTCCGTGACCTGTGTTCAGGGTGACCACACCGAGCTGCTCAGGCGACAGCTGTCCCGGCTTCATTGCCGATTTGAGAGCGGAAGCTCGCGGCGGCGATGGCACACGCGCCCTTGCCAGCGGGTAGGGATGTGGAGAAGCGTGAGATGATACGCAGTATGTGTGTAAGTATCTGGAGAGAAGATGTGCTTCTCTTCTACCAGGACAGGTGGCAGGCCAAGTTCGTAACACTGACTCAGAAACACCTTCTGAAGGATCAAAGGAAGATGGCCATTCCCCCCAGGCTTTAATGATGACGTGTTCTATACTTCCCTGAAAATCAGTACTGTCCCAGGTGGTAGGCACAGTAACCCTGTTAATTAACATAATGGGTTAAAAAACCAACCAACCAAACTACCCCATTCTTGACCAGGTTTGGTAAGAATATTGTTTTACCTGGGATGATGAGAATGAATACATTTGGGGGGAGGTTTGCTTAAATCAGTGGCAGAATTCTCAGGTGTGGCCGATCTCTGAAGCTTTCACTTATTTTGGGGGGAGCATGCCTGCAGAGCTCACCCGAGCACGTTTGTGTATCTCTGTGTCTCCGTGAGCAGAAGGGGAGAAAAGGCAGCTGACGTTGCTGGGTGCCCGGGGAACCCTGGCCCTCGCAGGTGCCCCGGAGACTATGAGAAGACCCCACTTTCAAATACACAGCTGAAAAACTATGCCGGGGATAGCACGCCTATTGCTTTGAGCTACTCGCGAACCGTCGTGTAAAAATCACCCCCTTCCTGACCACCACCTCTCCCCCGAGTTCGTAGGCTCCCCAAGGCAGTGCAAAAACGTACATTTGGGGGGCGTGGCTTTCTTCCTCTGACATCTGATTGATCTTAAACTGNCACTTTCAAATACACAGCTGAAAAACTATGCCGGGGATAGCATGCCTATTGCTTTGAGCTACTCGCGAACCGTCGTGTAAAAATCACCCCCTTCCTGACCACCACCTCTCCCCCGAGTTCGTAGGCTCCCCAAGGCAGTGCAAAAACGTACATTTGGGGGGCGTGGCTTTCTTCCTCTGACATCTGATTGATCTTAAACTGTGTTTCAGGATATCAGCAGCATCCAGTGTCCCTAGACGAGAGTATCAGCCACGGCCCATCAAGAGGAGTCCCAGTGAGCTCAATGGGGTGTCCACCGCCACGTCAGCAAAGACAGCAGGTGAGTTGACCATTCTGTGTGGGTAAGTGTACTCTAGAGGGAGGCGCGGCTAGAAGCCTTCGCTTACTGCTGCATTCGGCGTGAGATTCTGAATTTTTTTTCTTTGGTCGTTTGGTGAATCCCCCCTCCCCCCCCCGCCCTTCCTCTCAGAAATGCTCCTTTTCCTGCTTCCTGGTTTGGGATACTAAGGTTAACTTTCAAAACCCGGCACTGTGGTATGAACTCTTCCATGTCTACAGACACTGTATACACACTGTTTTAGATTTTTTCTGTTTTTCAAATATAAGATCATTCTGGGGGTATTGTTTGCAGCTTGCTTTCTCTTGGAGTTA
Organism: Ailurus styani; assembly: GCA_002007465.1. Taxonomy (NCBI): domain Eukaryota; kingdom Metazoa; phylum Chordata; class Mammalia; order Carnivora; family Ailuridae; genus Ailurus; species Ailurus styani. The sequence continues at coordinate 800,257 of LNAC01000272.1, forward strand.
TTTCTGTGTCATGCCTATGGATCTGTCTCTATCCCCCTATTTTTTAACGGCATCATAGCTTTCCATTATGTATACCATTTCTCTATTAACGGACACTAAGGTTGTTTACAGTTATATGCTGAAAGCAAATGTGCTGACGGGCAAGTCTTCCTTGGAAGTGAAATTGCTAAGTTAGAGTGAATGCAAATGTTAAATGATAGTAGCTACTGCCAAATGACATTCCCAAAAGGGCACACTACTCTTGATGTAGTAATGCCTGTGTCCCCATACCCAGGTCATTTGACCTCCATTTTTGTCAAGCACTCATGAGTAAAAAAGTGTTCAATTTTAATTTGCCTTTCTGTGATAACTAGTGAAACTGAACTCCATTTGTATTTTCTTAGGTCTGAATTGTCTGTTCATGTAATTTATTCATTTTTCCTATAGCTCGTTTACTTTGCTTTATTGATTCATATGCATGCTTTACGTGTGGGGATAATAATAGGTTTTCCCCCCAGTTTATTGTTGTGGTTTTTTTTTTTAAAGTTTTATGTCAGTGATCTCTACACCAAACATGGGGCTTAAACTCACAACCCTGAGATCAGGAGTTGGATGCTCTTCTCCCATCCAAGTACTAACCAGGCCCGATCCTGCTTAGCTTCCGAGATCAGACGAGATCGNGTTTTTTTTTTTAAAGTTTTATGTCAGTGATCTCTACACCAAACATGGGGCTTAAACTCACGACCCTGAGATCAGGAGTTGGATGGTCTTCTAAATGAGCCAGACAGAGGCCCCTATTGTTGCAATTTTAGAGTTCTATATATATTCTNGAGTTGGATGCTCTTCTAAATGAGCCAGACAGAGGCCCCTATTGTTGCAATTTTAGAGTTCTATATATATTCTGAATATAAGTCCTTGACAAATATGTGGTTTGCAAATATTTTCTTTCACTCTGTAGCTTCTTTTTATTCTCCTAACAGGATTTTTGACAAATCAAAAGTTTTTAGTTGTGGTGAAGTCCAGCTTCTCATTTCTTCCTTTTAAGATCCTGCTTTTGGTATAAAGTCTGAGCTTCCTCTGGCTAGCCCTGAACAAGTTCTCCTGTGCTTTTTTCCCAGAGTTGCACACATTTACATTTCAGTACATGATGTACTCTGAATTAGTTTTTGTATGGACTGAAGTCGAAGTTCACTTATTTGCCCATGGATTTCAAGCCATCTCTCTTGTCACACACCTGCCCATGGGATTTTCTTCCAACACTTTTTTATCCTTTAAGATTTTTTTTTCAATTAAAAAATAAAAATGATGGGACTAATATGTGCATATAGTTCTAGAGAGAAAATGGTGTTACCAGGCCTTAATGAAAAGCAGCTGTCTCCCTTTCTACCCTCTCTCGTCTTCATTTCCTGCTCTCAGAAGAACCTACTTTCAGCTCTTTGTTTGGTATTTAGCTCCATTGTTCTAAATGATATGCTTTTATTGCTAGTTCTTGATTTTTTGGTTTGGGAGAATATCTGTGGTTTCCTGATACGGCAGATGAAGACTGTGCTCCCTGTCCTCAGCCTCCCACGTACTTCCCCTCCCCACCTCCTCCTTCCAAGTTACTCATAATCACTGTTTTCATCGTGGCACCATCATTTTGACCACGCGCAACTCCCCATCCCGCCCTGTTATGTTAAATGTCATTGCCTCTACTTCTTGGTGAAGACATGGGCAGCCCCGTGACTTATCTGGCTCTTCTTGGGTAACATAAGTCCTCCATTCACTTGAGTGTATGGATGCGGGATCTTGATTTGAAGCTGGGCTCCCCCTCCTTGACCTCTGGCCTGTTGTAGGGGAAAGATTGGTGTCAGCAAAGGGATTGTAGTTGGCTTCTCCTCTATTTCTCCATCCACTACTTCTGTTCTTAAAGCTCCAGGGAGCAAATTTCAAGCTCTCTTATGGGTCTTTTTAAAAGTCTCCCTTGACTTGATGTGAAATAGGAAGAACTTAAACACACCCCCCTCCTTCAGGCTTTCCAGAAATTTCTCTAAAAACCCTTTCTGATCTCCATCTCCTGACCCATCTATAGCATAGATAAGGCTGGGATTAAGAGTCATAAAAACTGGTTTCCCATCTCTTCTGATTCGGTTTATGTGTTTGCAATTTCTACATGGCAGTCTCCTGCACATCCATTTTTTTCTTAACAGTTCTGGAGCCTCAGCAGTAACTTCCATTTTTATATCCTATGTCAATTATTTACAGTGTTATGAGAATAAAAATAATACTCACGGCCATATCATACAGTGTACTATCATTACATTCCCATTGTCATTCAACTTTTTATTGTTGGTTACTCTAGCTTCATTCTAAGTCTTGAAGTCGGGTGATGTCAGTCCTCTAACGGTCTTTTTTCAAAGCTCTTTGGGCTGTTCTAGTAGCTTTTCTATGTGAATTTTAGGATTAGCTTTTCAATTTCTATAAAAGAAATCATGCTCAGGTTTTGATTTGGTTGAGGCTGAAACTATAAATCAATTTAATGGGGATTTACAGCTTAACAATATGGAGTTTTCTAGTCTTGAGCACAGTCTATTTTCCACTTCAGTTTTCTTAATTTCTGTTCTGCCACATTTTGCTATTTTCAGCAGGTAAGTCTTTTACATTTTTAAATCGGTCTCTTAATACTTCATATTTTTCATATGACTTGAAACATCATTTTTACAAAATTTCAATGACCAATTTTTTATTGCTAATGTATAGACATACAGTTGATTGTTATATATAGGTCTTGTGTCCTGCCATGTTGCCAAATTCACTTATTAGTTTGAGCAGATTTTTTGTAGGTCCTGTGCATTTTCCTATAGAGATGATCATGTCATCTACAAATAAAGACTTACTGGATGGCAAGATGCCTTTTATTTGTTTTTCTTGCCTTTTTGCACCTGCTAGAAACTCCAGTATAATGCTGAATAGAATAGTTGGTGTGGACCTACTAGCTTTTTTCTTTATGTGAGAGGGGTAGCATTCAGTAGCTTATAATTAAGTATGATGTTAGCTGTAGGTTTTTCATAGATGCCTTCTATCAGATTGAATTCCCTTCCAGTCATAGTTTGCTGAGAGTTTTTAGTAGGAATGAATTTTTTTGGCATCTGTGGAAATGATAATATGTTTTTTGTTTTAGTTTGTTAACATGGTGAGTTATGTGAAATTAGTTAAAGCAATCTTATATTCATGGGATAAACCGTTTGTGAGAAAGGTTTTTTTTAAAAAATAAACTAAGTTTAGAATGGTTTTAGATTTATAGAAAAGTTGCAGAGATATTACACAGCATTCCTATATACCCAAAACCATTCCCTTATTATTTTTTCCCTTATTATTAACATCTTACGAGTTTGGTACATCTAGTGAATCTGTATTGATACATTATTATTGACTAAAGTCTGTACTTTATTCAGATTGCCTTAGTTTTTACCTAATGTCCTTTTTCTGTTCCAATATCCCATCCAAGACACTGCCTTACATTTAGTCATGATATCTGCTTACCCTCCTCTTGGCTGTGATGGTTTCTAAGACTTTCTTTGTTCTTAAGAGCTTGGCAGCTTTGGGGAGTTGTGGTCAGGTATTTTGTAGAATGTCCCTGGTTGAGATTTGTCTGATTTTTTTTTCATGATGATACTGGAGTTATGGAATTGGGAATATGGAATTGGATGACCACAGAGACCAGGTGCCATTCTCAGAGTATCAGCATGAATTATTACTATTGATGTTAATTGTAATTGATGCTTTTGCTGACCACCTAGTTGAGGCAGTGCTTGTCAACTTTCTCTGTTAAAGTTTACTCTTTAAAATAAATGTTCCCTTGTGCAAAGGTTTTTAACTACAAATTAAATTTCCTTATAGATATGAGGCTATTGAACTTATCTGTTTCTTCTTGAGTGAGCTTTGGTAGTTTGTGTCTTTCATCGCCTTTGTCCGTATCATCTAAGTTGCCAGATTTACTGCATAAAGTTTTTCATATATTCCCTTATTTTCCTTGTGACAGATAAAGACTTTGTAGTGATGCCATGGCTCTCATTTCTGATAGAAAATTTTCATCTTCTCTCTGCCTGTAGATTCACCAATCTTATTGTCATCTCAAAGAAGCAGTTTTCTGTTTCATTGGTTCTCTATCACTTACTGTTTTCTAGCTCATCGAGTTGCACTTTATTATTTCCTTTCTTCTTTGGATTTTGTTTGCTCTTCTTGGTCTCATTTTCTGTAATTGTGGAGTTATCTCTTCCTCCTGGCAATTCTACCAGAATTATAGGAAGATTGGTTATCTTCCCCGACCCTCCCTTTGTTCTCATTGACCCTTTAAATCTGATTACTCATACTGTTTCCAATGATGGGAAATCTTTTGTTAATGCTTTAAGTAGCCTGCTCTATTCTCTCTGATTTTTTTTTTTTAAATCCTATTAGTTTTTGGGTGCCTGGGTGGCTCAGTGGGTTAAAGCCTCTGCTTTCACCTCAGGTCATGATCTCAGCGTCCTGGGATCGAGGCCCGCATCGGGCTCTCTGCTCGGCAGGGAGCCTGCTTCCTCCTCTCCCTGTCTCTCTGCCTGCCTCTCCGCCTACTTGTGATCTCTCTCTGTGTATCAAATAAATAAATAAAATCTTAAAAAAAAAATCCTATTAGATGTTGAAACTTTTGTCTCTTTCTCTTTGGCTCATTCCTTCTTGCTTTCTAGATATCTGTTCTTTTTACTTTGTCCTCTGAGAAAATTTCATTTTGTACCCATTCATTTCTGTAGCCCATCTGTTGAATTTCTTTTTCCAATTGAATGAACTTAAAATAACACAAATTTATTGTCTGTCTTATAGTTCTGGAGGTTACAAGTCCTAAAACCAAGGTGTTGGTATTACTTCAAGAGGCACTGGGGAAGAATCTATTACCTTGTCTCTTCTAGAGGCTTCTAGAAGGCTGTCTTCTCTTCCTTTCTCTTCTAGAACCTTCTAGAGGCTGTCTGCATTCTTTGGCTTGTGGCCCTCATTCCATGTTCATAGCCAGCGGTGGACCATCTTCCAAGCTGTCTGACTTCTGTTTGCATTGTCATATCTCCTTCTCTGACTCTCACCCTCCCGTCTTCCTCTTCTACAGTCCCTTGTGATTACATGGTGATAAAATTGGGCCCGCCCACATCATTCAGAGTTATCATTCCATCTCAAGGTCTATAATTTAATCACATCTGCAGGTCCCCTTCTGCCACATAAGGAAGGAATCCACAGGTTCTAGCATGTGGACATTGGGGGCAGGGCAGTGGGAAGATAGTTATAACTTGCTTAGCACACCAATAGTCAAATTTTTAAAATTTAACATGTAATTTGATAAGTCATTAGATTCTTCACATCCCTCAAAGGGACTAAGGGATGCTCTGCTGAGGTGTTTGCATCCTCACTGCCCCGACTTCCTAGTTCAGGTCCCTGGCTTCACAACTCCTTCCTGGAGGCAGATACCTGGGCTCCCTGGTGCTTGGTGTGGACCAGAGGGGAGGACTCACCCAACTGCTCTGTTCCCAGAATGCTGGCCAGTCGTCCAGCTTGCAGCCCGTGCTGACTCTGGGCTTCACATGTCCTCAGGGCCCGCTTTTGGAGCATCCCTCTTCGAGAACCCTTCTGGGCTTCATATTTTCCATCTGCTGCATCTTCTTTTTGGCTTCTCTGCACATCCTTCACGATTTCTGATCCACCAGCAGTGTTCGGTCTTTTTTCCCAACAACACTTGGAAATTTTAAAAATACCTGTTTTATAATGGATGGAGATTCGGGATTGAAAGGTAGGCTGCTGTCTTATACTCAGTCTGTGGTGAAAGGACCAACCTTCCTTGGGTCGTTCAGTACGTGTGTCCCCCAGACACGTCTCTCTCTGTTTGTCACCCCAAGTGGCTTTGGGCTCCCAGTGGCCCCAGACATAAAGAACCTTGAATCCTATCATAAGACAATTATTTTTTTTCTCCATTCTTTTTCATCATTCTGAATTCAAGAAGAGAAAGCCACAATGTTTGGACTGGGATATTTTTAATGTCAGGTTTTAGCAGAGAAAATAGGCCTTGGCCTGAAAGCCTTTTGCAGGTAGGAGTGCCCAATTGGAATTGAATAAAATTGTCTCTTTTGGGGCACCTGGGTGGCTCAGCCAGTTAAGCATGTTGACTCTGGATTTCGGGTCAGGTGGTGACCTCAGGGTGGACTGATGGAGTCCTGTGTCAGGTGCCACACTGTGGGGGGAGTCTGCTTGAGGATTCTCTCTCCCGCTGCCCCTCCCCCACTCATGCTCTCTTTCTCTCACTCTCTATCTGTAAAAAAAATGTGTATTTTCCATCATAATTAGTCTCCTGGTTACAGTCTCTGTGCCATCTGGCATGAGTTTTCAATTTACATCTTTGATGTAGCATTTCATTTAAAGTTATTTGCTCTCTCTCTCTCAAAAAACAAAAATCATTAAAGTTATTTAAATAAGACTGATTTCGTTAAAACATCGTCAAGAGCACACCCAGGCATAGTACTCTGGAGAGTTCTTTTGTATCATATTAGCATAATACCAGTTTCTTTCTTTCTTTCTTTCTTTCTTTTTTTTAAAGACCCCAAAGTGCCACCAGAACCGAATAGGGTTTTCTGACTCATGCAGCGGTTCACCATGGCTGGTGCTCCCAGCATCCATGGGTTCCCTCGGGCCTGGGCTGATGGCAGCTCTGCTAGCTTCCATGTTGTTCTAGCTGTCGCCACGCCAGCCAGTGGGAAGGCAAGAAAGAACAGCAGTCCGGGCTAGACATTACCTTGTAAGCCAGTGAGACAAAGGTGCCACTCTTACAAGCCAGAGATGAGAACGGAGTCAGAGGACCATGGGTGGTGGCCGATCTGGGGGCTGCTGTCTCTAGCTGGGCAACTACACCAGGGGCAGTGGGAAGGGCACAGCCAGGTGCTAGTGCATAGAGAGATGGAATTCTGCTCAACGGGAATGGCAGGGACCCCTGGCCATGGTGGAGGCTCCTTGATTAGACCCTGGCTCTGCTCTCTGGAAGGTGCAGGGGACCTTCCTTGGCCTGTGTCCCCTGGGTCCCTAGATTTGCCTGCTCAGGAGTTCTTCATATTTTCCATGTCCTTACTTCACATTGGAGGAGGTAGGCTTTGGAAAGCTACCCCTGGGGGACTTGTGCTTCCTGTTGCCTGGGGCCCTGGAGTGTCCATCAAGGCTGAAGGGAGCCTGGTGTGTTCAGGTTAGGCCTGTGCTTCCTTTCACATCTGGTGCCTTCAGAAACCTGCTGAGCTTCGGATCTCCAGCTCCTGAGCTGGTAACCACACCCAAGGTCCTGTCCTTAGATGGAGCTCTTAAGGCCACCTTCTTTCTTCCTCCTCTTGTCTTGCCTTCCTTACGTTGCGGTAAGATGGCTGCCTTGAGGCCATGTCAGTCAGTAGGTTAGTGGGGAGGCAATGCCTTTCATTTGGTTTAGAGAGTCTCAGAATGATTTGGAGTAACAGCCTGCTTGTCTTCTCTTCTTTGGGACAGAGAAGCAGTTGGGTTTTCTCAATGTGCTGGGACGCCTCCTCTGATTTTTCTCTCTTCCCTTGTATCTTTGCTTACAAACCAGGCAGTTCTTGTCTTTCTTCTAATACTTTGCTGGATGCGCCAAGGAGCAGCTCGTGTATACTAATGTTTTCTTCTATCCAGCTTTTTTCTTTTGAGCTACTGGTATGTGATATGCTTTCAAAGTTATCATAGGCAACAGTTTCCCCAAAGGGTTTGCCACGCCCTAACGAGGGTCATCGGTGTTCACACCCATTATACCTGCTTCTTCCTCATCACTGCCCGACCACCGAGTCCGCACCCCAAACTTGATGGTGAGAACACCCCACTTCTGCCACTAGGTTGTGTCACGTAGGAGTAATTACTGTTCCACAGAGACTCCAAAAAACAGTGATTCAAAAGGAAAAATTAAGACTGGGAGCCCAGGCTAGAGAGTCATCTTTAGGAAATGGGCCCCAAATGGCTCACATCACTTCTGCTCCTAGCCTGGCAAGAGCAAGAGTCCCATGGCCACACCTCACTGCAAAGCCTGGGGAGAGGAGAGGGAAGCCGGAGAGCCATGTCCTAGCCGTGTCCGTATTCCTGGGGAAGAAAGCAAGAGTGGGTTTTGGTGGTTAGCTTGTGGCTTCTACCGTAGACATCTACTACAGGTTTGTTGAGGAAGCAAACATCTGTTCTCTGTCTCACTGACCTCTCTGTAGGGTCCCACATAATTCATTTCTGTTAGAGTGTGGCCCCACGCCCATGCCCACACTGCTTTGCTGGGAATGCATATTAAGGTAACTTAAGAGTTGGCAGGTGTCTTGTGTTGGGGGTCACGTGGTAAATCCTTTACGGTTTGTGGGCCCTACGGCCTCTCTTGTAGCATGTGACTTGGTCAGAAGCGGCCGTAGACAATCTGAAAATGAATGGGCAAGGCTGTGTTCCATTAAAACATTATTTGGCCTGCAGACCAGAGTTTGCTGAGCCCTGGGGTGACTCACTGGGAAATCAATTTAGCAGTATCTATCAAAATTAATAAAAATGTTTATGCATTCTCAGTGGCTTCATTCCCGGAAATGTATCCTAAGGAAATAATTTAAGCAATAGTCTATTCATCCATCTGTTACAGCTCTGTCCAGAGACATGAAAAGCCAGAAGTGCAAATAACCTGATGACCAGTGTTTGTTTGTATATATTTGTCAATAGTAAGGTACTGGTTAAGGAGGTAATGGTACTTCAAATGAGATATCATGCAGCTATCCAAATGCATTAATACGGAAATTATGTAGAAACATAAAAATGTTTATGGTATGATAGCTGAGTGGAAAAGCAAGACACCAAGTTGTAAGTATAGTGTGATGACAGTTTTGCAAATCCACATCTACGTGTAGACCAGGTTAAAGGGTAGTAGGATTATGGAGAATGTTTTCCTGTTTTCAAGATAGTCTTTAATATTTGAATAAAAAATGTATTTAATAATGGGAAAATTGATGGCCCTCAAGAAAAGGTATACTTCCTCCTTTAAAGAAATTGTGCATTGCATTTTATTGCCTGTTTTCCCTGGCCGCCAGGAAGCTCAGTGCCAGATGAGAAGGCCGAGCCCAGGGACTGTTGACGTGACTGCAGCTGCTCGGGTGTCCCTCCTCCTCTTACACCAGGGCGGCTGTGTGTCCTTGTTTTCTTGGGACAGGCCCAAGTCAACTGTCCCAAGACAGTCCTGAGTCTGTCGCTTTAGTTTAGTTTTGAATACCCTCCCCCCTTTTACTCTGGAAAGTTCTCTTGTTTGGATGAAAACCTATTGTTTCCTTAGTGTTTGTGGCTTTGCTTTTTGACTTCTGGTCCAGAAACACTATATTCTGAATATGTATATTATTGTAAGCCACTTCAAAATTTCTGTTTGGAAAGAAGCTGGATAGAAAAACAAACTAAGTAAAAACCTTGAAAGTGCGTCCAACTCCGGGCTGCCCATCACCCGCCCTCCCCGCACTCTGTTGTGTCTGAGTGGAGCACGGCTAGCAAACCCCAAGACCGAGGGTCCGGCTCCCAGGCTGCCTTGGTCTCATCAGCTATGCGGGAAAACTCAGCTGTCCTTTGATAAAAGAGTGTCCTCATCTACCTGTAGCGACACTAACTTTGACCTCTCAGACTGGCAGTTTAACTAAAGAATCACTCACAAGGGCATAAGGACACAGCATGCCATATTTTTGAGTGCAAAAATATGCCAAGTATATATTATTTGATGGTACACACACACACACACACACCCTTCCATGGCCATAACAATATTGCAAGGATGTGGTAACAATAGAAAGTAAAACTAACAAATAATAATGTAACAATATAGCAGTTACACTTACCGAGTACTTACTATGGGTCAGCTAATATACTAAAGACTCCCTACACATTTCTCACGTGGTTATTATGCCCATTTTACAGATGAGTATGTGGAGGCCCAGAGAGGTTAAGTGAGATTTTCTCAAGGCTGCAGAGGCAGTAAGTAGCAGAGCTGGACCCTTTACCTTCTAGATCTTTCTTACTTTATATCCTTAAGAAGGAATACTGGGGAACATTTAAAATGTACAAGAGCGTTGGGAATGATTTAGTTCCAAGATTCTTGATTATAGGGAATCTGTAGCCAGCAAGCGGTTGCAAAGGGAGTCTGTTGTATGCATCTGACTTGGACGAAAGAAATGCTGATAGGATAGTGAGTTCCTTGGCTTTCTCTTCCAGACTGTGCATGTCAGTGCTTTTGTACCCTCCTCCTTGGCCAGTAGCTAGGGCCCTGGGCAGATTAAGTTGTTAGAAGAGCGATGGTCAGCCAGAGATCACAGATGTGCAAAAGATGTCTCTTCGGAAAGCTCGGCGTCCCGTGGCCGGGCTCTCCACTGCTGCGCTTCCCAGGCTGCCTCTCTGAAATTGCCCTTGGCAGTGGCTTTAGCCCCCGACTCCAGCATCGGGCTTGGGTGATTTGTGGGTGGAATTCGTGAGTGTAAAAGGGTCCTGGACTGTTTGTTTCTGGGGCACAGTTTCAAAAGAAAATGGCATTTTATAGCCCGTATTAATGGGAAATTACTTTCCATTAGGATTCTGAATGATTTGCACATAATGTTTATAAAGTGAAGGAAAAATGTCAAGCATTTCACTAACAATTTAAAGCAAAGCTCCCAGGACTGTGCCAGGAACACATTCCAAGAACATTTTCTTCATCATTTCTTTCTAAAGGAACAGAGAAGAGGGAGATGAAAGGGCGCAGGTCAATTAGGCAGACTCTGTCGTGGGGCTGAGATGGAATCTTTGATAGTACATTTCTCGCTGCCTAAGAGAATGAATAAAGTGAGCCAGGAGCAGGGAAGGGGGTAGGGGCAGTGGAAGCCACATCTTGAGATGATGGATTGCAGGCAGAACCAAGTTCAGCTCTGGCTCAGAGGAAGCACAGCCCGTCCAAGCCCGTGCGCATGGGGTCACGACGCTTCATCAGAGTGTGCTCCCCTGTGGCCCCAAAGAGACGACGGGGCCAAGAAAAGTCCCCCGGACTGAAACATGCACTCGCATTGTTCCCAGAAAACCCTCGGTTTTGAAGAAAATAGTGCGGGAGTTTGCAGCCTAGGCTCGCGTGTCTTCCCTGCTCCGGCTCATGTATCTGGCCCCTTGTTGTCACTTACAGAATTAGAAAAAGGATACTTTGCATTTTTTTTTTAATTTTTTAAAAAAGATTTATTTATTTATTTGACACAGAGAGAGAGACAGATCACAAGTGGGCAGAGAGGCAGGCAGAGAGAGGAGGAAGCAGGCTCCCTGCTGAGCAGAGAGCCCAATTCGGGGCTCGATCCCAGGACCCTGAGATCATGACCTGAGCTGAAGGCAGAGGCTTAACCCACTGAGCCACCCAGGCGCCCCTACTTTGCATTTTTTAGCGACTCCTTTGTTTATGCCCCTACTTTGCATTTTTTAGAAACTCCTTTGTTTATGAGGGTTTTTTTCGTTCCCCCATTTAAGTTCTTAAAGAGGGTGTCACTTTACATAATCACAACTTAGGGTTCATATGCTCCAGCTTGAGGTTGACTTTGAAGATATAGAAGGCCGAGGATAGTGAACACGTGTGGGTTCCAAGTGCATGCTACGGGCATTTCAGAGTAAGGAAAAATAAATCTCTCAAATGCCTTCTATGAAGACATTCTTACTCCCTCCAGGTATAAAAGAGACTTTTATAAAGTTCTTGACGCTGCTAAGGGGGCTCGGAAGTAATGTCTGTAGTCTGAGTTGTTACCCTCATCGGAGCAAAAATCTCTGGGATTACATTAGAAAATAAACATTTATTCAAAAGTCAAGTGTGAAGTTTGCAAGTTGAAGAAGATGAACACTTTGCAAATAGATATGTATGCATTTTTTTAAATCTAAATTTCCAAAGAGGAAATTAAAATTTTCAGTTGGCAGTGACAGTGGTGATTGCTCAGTGGGCAGGTTGTTTCTTGCTTTTTCTTCTTTCCTTTCCACAGTTTTCTTGTTTGTTTTGTGGTCACTAGCCCCCCTCTCCCCCCATATGCATTTCTGTATATTATTAGTGGTGGGTTGGTCAGTGCTATTGACAGGAGAGAAATAAACAAGGAAATAGGAGTCTTGTAGTGTAGCTCAGAATCTGGCACTCATTTGCTGTGTGACTTTGGGTGAGTTTCTTAACCTCTCTGGGCGTATTTGAACTTGTCCCTAAATGAAGCAATTGGATTGAACACATTGCAAGATTGAACACATTGCAAGTTTCTTCCCCTCTCAATGCTTGTGGCTGCTGTAGTTCTATTTTATGAGTATTTAGCGTTCTTAAAAACTTGAGACATGCAGAGTGAACATTTTATATGCTCTCTGTTTAAAAAAATATTTCTTTAAAATGATGGAATGTGAACTGTGATTCTTATTGTTGATCAGTAGCCACTGATTCAGGAAGGGGGAAGAGTCCTTCTCTTATTTTTCATCCCAAGGAAGCTTTAGAGGGGAAGGCTTCCTCACTGTAGGGAATGGTTTCCTATAATTCTTCTGCAAAAAGAGTTTTCAGAAAGCCGTAAGGTGTAACTTCTAATTTAGTGCTGGGAATTTTACTCCCACTTGGCTGAAATGATGGCATATTATATTATCTCAAATGCCGCCTATTAAAAATTTTGATATTCTGCAGTGATGATGTATTTGGTCTTTAAGCTAAAATTTGAAATGCCATCATCTAAAGATTAATATAGGTACTCATATTTTTTAAGAAGAGTGTAGAAGTCGATGTTTCCAGGGATAACACATAGGGTGGCTATAGGACACGGTCCCATAGGACTTTATGTTTGAGTCCATGCGAATGACCTCCCTGGAGTTGTCCCGGGGGTGTGGCCCCAGCTGCAAACCCCAATGCCAGATTATGGGGATGAGAGACACAGGGAGAGTGTAGGAAGCCTGGCACCAGGTGGCTGACACTGGACCTCCATGATGGGTGCACAGAAGGGAAGAGGTGAGTCTATGGCCAAATACCGAATACTTGCCCTGTCCAAAGGGGGTGCCGGCTGTCACGGGCAGCTGTTTGTTGCCTAGGAACATGGGCCCAGAAGAGTCGGCCTTTCTGATTTTGCAAGAGAAGCCAGAAATCATATATTTGTTTACATGCAGTCTCCTGATTTTTAAGTATTGGTAACTAAGCCACACTGTACAAAGCAAGGAGTGGATCAAACAAAACACATCTGTGAGCTTGAACTCCAAGATGGTGGCCAGGAAGCCACCTCTGATTAAGGCCACTATGTGTCTTCTGCTTTCCCTTTACTCAGAGCAGCAAAGGCAGCCCACAAACACGGGACCTGATGGTCCCAGGAAGCTTTTGAGATAATGTCTTGGGACATGCAAGGCTGTGCAAGGTGGAGGGCACAAAACTTACCACTCGCACCCATCTCGTGCAGCCTGTGTAAGTTGTGGTGTATTGGAATTAGGGTTGAAACAAATCACACATGCATATTTTTATAGCTTACAGTATAAAAGTCTTGAGTTCCCCCGACAAGTGATTTCAACAAGTCACATCTCCTGTGGGCACATATAGCATTCTTATTTCTAGAAAGATAGTTCATAGACTTTCACTAGACATTTCTTAGTAATTTACTACTGAACTTGTCTTAGTTAGCTTGGACGGCTCTCACGGAATACCACAGACTAGGAGGCTCAAGCAACAAACACTTACTTCTCCCAGTGCTGAGGCTGCGAGGTCCAAGATTAAGGGGCCACCAGATTCCACATCTGGTGAGGGTCCACTTCCTGGTTTACGGATGGCTGTCTTCTCGTTGTGTCCTGACATAGCAGCATTGTCCCATTCACGAGGGGCCACCCTCATGACCTAATCATCTCCCCAAAGCCCCCCAGTATCACTGCCCTGGGGATTAGGGCTTCAACGTAGGAATTCAGAGGGGATGCAGACATTTAATCCATAGCATTAACCACAGATTAAGGCATAAAATTTGCAGCTAAGGGCACAGGGCACAGGGGTGACCTAATCCAGAGCTAGAAACCAGGGATCTGAAGTTCCCATGTAGTTGATTAGCAGTGGACAAAAATAGCATGTCAGAGGCGGTGAACAAAATGGTGTTGGGGGTATTTATTACAATTCTGCACCAGCGTTGTGTCTGGGTCAGTGGCAGGGAAAGTGCTTAACTTACAAAGAATTTTTCTGCAAGGGCTAGAGATTTTAGATTGGGAAAAGAGAAATTGCAATTCGAACCAAAAATGTTTGTTCTAATTCAAAAGAGATGGTATCTCATAGGTTGAGAGGGGTGCCTGGCCCGGAGGGAGTAAGCCCTCACTGAGTATTGGAGAGGAACTGGAAATAAACTGGAGAATTTGAATCCGTTCTGTGCCCCAGCAGGTTAAGAGGTGAACTGCTCCATTGTCCAGTGGTCCAGTCAGGCGCACCAGCTCTCAGAGCCGCCTTGATGTGCAGCCAAAACCTCCACAGGGAGGCTCGGGTCCCGTTCCTGGTTGGGGGTAACTCCACCTGTGACCAGGAAACTTCCTCTCTGCCTCTCAGCAGCCCCACGGGTAGCACTGGTGATAAGGAAACACCTCCGAACTTCCAGACTTCAGCCCAGGAAGTGGGCAGAACGGGAGCCTGCCTGGCCCAGACAGGTGTCACCTGCTGGCCTCAGTAGTCGGTGGGCTGTGAGGTCATAGGGAGGTCCAGATCCTGGCTCTCAGTCCCTGCCTCTGGGTCTCAAGTTCATGCTCGAGAGAGCGGGAATTATCACCGTGCCCACTTGGGGTTATCCTAAGATCACGTCCATCAGAGGTGCTGGGCACGCACGGTGCTTGCCAGAGAGCAAGAGCCCGCCCCCGCCGTGGCCGTTCCTGTGACCTAACTGGTTATCTGGTTTCTTAGCCTACAGCAGACTGGAAGCAGCAGATTAGAAAGGCCGAGGGACTGCTTCGGGAAGGCCTACTGACAGCAGGAAAGTGACAGGTCGCAGCCCGGCAACAAGGGAGGCAAGAGAAAGAATAATAATAATAAAAAAATGCAGAAACAAAAAGTCAAAAGGCACAACAGTACAACAGTTTGGGGCATTTACTAAAAGACAAAGAGCCGTCCTCAGGTCAGTAGCTTCTGGTAGACGCCATACCTTGTTCCCTGATAGGCACGCAGGTCGACAACCGTCGTATGACTCATGTTTCTCTCTGTCTCCTTTCCCTTCCAAAAAATAGTGGGGGTGTGAGGGGGCCCTTTTCAGTGGGGATGCCCTGCCCCGGGTGCTTCCCGGGGATGAAGTCCCCAGAGCCAGCGGCAGCAGAGAATGGTGAGCAGGAGGTCCTTTCAGGGTCTGAAAGGGACCCAAATTTAAGTCCAGCAAAAAAGAGTGCTGGTATTTTCATGCTATGAAGAGAAGCATGCCCTTTGCCGTGCCGACCTCTCCCCGCCTCTCCCCACCTCTCCCTACCTCTCTGCATCCACCGCAGTCAGCTCCAGAGGAGAAGTCTAGTCCTGGAGAGCCAGCCCCCAGATCCTGGCATGTGGCAAAGGGGCAGGGGTAGCACAGGAGCCCAGGCTGCAGAAACCCAGGGCCATCAGATGCCATGTCCTCTCTGGTGGTTAATGTGCCACCTGGAGTTGACTCCTGTGTTTGCTTTATATTTTTGTTTTTTCTCTGAAACATGAGTGGCTCACTTGGAAGCAGGGGCTCAGGCAGAGGAAAGCAAGACAGGGAATAAGTACCCAAAAGACATCCCTGGCGCATGTGGGGCCTGGGTAGACCTTTGAGGACCAGGGAGGGATGTAGGGGAGAATGTTCCCAAAGAACATTCCAGGCAGGGTCTGGGAGCTCCCCATAGCATGGGCCCAACTGATAGGCCCCATCCCCTACCCTCACCCCCACCCCTGGCTTGGAGTTGGCTCAGAAACTGAGTGGGGATAAACTCCCAGGCTAATGATTTTCGGATCAAGAGCAGACTCTGGACCCAGATGGAGGTCAAGTCTCAGCACCGTTGCTGAGTTGCTTTGAACCTCTGAATGCCTTAATTTCCCATCCATCAAACTGGGGGGAGTAATGGTACCAAAGTAAAGCCACTGATGTCAGTGAGGCACTTAGGGTATTGTCCTGGCACTGAGGGTTGTGATGTCATCCCCGCTGTGCTGGGGCTGAGGACCGTGGGGCCACCACCGGAATGAGGGGTGCTGGGAGTCTCCATGTGAGTTACGAGTAGCCCTCTGCATCTGGGACTTGGGCAAACAGAAGGTGGGGTGGTGAAGGGCACTCCCCAGAATTTTAGTGTTGTTAAAATAATAAGAGGGGGCGCCTGGGTGGCTCAGTGGGTTAAAGCCTCTGCTTTCGGCTCAGGTCATGATCTCGGCGTCCTGGGATCGAGGCCCGCATCGGGCTCTCTGCTCAGCAGGGAGCCTGCTTCCTCCTCTCCCTGTCTCTCTGCCTGCCTCTCTGCCTCCTTGTAATCTCTCTCTCTGTATCAAATAAATAACTAATAAAAAATCTTTAAAAGAAAATAATAATAATAAGAGGGGACCCAATATTGTTAGGCACCAGGCCATATTATTGCCAAGAGGGAAGGGAACGTATTTGAGGGAGAACACGATCACCCAGCCCATCGTGCATTCCCGACACAGTACGTCCTCACCCAGCACCCAGCCCCCTTGAAACTCTTGTGTTATGGTTTCCTTTGTTTCTTTTTTTCTCCTAATGGTGTGGATCAGGACTTGAATAATAAATATTTAACAGGGACCCTCCCTTTTCTCTGTTAAAATAATCTTTGTTGCGGTGCTTTAACAAGGAGGACTGTGTATTTTCCCACCTCTGCTCTCGTGTTACGTTAAGCCAGGTCTCGGGAGTAAGAGAAAATAAACACGGGCCCCTCGGCCAGGGCAGGGGGGCCGGCGGGCGGAGGTAGCGTCCTTGGGGTGGCCCGGGCTGGGACTGGGGGCGTCGGCCACCTGCCAGACAGCACGCGCCACCCCCCAGCCAGCGAGGTGTGCCCGAGGTCAAGGAGCAGCAGCTGCGAGACCCCAAGGGACAAAAGGAACGCGGTGTCCCCAGAGACTGGGTAGGACCCATCTTTCCTTATGGGAAGGTTTCCGCAGCAGTGCTGGCTTCCGATGGTGGGAAGCTGGGCCCCCAGGCGCCGTGCAGGTGTTTGTGTCTGGTCCGGCGAGGAAGACCCCCCGCCCCCGCCCCGTTCTTCCTGGCCCTGTGGGCTCCATCCCGTGCTGACTCTGACCCCTCTTCGGTGGAGAGGGAAACTTCCTACATTATCACTTCGGCAGGCAGAAACTTGACTTCTCTTTAAGTGAACTGAACTTGCTTATGAGTCTCCATTTAGAGCAGTGGGGGAAACAAGTTAATCTTTTTTCCATTTCTACCGTTGGCCAAAAAAAGGAAAAAAGAAAAAATTAATCTTTTTTCCATCTCTTCTAATGGTGGAAAAAACCATAATCTTGCCATTTCAAGGTAACTCAGTCTCTTTCAATAGAAAGTAGACTATCCATTTATTACTTGGTCACTTTAGGACTGAAACCCAGTCGGTTCCATTGAGACTCCCTGTCGGGGCTGTTAGTCTTTCTCACAGACCCTCTCCTCCGCACGCCTCTCCCCCAAGATGTTGCCTGGATGCCAGGGGACGTTCCCGGACGTCATGGTGGCAGGCGACGAGGCAGGTCTGGGGCTGAACTGCTCGCACAGCTGAGATAACTTGTCACTCCAGGCCCGGCTCCATGGGCCAAGCCTTCTGCTCTGGCCTGTGGGGTCTCGGCATCCTGCCCACCCCCAGGCCATTTCTGGTCCAGCTGCTGTGCCCCCACAGCACCTCCTCACTTCCTGGGGGGGACTTGAGATTTGTTCCAAGGTCATGGGGAGCCAGGGGTGGCTCCCACAGGCCCCTCCCTGCATAACTACAGCACCCCACCATGCTGGTTGAGAGTACTTGGGGGACCTGCCTTCTCCCAGAGTTCTAGGGGGAAAGTGGAGCCTAAGTTCCCCCATCTCCTGCCTCTAGAAAGAGCTCGTAGGTCTTCTCTGGTGGCAGGAAAGAGCCCTTCCCTCTCCGTGGCTTGTAATAAAGTCTCCATGCTCTGGGTTCTTCAGATCCTGGTTCCTTGGACTCGAGAAGTCAGCTTGTCTGTCTGTCTGTCTCTCTGCCTCTTAAATCTCATAAAAGCCCACCTGGCCTGGCCTGGGCGTGGAAGTCTGCAAACTTTGGCTTTCACACCAGATCGTAGCTGAAATGGCATGATTTTGGAACCTAGAAGTTACAACACTGACTGCGTTGTTCATGTGCAGGCTCTCCTCTCTCCCTCAAGTAAGGGAGGCCGCAGCTCTTTGGGCTGAAGGCCCCTGACAGCAGAAATGACCCAGCTTGACAAATGCACTGGGCGATATTCCAGAATATCGTCCTGCTGCTTGTGTAGCCCAGGACAGCCAGCCCCAGCTCTGGTAGAACTGCGTGCAGTGCTGGGGGCCGTGCAGAGGGGGCTGGAAAGCCAGGTGCTCATGCCTTACCTGAGTCAGGGAACTGGGGCCTGCCTCATTACGCCAGCCCACCGCCTCTCAGGAGAGACGCCATGTTGTGGGCTCACTTGCTGATGGAGTGTGATATGAGCGCTGGTCTCTTTCCAGGTCTTAGAAAATCAAAGTGGGCAGTGTGGCAGTGGTCCCTTGCCTAGAATAAATGAAGTGAGAAGTGAGTAATGTGTCTTTTCCCTGATTTGTTCAGTGTGTGTGCTGGGCGTGCATACGTAGGCGTGTGTAGCTGGCTGGTGGGTAGGGTGAGTGCATACCTGCCATTCAGCATTGATTTTAGTCCCTGCAGGTAGCTTGCAGAGTCAACAGGAGGAAACAATATATGTAGTTAGACCTGTAGTCAGCCCATAAAATGTCTTGGTGACCCTTAGTGGCATCACAGATCACGTAGGAAGCCACATCAGCGGACAGATGCCAGGCTAGAAGCCCTGGTGTCTGGTTCTGGCTTTGCCATTAGCCCGGGGGCCAGGTTGTTGTGACCTCTTGGAGGTATCACTGCATCTTCTTCAAAAAGAGAATGGTCCATGGAAGGCCACCAAATACCCTTCTAGCACTGACATTTCGTGCTCAAGGAAATGTTCTCCAAGACAGGTGTGGTTTGGCACCTGACTCCATCTCCCTCTTCAGTACGCAGGGAGTGCAGGACATGCTAAAAGGATAGTAATCACTTCTATAGACCACCTTACAACCTTACAACTGGTATTCATTAATAAAGTTGACTTTGACTCAACAGCCCAAGTTGGCATGGATTTTCAGTGCCCCAGCTCACCCAGCTACGCATTGCCTTTCCAAAGAAAAATGAAAATTCTGCGTGCTAAACTCAGTTTCCCAATGCTCTGAAGCCACTGAATGCCGTTCTGTTCGAATTCAAGATAATGAACTGGACCTCATGTTAAAGTCCGTCCAGGGCCATCACTAGGACAAAAGGAATATACAAAGTTGGAGTGGGATAGAGGTGTGTCATAGGAGCCATCCAAATGCTAGAAACATCACCTACATTCTAGAGACTATAGTGCATGTGGATTTAGGTTCTGAAAGGCTCATCTCCCTGTCAGTCACCGCATGGGAAGGAGCGTCCTCTCCGCAGAGGGAGAAGTGGGTCCCCTTCCCTTTCCGTGCCAGCTGAAACTCCTCAACACTCCCAAGCTCCGGTCGAAGAAAGGGCACTGAAGGGAAGGCCGTTAGGCGGGTGATTTGCAGCCTCCCGTGGACATTGGAGACACCTGAGACATTTTAAAAATCCCGAGACCCAGGTTCCACCGTCAGAGCTTCGTGATTTAATTGGCCCGGGGTTCTACTAACTAAAAGCAATGAGCTTGCTAGTCAGCCACCATGTTGAGAGCCACTGTGACAGGAAGACAGTGGGGTCATTGCAGCGCCACTGGGGAACTTCAGCGATGAACAGCCTGCGAGGGAAGGAGTGCTTGGCTCCCGCTCCCACTCGGGTGTGGACGGCACGCGGTGAGGGTCAGGAGTGGGGCTGGCTCTGAAGGAGGGCCACCCCCTGTCTGTCAGAGGAATGAACGGGCCCCACGCGGGGATTTGCTGCCCAGGACTGAGGGGCCTCTCATTTGACCAACCAGAGAAATGCCCAAATTTATATTCTCTTTACGGGGACATGAAAGATTTGGTGAGGAAGGAGCATAATCTTTAGCAGAACTTGTTTCAACTCTCAGAGTCAAGAGAGAGAGAGAAAGAAGAATGTTTCATAAGAACAGAAAAAGGAAGTAAACAGAAAGCGTAAAAGGGGAGGGCAGAGGTGAGATGACACACGTGGATATTTCAATCCTGTGCAGGGATTAAGCTCTTCCTAAAGGACTCAGACCGTGAACCTGGCATAGTCTTGCCCTGGGACACTGCCTTCCACCTTTGCAGACCTCGCTCTGCTGGCCAAAGAAATGGGGCCATGAGGAGTTGGCTGTGGATGGTGTGGAGACCTCCCTGGTCTCCTTCTGGATGGCCTGTTCTGCCTTCTGGTGGGGGCCTCTGCCCCTGGGGTGGTTGCCCGGTAGACAGGGGGTGTGATTTTCCTGGGGCAGGGCTTGGCTTCGCTCCAGCTCCATCTTCCCTGGGACAGCCATGTCTGCTCTGGACTCACCAGTGGCCCATGCCCTTGACCTCTCTGGGTCAGGCATCCCCTCCCCTGACCAGGACAGCCTCTCCGCTCCTGCTTGTCCTCTTACCTTGGCTCCTCTATGTGGAATCATGAGAACCACTGAGGTCACACATCCCTGTGAGAGGCAATAATGACCCGGACCAGGATGACCCCCTTTCCTTCCCAGACACTCTTAAGTCATTATCCTGAACTGTCCTGAGAAGGTGTTCTACATTCAGAAATCCATGAGCCAAGATAATGGGGGACAAATTGTTTCAAATCTTCAAGTTCGGCTATTTTAGAAAATAGAAAAAAAAAGTTTATTTTATAAAGCTGACATGCTCTGGTATCAAAGCCTGACCAGAATATAAAATGGGAGGAATTTCACTTTTAAATACAGATGCAAAAATCTTAAATAGTAACAAACTCAGTCTAGCTCTAGGATAAAAGTATCACCTACGTGGAAGTGGTTCCTCCAGGGACTGCAGTGGGTGGTCATCACTCATTAAAAATATTCTAGGGCTGCCTGGGTGGCTCAGGCGGTTAAGCAGCTGACTCTGGATTTCGGCTCAGGTCCTGATCTCAGGGTCCTGGGATCGAGCCCCATGTTGGGCTCCACACTAGGCAGGGAGTCTGCTTGAAGATTCTCTCTCCCTCTGCCTCTTGCTCTGCTCACGCTCTCTCTCTCTCAAATAAATAAATACATCTTTGAAAAAAATATTCTAAAACTAATCTTAATACTAAAAAACATATGATCCAGTTAAGATTAAAATGAGATTTATTTTAAAGTAATCTCTGTGCCCAACATGGGACTCGAACTCACCACCCCGAAATCAAGAGTTGTATGCTCTACTGACTGACCCAGCCAGGTACCCCCAAAATGAAATTTTTATTGGGGGGGAACTCAGTACATCGATACTAAAGTTTACCTGGAGGAATGATTTCATGGAGATTAACACTTAACCTTAACACTTAACCTTAAAGCTACAATATTTAAAATGATACATTGTTAGAGTTACCTAAGTGGATCAATGGAAAAAATAAAAAATCCTGAAATGCCTCCAAGTGCACGTGCTCATTAAATATATGATGAAGATAAAAGCGGTATTTAAAGTCAGTGGAGGAAGAATGGGTCCTTTAATAAGTTGTTTTGCGATTATTGCTTCAGCGTCATCAAAAATAAATAATGCCTCTATTGGCCAAAATTCAATGGAATTAGAAAAAATTTTCACATGAAAAAATTAAGTCATTCCTGGGATGCATTTAGTTGGATATGTATATGTGAATGTGGAGGAGAAACTGGGGATGGAAAGGTTGATGAGCTTGACTGTGCTGATTAAAATTTCTGTGTGTCCTCTATGTATGCCAGAAACCCCCTTCCCGGCCCCATCCCCAAGACACGCTCCAAAAACAAATGGAAGAACACATGACAAATATAAAAAATATTTATGACAGTTTATAAGGGGCTCCTAAAACGTTTTAAGACAAAAAAAAACAATACACAGATAAATTGATAGTAAATGTTTAAAGGCTTGGAAAAATTTATGTTCTATGAATAGTAAATCCCTTTCCGAACTTACCTTCAGGTATTGATTGTGCATGTTTGTAAATAAACATGTATCAGGATGTTTTACAAAGAGTTCTCTAGGGAAGTCAAGAGAGAACAAAGGAAAAAGAAGAAAGGGAGAGAGAGAGGGAGAGAAGGGAAGGAAGAACCTTACCTATCCAGCGATACAGGAGGGGGGTTACAGAAATTTTGTCACAGTGTTAGCATTGACAGCGGGTCAGCAATTAAAAGTATTCTGGAAAGAGATTCACAATAATACGTATAGGAACGTTCTTTGATGAAAAGAATATATTTATGTAAATACATACACAGACATGTTCATCAAGACAGCTGGAAGCTTCTCCACCAAAATGTTAGTTTAACATTGGTTATCTCTGGGTTAGTGGGTTACAGCTGACTTTTCTCAGTTATGCATATGCTCTCCTCCCTGCTTCCCTCCTTCCCTCTCCTCCCTCCCTCCTCCCTCCCTCCCTCTCTCCTTGATCCTCTTCTTCCTCCTTCCTTCCTCCCTTCCTTCCCTCCTCCGTCCCTTTCTTACTATTGCCATGCTTTAGTTTTGAAATTAAAAAATAACTGTTTGAAAAATGTTATTTCGAGAACTTCTGGCTTCGTAGAGTAAGCCTAGCACATGAGGCTGGTCTGGGAATAGTTTGCCCATCCTCTCCCATGTCACCCCTGCCTTATTCCCACTCCTGGTCACCCGCTCTGGGAAGAGGTCCCAGCCACCCAGGCCTTTCCTGCCTCCCCCTCCTCTGAGCTTCTGAGCTATAAGTGATTCTCCACCTCATCTGTGTCCTTTAAATCTCATCTGTTTTTAAATGTCGCACACATATTGTCCGGTGTCCACAAAGAAACCGTAAGCTCCCTGAGGGCAAGGGTTGGGCCTTGGAATTCTGTGTCTCCCTGGGGCTCCGGGCAGAGGGGAGGAGCTGCTTTCGGGGAGGTGGGCCGGGAGGTTCAGCTAGGCCATCCTGTGACTGGGGGGAGCTGGGACAGACGCCGTGAGCTCAGCACCAGTGAGCAGACCGAGCCAGCCTTGTGGGGAGGAAGGCGGGGCCTGCTGTTCTTGACCTCCCCAGCTCTCAGGTTCCCCACTCCTCCAAGGAAATGTGTCCCATTAACCCGTACTTTTTGTCTCCATGTGATGTGGACAGGTTCTAACGTTCCCATGGACCAGCCCTGCTGTCGTGGTCTCTATGATTTTGAGCCAGAAAACCAAGGAGAACTAGGATTTAAAGAAGGGGACATCATTACATTAACCAATCAGATAGATGAAAACTGGTATGAAGGGTTGCTACACGGGGAATCTGGATTCTTCCCCATTAATTATGTTGAAGTGATCGTGCCTTTACCTCAGTAAATGTGTAACTCACACTTTGGACATACTTTCATAACTGAAGTGAATTCACACCAGTGTTCTTGCAGTGTGGTTGATGGTCTGTGACATCCTTGTTCTTTGACCAACTTAATGACTTTTGTATGTGTGTTCTCTTTATAATGTATTTTGTATCCGTTTCACTTGTATAAATGATTTTCCTGTCTTAGCTACATGAAACTATAGTTTTCTTTTTTCCTTTTTTTTTTTGCTTATTGTCCTAAAAGTCATCGGTTAAATAAATGTATGCGCTTCTTGTTGCTAAAAATAAATTGCAGTTCTGTCCATGAATTGCCCGTTTATATCCTCAGCTGCAATGGAATGCAAAATTTGAAACTTAAGAAATGCTAAATGTTTTGTTTCCTGACATTACTGATGTCATCTGGTCTTTCCTTATGTTTTAGCTGACTGTGAATCGCCCAATAAATATGACACGCCATGTTGGCAAAAGGCCTCGGTTGTTCTTAATGTTGAAGTGATTTCTAAGGGCGGTGGGGTCCAGCTGTAAACTGCCTGCTTGCCCCGTGGCCAACCAGGGGGTCCCAGTGTGGGTGCGTGGATGCTTCTTCCTGAGTCAGCGGTCTGAGAGTGGGCCCTCACTGTCCCCCCATTCAGACACAGCACACCCTCCTTCCAGTTCGGGAGAGAAGACTCTTCCACGCGCTGTCCAGTTTGTTTAAAGAGCGCTTAACACAAGCTTCTGCTGCTGCCCGACATTAGGTAGGTGCTTCACACAGGTCCTGTTGGCGTGTTCCGGAGGGACAGGATCAGAAGTGTGTTTGAGGGCACAGTAACAAGACCGCGTGGGTTCGGAGAACCAGCCCCTGGCCTCGCTCAGAGTATGGCTCATCATGTACTTTGACCCGGGCGGTGCCATAGCCCCCATCCGGTAGGGGGCGGGTCCCCTTCCTCCTTCCACAGAGAAGAGACTCATTGGATGGCTTGCCCAGGATCCAACAACCCGTGGTGTGAGAGGCAGAGTTTGAACTGCACCCCACTGCCCACTGAGGTGCCCACGGCAGTCACCTGGCTTTTCACTGACATTAGTTTCAAATGCCCAGCGGCCAGGTTGGTTCAAGGTGACCCAAACCAGACTTCTCAGTCTTCTGGGTCCTTGGTACCGCAGTAAAGTCACAACAACACCCTGGACATTCTTCCTCCTTTCTTTTCCCACCAGCTCCCTTCTCTGACACCTTCTGTAAAGCAGCTGTATATAGAGCATCCATAATAAAATAATAATAATGACTAACATTTCCTGAGTGCTTACTGTGTGCCAGGTGCTACTGTAAGCATTTAAGTGAATAAACTCAATCCTCCTAACAACCCATTTTGCAGATAAGAGAACCGAGTTGTGGCAAGGCTGGGGATAATCTGCCAACAGTCACACGGTCATGGAATGTCAGAGCCGGGCTCCTGACCTAGGTGGTCTCCCTCCAACACCTGTGTTCTTCACCTCTCTCCCACACTGCCTCTCATCCGATGTGTTTGCCTCCAC
Organism: Ailurus styani; assembly: GCA_002007465.1. Classification (NCBI taxonomy): domain Eukaryota; kingdom Metazoa; phylum Chordata; class Mammalia; order Carnivora; family Ailuridae; genus Ailurus; species Ailurus styani. The sequence continues at coordinate 825,307 of LNAC01000272.1, forward strand.
ATACTCACACAGCAGCTTTTTCTTTTCTTTTTTTTCTTTTTTTAAAGATTTTATGTATTTATTTGATACAGAGAGAGAGATTACAAGTAGGCAGAGAGGCAGTCAGAGAGAGAGGAGGAAGCAGGCTCCCTGCGGAGCAGAGAGCCCGGTGCGGGCCTCGATCCCAGGACCCTGAGATCATGACCTGAGCCGAAGGCAGAGGCTTTAACCCACTGAGCCACCCAGGCGCCCTAGCACCTTTTTCTACCCCATCAGCTTTGCGTCTCTAGCGGCCATATTTGAAATTTATCAAAGAGAAGGAGAAGTCCAGAGCCATTCTCAATGCCTATAATATGCTTCTGTATCTTGTTTGTGAAATAAATTATTTAGTTGAGTTAATAAACAGTCATTGCAGTGGCTCCCCTCTATCCCCTGTGAGTTCTAAATAAACCGGGTCATTAGTCAAGGATTAAAACAGGTAAGAGCCAGTACGTAACCTGCATGGTAAAGGCTGTGTCAGACTATGGAGCTTAGATAGCAAAAGCATCTGCTAACAGAGTCCCAAAGGGATCAGACGTACTCACCTAGTCCAGTCTGGGAGGGGATGGACTGTCGTCACCGCTCTTATGGGGACAGAACCTTTAACACTGAGCTTACCGCACAGCTGCCAACGGTCAAGAGTGCCCATTCCCTGCAACGCAGGCCAGCTTCCAAGGAGGGGCTGGGATACTTGTGCCCAATTCCTAACTCAACAAGGTAACTCAACAAGCTAGGGCTATTTGGAGAAACTCCCTCCTCATAGAAACTGGGAGAATGGGGAAAAGGTATTTCTTTCTATCTGGGGAATGAAGATGAGCATAGTTCAAAGAAGACTCAAGTTATCAGAAGCCCAGACAGACCTATACAGAAGGGAAAATGGAGTATTTATAAGAAATATCCTTTATAATGGTTCTTAGAATGTGTTTATAACTATGGAATAAGGTGAGGAAAATAAATAAAAATGGACTGAAGATTGAAAAGCAAGAAATAAAACTGTCTTCTTTTTGCAGAAAACAAGATTGACTATGTAGAAAATTTCTAATCTACAAAAAACAAATCTACAACTAATACATATATAGTAGTATATAATATATATGTATATATATACTGCAAATTTATCAAGATCATGAGATAGCATACAAAAATCAGTATGTTTCTGTATACTGGAAGGAATTATTAAATGTTAGATTTAATATAGTAATGAAAAAATGTCATAAGAACATCAGAAAATATAAAAATACTTAGAAAGTTTTTGAACAAAAGCTATTCAAGACCTTGGCACTGAGAACTACACAACTTTGCATATAAAAATTGAATACCTAATGGACAGAAATACTAATACTGTTAAAATGTCTGTTCTCAGGGCACCTGAGTGGCTCAGTCACTTAAGCATCTGACTCTTAGTTTCAGCTCAGGTCACGATCTCATGGTCATTAGTTCAAGCCCCACAGCAGGCTCTGTGCTGGGCACAGAGTCTGGGATTCTCTCCTTCCCTCTACAACCCCCTCCCTCTATCCCTCTCCCTGCTCATGCTCTCCCAAATCTTAAAAAAATAAAAAAAACACATAGGAGAATGTCTTCATAACCTGAAAGTGGGCATAATTTCTTAAGACACAAAAAAGCACTAACCCCCGAAAACGAAACTGATAAATTAGACTTAATTAAAATTAAAATTTTCTGGGGTGCCTGGGTGGCTCACTCAGTAAAATGTCCAACTCTTGATCTCGGCTCAGGTCTTAATCTCATGGTCATGAGTTTGAGCCCTGCATTGGGCTCCACCCTGGGCATGGAGCCTACTTAAAAAAATAAAATAAAATAAAAATTTCTGTTCATCTAAGAACGCCATCTAAAAAAGTAATAAAAAGGCAAACCACAGGTGAAAGTATTCACAATACATATCTGGAAGAAAATAGTCACAATACATATTATCTCCAGCTATAGACATATTCAGAATACATAAAGAATTCTCACAAGTCAATAATAAGCAATTAAAAATGGCCCAAAGGTTTGAAGAGACACTTCCCAAAAGAGGGTATATAAATACCCAATAAACACATGATAAGGTACTCAGCATCATTAGTCATTATCAGGGACTGGCCCTTGGGTGGTACCAAAGAGGCTGAGAATTCTATTCCCAGAGACGTTAGCAGATGTGGGGTCTAGGGCTAAGACATCTACAATCTAGTTTGTAGCAAATAGGTTCTAGTGATCATTACTGAAAAAGAAACAGTAGTTCAGAGCTGTATACCTGCAGGAAAATAGGCAATGGGCGTGGATGGTTGTGTTCCACAGCTTCTAAGTATCTGTCCAAAGTTACAGCATCCACAGACACAAAAACGAAGCCATCAAAGATACGCTGTGTGATGGAGTAGTCCAGAACGTTGAAGAAATTCCTGCTGAAATCCACATCATTGGAGCAAGATCGTTGGAGCAAGAAATTGACTAGACATAAATTTAGGATATTAAGAAAGGTAGAGATGAAGGGCAATGGGGAGAAAAGGCACAGTTGGGTTAGTTTACAGTGTCCTACTTGGAAGTTCCCTTCCTTAAGAGGAAGGACGGTGGATCAGGATGGGTCCGCGGTACGGATTGGGGCCCTGAGGGATGTCTTGTGAATTTGTGTTACATTGCGTGAGAGAGCTAGCTTAGCCTTCAGTCCCACGTGTTCATGAAAACACTGGGTCTGGGTTGAGGGACACCAGCTGGTGTGGGCAACACTGTACATGGCAATGGCTGGACAGTAGTTTTGACCTCACTTCATGTTGAACATAATTTTGACATCTCAGAAAATCCTGTAATACACTGTTGGCCTAACCAAAGCATCCTGGAGAGAGAAAATGCCTGGGTTATTGCCTCTTGTCATTCCTTGGTCTATAGGAAAAGTCCTATCTGCTACAGATGGGTAGGCACTTAGAAACAAATCAGTATTTGATTTAAGGAGCAGAATACTGGTGTCTGGCCATGCGACAAATCCCCCCAGCTGCCTCCAGGGGGCAGTCTTACAAGGGCAGGTCCGCAGCAACCACATCCTCTGATGAATTCATTTCCTTGGATCCTCCATAGATTTCTTTGAAACAACCCGGGAATCCTATAAGCAAGACAGTATTATGGGTATATCACGTAAGTGTCTGTGTTGCCGGCAAACAACAGTTTGTAACTCACCTGGTTAGCAGGGCAACTCAGCTAGACTGGAAGGGATACAGAGCATCATCTACTGAGCGGAATTCAAAATTTGATGGGAACGTTGGGTTTTTAGGAAACGTGGCAGGCAAAACACAGAAGGGCAAGGTCAGGAGTAGATGCCAACCTCAGAGCCTGGAAATCAGCCCAGGAGGCAGGGCTGGCTCCCCGTGCATCTGCCTTTTTAGAGGAAGAAGAGGAATTGGCCACGATTATCATCATAGATGCTAACTATGTATTCAGGGGGAGCAGCCCAGAGTTTGTGAGGGGGACTCGATAACACTTGGGGGACCACCGAGGGGTCTGGAGGGGGGGGGATTCACCAGCAGATCTTGTACTTAGCATCAGGACCCGAGCACAATATAGTCATTTCCTCCCCGGGAATTTAGTAGTGGAAGAAATTCTATATCCAGATTTGGGGCATATTTATGTTAGCATGTTATTGTTAGAGTATCGTCATGTCTTCTGGTCTCGGTTGTACAATCTCTGATAAGCCATGCCAGACGACGTGGTTAGATGTAATTTCAGGTGGCACAGAGAGCACAGAATATAGAGTTCAGGTCTTGGTGGTAATGGTGGATAGAATAAGGGTCACCAGAAGATATGTCCTCATCTTAACCCTCCAGAAACTGAGAATGTGACCTTGCTTAGAAATAGGGTCTTTATAGATGCAATTAAGTGAAGGATCTTAAGAACCTGGATTGGGGAGGGGGGGTGGCTAAATCTAATAATTGGTTCCTTACAAGGAATAGGAGAGGGACACTTGTCACAAGACAGACACAGGGGGGAAGGTCATGAGCAGATGACGTGGAGACAGGGCAGGGTGGGGAGAGACAGAGCCTGCAGTCGAGGGAGACCCGTAGCCACCAGAAGGTGGGAAGAGGCGAGGAAGGATTCTCCCCGAGGCCCACGGGCCAGAGCGCAGACTTGGCAACACCTCAGCTTCCGACTTCTGCCCTCCAGAACAGTGAGAGAATGCGTTTGTGTTGTTTTAAATCACCCACTTGTGGTAATTTGTTACAGCAGCCCCAGGAAGCTAATGGAGTGGCCTTGGAGTTAATTCATTTCTTGCACTGTTTTAACACACGTCAGAGTCCTCCAGGGGAAAATCTACTCTGTCCACGAGGACCCTTCTCTGCTGCGGTATTTCCTCCACACAGAAGCGGCTCGTTAGTGTGACTTTCCTGTTCTCTCTGTGTCATCTAGTTCCTGAGCCCTGGGTCCATAGGGAAGCAGAATTGGAGGGCGAGCTGGGGAAAAGGGACTGAGGGACAGGGCGGACATCAGCTGTGCCCCTCGCTTGCCCTTCTTGGGAGCAGCTTACCTGCAGAGAGCGCCCAGATGCCCAGTCGCCGTGAGATGGGGTCTTCCCACACATTCCTCTTTGGTCTTATTGCTCGAGATTTAGGCAGAGACAGGTGCTGTTTGCTGGTTCCCTTGCACACTCACACTTACCATATTATTTCTGGCTTGAAACTAGCTGATGGTTAATATCCTACTGTTCTGTCCTCTTTCAGTCTATGTATTTATTCAGTCGATACAGATGCATGTATCGTAGTCACCCGAAGCCCCAGGAATGGTCAGAGATGAAGGCGCAGAGAGAGCACGAGGCCGCCTTGCTCTTGGCTCTGCCGGTGCTTCTGCAACGCGGGAAATGACCCTTCTCCCGGGTCCTGTGACTCTTGAGGTTTCCAGATGGACGAGTTAGTGCTCTTTCAGAACCTTGGCTGGGAAGATGACCCATCTTGTTTACCTTACACTGAATACTTTTTAAAACCATGGTCTCTGGTTTACTGAGCCAAGAGGAAGTGAGAAGAAGAGGCTGGCAAGAGGCAACAGGAGGGACCATACGGGGGAGACCCCTCCACACCCCACCCGCACACACACGGGAGAAGGATGGCAGATAGCAAGCCTCCTTGGCCTGGCTCCTGGTGCTGGGTTGACAGCAATCCCCTTCTAATCAACTATTGGAAAGAAGACCGGGTCGTGTGATTGTGCCTTGAGGCCCCCCGTCAGCAGTTTCCCATCCAGAAGTGTGTCAGAAAACGTGCATCCAGCCTTCCTCGAGATGTTCTCTCTCTCTCCCAAAGCGCCGGGCTCCCCAGCAACCTCTCCCCTCATCTTCTCATTTCGCAGACTCTGCACGCTGCTCTCCTCTGGCCGGCTCCTGGATCCTTTCTTCTTTGGGTTACTGGGTATAATTTACTAGTGGAAATTCTTCTGGTTCTTTCCAAGTCCAGGAGAAGTCTCCCAGCTGAATGAGCAGGGAAAGAATGTCCATTTTTTTTTTTTTAAGATTTATTTGAGAGAGAGCCAGTGACAGAGAGAGAGAGAGCAAGAGAGAGAGTGATAGAGCACATGAGCAGGGGGGAGGGACAAAGGGAGAAGCAGATTCCCTGCTGAGCAGGGAGCCTGATGCGGGGCTCCATCCTGGGACCCTGGGATTGTGACCTGAGCCGAAGGCAGATACTTAACCGACTGAGCCACCCAGGCGCCCCAGAATCAGTCTATCTTTAAAGGCAGAGGGTAAAGCAATATTGCCAACTGCATCGTGACTTTTTCTTTTGTGCTTGTCGCCCCATTTCCTTCCAGAGCCGTCCCCTTGCCTTCCGGGCAGAGCCGAGGGAGGACACTGATGGCGGCGTGTGGCTCTCTTCCCTGGTCATGGGGCGCTTGTTGGCAGAGGGACAGCTACTGCTGTACCTCATCTCTGTGTCTCAACTACGGGGAAGGTTTTCTTCCCCGGTTTCCAGCACTAATGTAGATTTTATATCATATCCGTTCAGTGGTTATGGTTAGGTGGTTGGAGTAGAAAATTTGAGCTCAAATCATCTTCTTGGATCAGAAGTCTCTACCTGACCTGAAATTTCATGTCAATACCAGGGTTTTTTGTTTTGTTTTGTTTTCAAATTTTCTTTTCCAATTTCTTTATTTATGCTTTGCAACACAGGACATTGTGTTCTCAGTTTTCCTGACGGCGTACATGAATGGGGGAATATTTGTTTCACGCCATCTTTTGGTTTCTTTCTTGGTTTTCAAAAACAACAATAAAAATACACTGCTCTGGTACATATTTAATGAAAGAGCATTTAGCAATTTCGTGGGGAATGCCGAGGAAGTCCCACTTCTTGCTTTGATGGTAAACCAGGGGCCCAGGCTAGGATTGAATGTCGTGCTTGCCTTGGAGGACTCGGCAGCGGCTTCTGCGTGTCTCTTTCAGGCTGACGCTCGCAATGGAAGAGCAAAAGAACAGAGCTGAGAAAACATGCTTCAAGTCTGAGTTTCTGAGCCATATGAGCAAATGATGAAGACAAGGGCAGAAAACAAAATCAGAAACGAGTGTGTTCCTCTTCCTCTTATGTTCTCTGTGTTAGTGAATGACACATGGTTCATGTCAAAAATCAGGGAGCTAGCCTTCACACATCTCTCCCCCTACCTTTTTAGTCATTCACCAAGTCTTATCAATCCTATCTCCCTAAGAACTCTCAAATCCATCGATTTCCTCCTATGTCCGTGACCGCTTGTACCAGCTTATGCTAATAGGACTCTCGCTTGGGTTATTAAACATACAGTCAGAGTAATCATTCCAATCTTATCATGCCATTGGGCTGGCAGATATTATACTAAACAAGCCCTTGAGCTTAGGATAAAGTCCAAAACCCTATAGCACGGCATGAGTGCCCTTCACAAACTTGACCCCTGCTCACTTTTCTGTCCATTTAACTTGAGCCAATCCCATTTTCACTTTGTGCCCCAAAAGTATTTGTCTGCTTAGACTGGTTTATGCTACAGCAACAACTAAAAAACATCAGCAGTTCAACAGATAAAGATAATTGCTTGTTCGTATAAATCCCAGGGTAGGTTGGACGATTCTCCAAGCCCGCTGTCCGTGGGTCAGCAATCCAGGGTCCTTTAACTTGTGGCTCATCATGTCAAGTCCATCATCCATGTTAACTGCCCAAAGGGAAGAAAGGGACTGGAGAAACCACAGGGGCTCTCCACTGCTTCAACTAGGAAGAATATACAGCAATCTCACTCTTTTTTTTTTTTTTTAGATTTTATTTATTTACTTGACACAGAGAGAGAGATCACAAGTAGGCAGAGAGGCAGGCAGAGAGAGAGGGGGAAGCAGGCTCCCTGCTGAGCAGAGAGCCTGATGTGGGCCTCGAACCCAGGACCCTGAGATCATGACCTGAGCGGAAGGCAGAGGCTTAACCCACTGAGCCACCCAGGCGCTCCAGCAATCTCACTCTTATTTCATTGGCCAGAATAAGTCACATGGCTCTACACGGAGGCTGGGAATTGTAGTCTCCAAGAAAGAGGCATAGGAAAAGGGGTCTGGCGAATGTGCCGCATTTTCTCTGCCACACCAAACATTTACCAAGCATGTGGTGGTTGAATTGGAACTTTCATCTTTGGGCCTTTGCACGTTTTCCTTTTTGTCTGGAATTCTTACTTCACACCCAAACCTTCTCATGGATAATTTCTGCCCAGAACTGTTTTTGTGGAGGAATGCATGGGAATGCCAGGCTACAACCTCTTTCTCAGGATTCTGAAATCTGGGACAGTATTCTAGAAGCTGGCCTTTAACAGGCATCTTTAAAATGAGAGATAAATTACAATCCTTTAAATTTGATTTTCAAATCAAATAAAAATGTTTTTTATATAGATTTTCATATCTCCCTTTGTGATAAAAAGAAGTTATGTTTAGATGGTGGGTTCAAAGTCAATGAGCATCCATCTCTCTAGTTCTGGATCTGATGTGATATCCAGCCCATTTCACAGCTGATACCACTGAGAACATACTGGAAAAGTGAAATGGCGTGAACAAGCAACAGATGAACGATTTCTTAATTCTCTTTTTGTTTTTGTTTCTTTTTTTAAGAGAGGGAGAGAGAGCATGAGTGGTGGAGGGGGAGCAGAGGGAGCAGGACAGAGAAAATCTTAAATAGGCCCAACACCCAGCCCAACATGGGACTTGATCTCACAACCCTGAGATCATGACCTGAGCTGAAATCAAGAGTCAGGTGATTAACCAATTGAGCCACCCAGGGTCCCCCTTAATTCTTTCTTTTCTTTACCATTATAAAGTTGTAGGCACTGTATTAATGATTATTTTGTAACGAAGTATCACAAACCTGGTGGCTTAAAACAACACACATTCACACACTGAGTATCTTGTAGCTTCTGTATTTCAGAAATCCAGGCAGGGCTTACCTGGATAATCTGTTTCAGGGTTTTTCATGAGACTGCAGTTAAAGTGTTGGTCAGGGCTGAGGTCTCATCTGAGGCTTGACTGAGGAAAGATGCATTGCCAAGTTCATGTGGTTGATGGCAGAATTCAGTTTTTTGCTGGTTGTCTGCTGGAGGTCCTCAGTGCCTTGCCATGTGGGTCTCTCTATTATTGGCTCCCTTCATCCTATCAAACAAGGGAGAGGGTCTCTGGGTGGGAAGCAATGTTATATAACATAATCAAAGAAATGCTCTCCCATTGCCTTTGTCAAATTCTGTGTGTGTGTGTGTGTGTGTGTGTGTGTGTGTGTGTGTGTGTGTAGTTTTATGGTTTTATCAACACAAATATGAGGTGCACACAAGTTGTCTATTCATTTTCTTTGCTGCACAGCTTGGCATTGGGCTTGCTGACTGATGGCCAGCTGGGCTGCTCTGTCCACTGAGGTTCTATGGTTCTTGGAGGAGACATCGTGAGCAATCTCTGCACAGTAAGATTTGTTGCACACCATCAGCACTTCAAGCTCCTTGATGCTGTGGATTAGGAACTTCCAGAAGCCACTGGGAAGCATGCACTCTATTTCTTTTTGCTCCTTGTAACCAGTGTTGGGCATCAAGATCCAACCCTTGAATCTTCTATGTACCCCATTGTGCCTTTGTGTTTTTGCCAACTGTGCTTAATTTTGACATATGGCTCTGACTAGTGCCGGATGTACTTCTTGGTCCTCTTTTTAATGATCTTGGGCTTTGTCAGAGGTCTGAAGGTGGCCATGACGCCAAACAGGAGATAGCTGCCACCGTGATAGGCAGCACGGAGGAAGAGAGAGCTTTGTCATATCTCATTGTTAGATGTAAGTCACAGGTCCTGTCCACACTCAAGGGGAGGGGATTACACAGTGTTGTGAATACCAGGAAAGACAGGATCATTGGGGGGCCCCGTTAGGATATGTCCACTGCAGATACCCTACAATGTTCCCTCAATTCCTTATGAGTCTGAAGATGAACACATAACTCACATGTGTGTTATGTGGTCAGCTAGGATTTGTTCTAGGGAATGTGATGAATTTACTTATTCTTTCGTAGATCTGACCCCCAACTCAGACATTTATATTATTCTAAAGTGCCTATTTGGGATAGTAGATTGGTTTTCATCGGAGAAAAAGTAGAGAAGGAGAGTAGCTTTCTGATTTTATTTTAAACAAGAAGATCCTGTGCCTGTACATAAATGTTAGCTATCAACTGAAACACTTCTCCTAAGAAATCTCTAATCCCCCATCACTGAATTAATTGCCATCCTGCTCAATTTTTATATAGCTCCCTGTTCTGACACCTCTGGGAACATCTATCATGCCCTATCTCATTTGCTCCTTCAGGGACAGGGTAACATCTTATCATGCCATTGTGTTCCCAGGACCTCGCCCATGCCTGGCACGGAGTAGATTGTCAGTTAATATACATTGCGTTTCACCGCATTGAGCTGAATTTTTCTTCCAGTCTGAAGCTGGCCAGTTGTGGATGGTGGGAACTGAAGGAAATTGGTTCTTCACACTCAGCCATAGAACATTTTTGCCTGGGTCTTGGTAAAGAAGGGATAAAAATGCCTCATGAGGGGCGCCTGGGTGGCTCAGTCAGTTAAGCAGCTGCCTTCGGCTCAGGTCATGACCTCAGGGTCCTGGGATTCAGCCCCGCATTGGCTCTCTGCTCAGCAGGGAGCCTGCTTCTCCCTCTCCCGACCTCTCTCAAATAAACAAACAAACAAACAAACAAACAAATAAATAAATGCCTAATGGGCTATCAAAACCATCCCAAAGTAAGTGTGTTTTGCAAACCTAATACATAGAAATGTGTTTTGTTGAGCTTATATATGAAAAAAGACTTTTTGAGTATTCTTTAGAGGTGTTTCCAACCCAAATATTGCCAAGCTGGCAGAGTACAGAACATGTGGGGAAGCCGACTGAACAGGGGGGTCTCATTTTGTGGGGCAGGTAAGTGACACACAATGTGACACCAGGGAATAAGCCTCTTCTTGATGACTTTGGAAGAAAACTGTTTTCACAATTTGAAACAATAGCTGGTACAGAAAAAAATAATTGTACAGAGTACTTTGCACTCTGTTCTTTTTTTGTGCAAATTGATCAGCCCCCTGAATAAAATCTTGGTCTCCTAGCATTGTCAGAGGTGATGGTCTAGACACAGTTTTTTTTTTTTTTCGGAAAGCTAAGAGTGAAGAGGTAAAGGAGTATATTTTGTTTGGTTTTGTTTTCTTTTTTTTTTTTTTAAAGATTTTATTTATTTATTTCACAGAGGGAGAGAGATCACAAGGAGGCAGAGAGGCAGGCAGACAGAGAGAGGGGGAAGCAGGCTCCCCGCTGAGCAGGGAGCCCAATGCGGGCCTTGATCCCAGGACCCTGAGATCATGACCTGAGCCGAAGGCAGAGGCTTTAACCCACTGAGCCACCCAGGCGCCCTTGTTTTCTTTTTCTTAAATTTAACTCTTGTGAGCGAAAGTTTTTCTAAAATGTAGCACGGACTTTGATACATCCATAAGCAGAGTCTAATGAACAAAGGCATTCTTAAATAATCTGGATTCGTGAACATGGACACCATCCTCAGGCCTTCTGAGGGGAATGAAACTGTCCCAGACCATGGTGTTTTTTTGTTTTTTTGTTTTTTTTTTGTTTTCATGTCTCTTGTGCCTTTTACAGCTCTTCAATAGTGACTTTATGTTGTTAATATCCCTCTTCTTAGCAGGCTTTCTTTTCCTTTCAAATTTACAGTTACTAAGTTACTAACTTTACTAAAGTTAGCTTTAGTTAACTAAAGTTACTAACTAGTAACTAAAGTTACTAACTTTACTAAGTTACTCTTGAAAGCCAGATGAACAAACACGTTGGAATGATGTGCAAACAAAGCATCAAAAGTTTGAGTGAGACCCAAGTGTTTGCTCAGACACAATATGCTTAAATCTGAGGTCAGGTGGATATGCTCAGAGGCCTTTTCTGTTCTGGCTGGGGTTAGAGCCACAGAGATGGCTACGGTTGAGTCGTAGATTAGGAAGGTGTTGCTATATTATACGAGCAGAGTATAAATACAATTTTGGATGTTACACTGGGAGGATCCACTGCCTGCAAGGTAGCCCGGAAAGCTGATGTTCAGAGAAGTGAAGTGATTTGCCCACAATCCCCCAATTTATGGCCAATCCTGGACCTCATGGGGTGGGTTTCCTGAAGGTAGTTCTAGTGTTCCCCGCTCACCTTGGGGCTCTCGGGGGGGGGGGGAACAAGGGTAGTCAGGGGCAGACTGAACTGGTTCAAGGCTACTAGCAAATCCATTCTTCCCGGGGCATCTGTGTTTCACTTCCGTTCCATGGTAGAGTCTATCTGGACGTGTGTGTGTATGTGTGATTATCAGAGTGTAAGATCACACAAAACTGAGTCAGATCGGCTCCTTGTTATTCCTAGGGGCCAAGTGGGAACCAGACTTGGTTTGAGGTATGGAAGTTCACCAGATCCCAGCTCTGTTCATTTCCAACACTTTAGGGGATGTTAGCCCTCCTTATCTCTTATCAAATATTTGAAACTTTCTAGAAAAAGTCTGTCCTACACCACCCTCTGGACAAAGATTCCAATTGGCTCAGAGCTCCAGAGCCTCAGCAGTCCTCATTCCTGAGCTCCTGACTTGAAATCATGCATGTGGTCCCTCAGAGAAGTCACAAAATCACCAATCTGGCGCCCCAAGGTGCTCTCTGGGAATCTCAGTGCATTATGAGAGGAGAAACCAAGAATGAGGGCGTGCCAAAGCCCAGAGCCCCTCACCAAGTAGGACCACCTCCTGTCACCCCTTCTCCCAAGGGCTTTTTTTTTTTTTTTTTTTGCTGAAGAGGCAGAAGACTTGGACACATTTTATAAAGCAAATTTCCGTTCCAAAGAGGGACCCCACCCTGGACAGGCAGAAACCTATACCCACCAGCTGAGCATATTTCCCATGTGGGGCTAAGGAGACCCAAAAAGTCACATGCAGTCACTGCTGTCAGTGTGGATGCTCTGTCCAGACCCCCAGAATAGGCAGGTGCACCCGTGTTCCAGCTGAAGGGAGCATGGCTGCCAAGGGCTCACGAGAGCTTCTGTGTGCACTATCTCTGGTTCATGGGAGCTGCCTGGGAGGTCATGCCACCACCCAATTCTAGCGGAGGCCAGGACTGACTGGCATGTGGATATCACAACCCAGACCTGTTGCCTTAGGACTGGCCAAGTCTGTGGGGGTCTCCTGGTCCAGGGAACCTAAGGATCAAGCAAAGGCGAGACTGCACCTGGGCCCTGGGCTCGTTCTGCTCTCGCCCCTTTCCTGTCCTGCTCTCTACTCCCTTTCAGTTTTTTGGGGTTTTGTTTGTTTGTTTGTTTGTTTTTTCTCTGTGAAAGCACCCTCTTGACAATCTCATAGCCCTAAGACCCTGTGCTCACCTAGCAAGTTCCGGTCTCTTATCTCCTGGTGGCTTTGTGCCTACTGAGTTAACGGAAAAGTATTTTCCCCAAATACTTTTCTCCAAGCCTCCAATGTTGTCTTCTTGGGTGTGCTTCTCAAACCCATCTCGCAAGTCCTGCAAGCAGAAAGAGCAATTCTGTATCAAGAACAAATTCAGGCTGACGCTGGGAAGGGATGTCCTCTCTCTCTTAGGGTAAAATACACACCTACTCCCACACCAGCACCACTGAGAGTGACTTCCCTGGTCCTCTGCCTATGCCTCTCACACAAATGTTGCATTGTTATGCTTGTCTGCCTGTGGTTGGGGTTTTCAGGCGATGCTGGGAGGTACAGGTGGGAATCCCTGGAACTCTTCCAGGAAAGAAGCAGATTCTATGGCTGGAACTCAAGAAGATCCTCGGGAGGAAGTGGAACTCGGTTTCTCAGACCTCTCAGGGTTGATGACGTTGCCCCTGTCCTCAGGCAGTGCGGGTTCCCTTTGTGGGGGCGGGGGGTAGTGTAGGGCCTGAGCCCTCAGAGAGAGATTGGGTGGGCATCTCTGCACCCAGTGGCTCAATCCGACAGACTGGCTTTTTGGGGGTTCATTCTCTTCTGTTCTTCCCACTCCCCAATCTTCTCCCACCTCTTCCGCAATGTCATTTTTTTTTAAAGATTTTATTTATTTATTTGGCAGAGAGAGAGAGAGATCACAAGTAGGCAGAGAGGCAGGCAGAGGGAGAGGGGGAAGCAGGCTCCCGGATGAGTAGAGATCCTGATTTGGGGCTTGATCCCAGGACCCCGAGATCATGACCTGAGTTGAAGGCAGAGGCCTTAACCTACTGAGCCACCCAGGTGCCCCTTCTGCAATGTTTTATTTAAACATTTTGGCCAGAGCTGAATGGGTGCGTGACTGAGGGAAGGTTTTGGGTCTACACTTGGGCAGAACGATGAAGGAGAGTCCTAATGGGGGTAGTTAGGTGGGAATCAGGGGACAGGGCCTGCGAGGTCCAGCCAGCCCTCCCTAAGTGGAGACCGCTCTTCATGGCTGTTTGCCACCCTCGCTCACAGTGCTGGAGTCACAATAGGACTGCTCGATCTGCTGGAGGAAGAGGAAGGCAGAACTGCCCTCAGGGAGCTGGGGATGTTTGCTCTTCTTCTTTTCACTCCTGACCAACTGTTTTCTTTTCTTTTTTTTTTTTTATAACAGAGAAGCCAATGCCAAATTGTCAACTGCCTCATTTTCAAATCATGTGTAACATTTTTTATTTATTTGTCAGAGAGAGAGAGAGAGAGAGAGAGAGAGAGAGAGAGATCATAAGTAGGCAGAGAGTAGGAAGCAGGCTCCTTGCCGAGCAGGGAGCCCGATGTAGGCCTCGATCCCAGGACCCTGAGATCATGACTTGAGCCGAAGGCAGAGGCTTTAACCCACTGAGCCACCCAGGCGCCCCTCTTTTCTTTTCTTTTAAAAGATTTTATTTATTTATTTGACAGACAGAGAGAGATCACAAGTAGGCAGAGAGAGAGGAGGAAGAAGGCTCCCTGCTGAGCAGAGAGCCCAGTGCAGGACTCAGTCCCAGGTCCCTGGGATCATGACCTGAGCCGAAGGCAGAGGCTTTAACCCGCTGAGCCACCCAGGCCCCCTGACCAACTGTTTCCTGAGGGACTGTCCAGGAAGGAGATGTAGTCCCTGGGAGACAGAGAGAGGCTCAGCCTGGCCTCCACACTTGATGCGGGGCGCCCCCTGGAGACTGGCTCAGGAATCAAGAGTGCCCCGGGGAAAACGAGACAGGAAGTCCTGGGGAGGTGTTAATACCTGGAGAAAAGCGGCTTCAGTGTTCCCAGCACAACTTCTGCTCCAGAGCCCTTCTTCGTGCTTTCCTGAACTGCAGGCATGGGCAGCTCAGCTCACGCCAGCTGCCCGGGGCATAAGGTCTCTTTGAATTCTCCATTTCATCTTGAATATTCATGTGCTTCTTGCAATAGACTCCGTGAAACATCAGGGCTGGTTTTAGAATATGAATGACGTGAGAATTGGCACGTTCTAGTTGCTAAGAACATGACTTTCAACCTTTCTACATCAGTCTCCTCATTTGTAAAATGGAATAAAAACAATGCCTCCCCGCTAGGCTGGTGTGATGACTGAGTTGGTACGTGTGAAGGGCCTGGATCAGCGCCTGGTGCCCCGTAGATGTTCTGAAACGTTGGTGTTATCCCCCTACTGATAGCCCGACACGAGAAGAACCTGTGGTCCGTCTTCATCATTTGTAGCTTCCATGTTTGAGAATTCACCTCCTTGCAAAGACTTATTTGGAATCTGCAAATCGATACTTGCAATTTTTTCATGGTCATTTGGCAAAGGGGCGGGAATTGTGAATCGCCTGACACCCCCATTTCCCCGTGAAGGCGGAACAGGGAGGCACACCTCTGTCTTCCAGTGTCAGCTTGCACGCTCTAAACCAGGGTCCTTTTAGGGTCTATGCAGTGCCACTTTTTACATTTTGGTCTTCTTTGTTGGTGATTTCGCTGTTTAACAGGGCCCCCAAGAGCAGTGCTGGAGGGCTGGCTGGAGATCCTAAGCAGAGGTACCCCCCACCCCCGGGCAAATCGTGGGGCTTGATATGTGGCACTGGGCCAGGAGTTGTACTGCAGTGTTCATGAAGCCATTTGGATGTTTTAATGAGAACCACAGATAAAATGAGGTTGGCCAGAGGAGACCCCAGGGCAAGAAAGGTAAGATGGGGGAGGAAGGCAGGCGGGGGGTCGGCTCCCCTTGGTAAAGCTCTGCTGCCATCTGAGGGTACCAACTACAGAACAGGTGGGAGAGCCGACTAGGGCATGAACAGCAGAGGAACTTAAGAGAGGAGACCAGCTTCCACTCCGGCTTTGCAACTCACTGTGTGCAATGTACTTATCCCCTGGGCCTCAGTTTCCTCGATGTGAAATGGGAATCATGATCCTAACCAGTGCCACTGGGCCCGCTGTGATTAGCTGCGCAGGAAGAGCTCAGCACAGTGGCAGGCCCACACGAGCACCCAAGGAAATGATGCCCGTGGCCGTACTTAGGTGGGTGCCTAAGGCAGGTTTTCTGAGCAATTCCCTGGCCCCTGCCTTTACACTTCTGAGATGAGGCCAAAGCCAGGGACGAACACTACGTCTTAATTCTCTTCACTTCCGGGAGTCCACAAGGAAAGTCATCCCTGTCCCCGGTCTTGACACCCCTTTTCCCTTAACCCCGGGCCTGGCCCCCTATTGTTGGCGCGGTTCAAAGAAGCCCAGCTCCCATGAAGTGGCTGCCGGTACCTGGCCTGGAGGTGACCCTGTTCGGTCGCTCGTGGCCCGTGGCAGCCAGATGTCCGGGCGACGAGCGCGCTCAGGAGCCGGCGGCCGGGTGCCGGCTCTGCGCGGGGCGGGGTGGGGGGTTGCTCCTCCGGGACCCAGGCGGGGCCGCGGACTCCGCTCAGGTCCGGACCGGCCGGGGGCGCCTGAGGCCCGCGGGCACGAGCCGGCGGCTCCGGGGTCCCCTCCGTTTTGTATGAACGCCCTTGGGCA
>LNAC01000272.1:842666-877054 GCA_002007465.1 Ailurus styani
CCGCCGCCTGATCCGTGGGTCTCGAGCGCCCGCAGCGCCAGGGGCCAAGGCGACGCGCCCGCGGGGAGAGGGGACGCGCGGACGCAGGAGGAGCCACCGCCGGGCAGCGGGCAGCCGGCGGGGTGTGCGGCGGGGCGGCCGGGGGCGAGCCGGCGAGGGGGGCGCGCGGTCCGTGGGCCCGGCACCGGCCGCCTCCCTTCGGCCCAGAGTCGCCGCCTCAGGTCGGAAACAGCAGCACATTTGCGGATCGCATTAGGCCAGGCCCTTAATGCTTTCTCCAGATGGAGAGAAGCCACCGACCCGCCCCCGGACACCGGCTCCGCCAAGGCGCCCGCGAGGCGAAGCGAGAGGCGAGTGTGACCTCGGCTTTTCCAGTCTCGACTCATACCGATTTCTCTGTCAATTGTCAGGAGGGCTCTGCAGAACTCCCCCGTGGCCTTCCTGGGCTCAGGGGGGCCTCCGCTGGTTCGCCCTCACCTACTTTTGGGAGGTTGTGTTGGGCTGGCAATGAGGCTCTGCCCTTTGAACCTCCCCGGACTCAGCTCTCAGATCTCTCTGGGTACTGGTCTGGGGTTCCGACTGTACACGGTGTCATCTGCTGGGGAAAGCCTTGAACTATAAGAAGACCTGCCTGCGTTCCAGTCCTAGGACAGTCACCTCCTTGCTGTGTGACCTTAGGCAGGTCCCTTCCCCTCTCTGGGCTGGCTTAGTTGGTCTCAGATTCGTTTTTGCCTGAAGTGGAAGAAGCTGGCAGGTGCCCTAATCCTTGGCTCCATGCTGGCTTCCTGAGTCAGATGCCAGTAGCCACACCCTGCTGCTGACACATGAGCTGGAAAGTGGCTGGTGTAGAGATGTCTCAGCTTCTCAAGGGCTGGAGGTGTGGGGTGCACATGGGAGGCAGGTCCAGCTGCCCTCCTGACCTTGATGTGGACCCATCTGTAGTAGGTAGCCCCATCCTGGACCTACACAAACCTTTCCAGGACATTACAGGAGGCTCAGGATCCCTCCCTCTGATTGACCTCTTAAGTCATGGGTGCTACCACTGGCGGCAGAGCTGGATGGAAGCCAACATTTCCTTCTTTTATAGGCTCAAGAGAGATCCCCAGGAGACTGGACCCCATGGCTTCCTGGCAGAGCTCCTGGTGGCTGCTGATATGGACCGTCTTCATGCACTCCACCCTCCTGCAGGTAATATTGAGGGAAGAAGAAGAGCAGGTGTCCCTCTGCTTGCTTAGGAGTGTTATTCTTGATCACCTAAGATGTGGTATGATTTGTGTTAATCATATACCAAAGAGAATCTGCTTTTCTCTCTTACCTCCAGCAAACGGTATTTCTGGTTGTCTTAGCTATAAGAATGATTCGAATTCCCTGGGTCCTCTCTGAGTCCTGAAAAGGGCCTGGATACCACTTGGATACCATGTGCCAGCAATGACTTGGGGCCGTGGTGGACCCTGCCTTTTCAGTCTAGAATGGTGGTTTGCATGTGCCCTGGAGAGGCGAGGCTGCTAGAGGCCAGGACACAATGAATGGGGCAGAGCCCAGGTTCTGGCCTTAGCTCAGCCACTAAGTAAGTATTCTGAGTTTGCATCTATCAACACATATCACACTATTTTGCAGTCCTTTCTTTAGACTGTTGTCTTTCCCACTTGCCTGGGGGTGTGGGCAGCTCATCTCTTGTATCCTCACTTGGCAACAGGGCAGACTGAAATAAAGGAGTGAAGACAGTATTGTCCGACAGACGATAGGGAGTGGTGGAGACAGCAGGAAAGTGGATGGTACATGCTTCATCTAGTTAGAGCAGCCTCTGCTCACCTCCAGCTGATCATTGCCAAGTGGGAACACAAACCCTGCATTGCCATATCGTCCAATTTTTCAAGATAACTGGGCCATCCAGATTTCCTATGAAACCTCCCAGTTTGGAAAGCACCGAAAGCCAGGCAGATGTGTCTGCAGCCTAGATTGAGCCAAGCAATCTGTAGCCCCCAGTTGAAAGGTACAGAGCACGTCTTAGTGTCGTGTCTCCAGGACTGCTGCCAGCCCAGAACAGCCCCTTGCGGGAATTAGAACAAGGCGACCCCTCTCTTCAGACATAACCTCTTGGGCATGTGGGCTAGAAGGGCTTTAACGTCTGTTCAGTGAGGACGCACACTTGTCCCACGGTGTGTGTCTCGAT
Organism: Ailurus styani; assembly: GCA_002007465.1. Lineage (NCBI taxonomy): Eukaryota > Metazoa > Chordata > Mammalia > Carnivora > Ailuridae > Ailurus > Ailurus styani. The sequence goes on from LNAC01000272.1 coordinate 844,840, forward strand.
TAATCAGACTGCCTCTCAGTTCACTTTCTGGACACAGTGTTTCTGAGCCTCTTCCAATTCCAATGCCCCACGATTTCGGTGGCTCGTGGAAACTGGCTGTCGGGGCCCAGTTTCTCCCCCATTATCCCATTTCATTGATGCTACTCCATAAACACCTTCTAATAGATGTCTTCTGTTAAGTATTTTGGGGGTGACTTTAGGGTTTCTGTAGGCAGTGAGGGGGCAGTGTGGTCGCAGATGGTGAAGATTTGCTTTTCTGCCCCATCAGCAGATCTGAAACAGGCTTGATTCCTGCTAAGCTGGGGCTGAGGTTTCAAGGCACCGTGTTTCATTTTGTCTTCTTGCACCTTATAAAATTTAAATGTGCTTTGAGGCAGTCTGTTGACCTTTGGCCAAGGGCAGTGTTTGCCCAGCTTGAATCACTCAATGACCTCTTTTGGATTTTTCCATATCTGTGTGCCTCTGGCAGTGTTGTCTCCCTGTATAGGGCAGTGCGCACGGGAGATCGTAAAAGGTTTCAGGCTACACCAGCATCCACACGGCCCACTGCTTGAATCTCAGTGCCCCTCCTTCCTGACCTGTCACACAGACGTCTCTGCGTCAGTTCTGCCATCTGGAGAGAGAGGCGGGGGATCTACCTCATCAAATTGTTTGGAGGAGTTAATCCACTGCAAGTGGAAGAAAGGAACAGACAAAACAGGAACAGTGTCTGGTGTGTAATGAGTGTGTGGCTGTTGCTGCCTGTAGTTGCGGCTGCGGTCCTGTAGGGGGCAGTCAGGAGGCATCAGCTGAATAGAGATGGTGCTGCACCAGCTAGGAGGAAGTGAGGGGAGCGTCTTCTCAGGGGAATTCCGGCAGATGTGAGTGGGATTGGCCAGGACAATCTCCTCACGCATGGAGGGAGAATGTTCTAGTGAAGGGTCTGTCCGTCCTGAGACCCTGCTCCTGGGTTGAACACGTGATTGTCTGCCTAGGGTTGGCCTGGGTTTGATTCAAAGCTGCCCCTCTGGGGTATCTTGGGACATTGGTGTTTGGGGGCTTTCAGAGGTTCTTCAGTGTCTCCCCTTGCCTTGTACGGGCTGCCACCAGGTGGCTGGTAGAGAATCAGCAGACACGAGGCTGAGCCACAGGGAGCGGGGGTGATAAAAACTAGATTTCCTTTAATACACCAGCAGACGACTTAACCTCTTACATTCACTGACCACAAGTCACGTGATGGGTTTTAGAGCAACACACGAAGTTGGCAGTCTTGAGTTAACTTGTTCTTGAGCATTTCTGGAGGTGCTTGCTGTTTCCCTCAGCCTTCCTGGGTCATGGGCCCTGGAAGCTTCTTGTGGCTCCAGCTCCTCTCCTTGGGGACCCTGGTCTTCCCTGAGAAGGCGGCTGCCGCTGTTCCAGCTCTGCCCTGCTGCCTCCCTCATGGGGAAGCCCCCACTCAGCGGGTGTAAACATGGTCCCGGTCATGGGTTCCAGCCATGCCTCGTCAGACCCACTCCCTTCCTTAGCAAAATCTCGGGCAGATCCATTTTAATTTTTCCATTTAAAAAAAGTCCAGTCCGATTTTAAATTGATTGAAATCTCCCCTCCCTTCTGTCTCATACAGGGTTGACACGGGGCTAGGGAAACGTGAAACGGGGTCATGCTGTGGTCTGCTCTCTTCCCACCTCAACCAGCGGAGGACTGGCTTGGAACACCCCTTCCTTTGCATTACTCTGGGTCCAGCCTTCCTGGCATTGGAAACACCAGAGGGGAATGGGGAAAAGAGCAAAGAGCTCTTAACTAGATGCCTCTCTCTGGTGGTTGCTACTGTGCGTCCATCTCTCGCTGACTCTTGTGCCCTCGGGTGGCATGTGTGGCTTCTTCAGAGGGCTCTGCAGGACCTCCCTTTCCTGGAGCCGGCGGTCCGGCTCTGCCTGCCTATTGCTGCTGGGCTCTTCTTGCCCAGCGCACAGCTTTGTGGGCTGGGGTACCAGCAAGGTGGTTTAAACCCAGATCCATAGCATAACGTACAGACTCACCAAATCACTGCATGGTATGGCGGAAACGAAGGTGACATCCTGTGTCAACCACACTTCCATCACAAAAAGACACCCCAGCTGTCTTTGGCGTGGTGCACTCGATCTATGGGCCATGCACGTGTCCTTGCTGTGCAGACAGTGGAGACATTGGATTCTCCATGCTGTCTCCTGTCTCTGGCGGCTGGCAGCCTTCAGTTCCCACTGCCTGCTCCAGGGGGTGGGGTGGGCAGGGTCCCATCAGCAGACTGTCTGAGCCGATGCCCGTGGTGGGGCTCGGATTGCCAGCCCCTGCTTGCAGGTTCCCCTGTGGAGTCTCTGTGAGTTCTCTTTTTCTTCAGTGAGTCTCAGTCCTCCGTAGAGATTAGGGAGGTGATGGTAGGACTTACCATGCCGCTCCCTAGCGAGCTCTGAGGCGGGTACTTAGAATGTGGGGTACTTAGCTCCTCTCTGTCACCACCTTGGCCAAAGTTTTGGCATCAGGAAGGGTCCCACTGGATATTGTGACACTAAAATTAGAAACAACAGCTCTGGGCTTAGGGCCAGCGCTGGTGTTGGTGGTGGTTCTGGTCTCAGTGGTTCGGATTCCAAAGGTTCCGCTCTGAAGTTTTAAGGGTTGCTGTTTCAGGTGGTTCCTGGTGGTTCTGGTCTCAGTGGTTCGGATTCCAATGGTTCCGCTCTGAAGTTTTAAGGGTTGCTGTTTCAGGTGGTTCCTGGTGGTTCTGGTCTCAGGGGTCCTCTCTGGCATTGTTTTTGGTCTTGGTGTTCTTTCTGGGTCTTTATCCATCATTCCGGTTCCCTCAGTTCTGGTGTAGGGAGGGGCTCTGGTTTCAGGGATCCTGGATTTTTGGGTGGTTTGGGTCTTGAAGGCAGTCTTGTCTGGGTGGCTGTCATCTTGGTGGAGACTTTGGTAGTCGGAGGTCTCGTCCTGGTGGTGGCTCTGGCCCCACCTGGTGGTTTCCTCCTCTGACACCACAAACGTTCATCCCGACCTTTTAGCTTTCACCCCATCCCCTTTACATCAGGAGGCCAAATCCAAGTGTGGGGGTTGCGGTGAGGTGCCGAAATCCACCACCTCTTCAGAACCGTTCTGCTGACACGGGAGGAGGAGGGTGGCAGCCCGGGTCTCTGTCCTCTTGATTGGATTGGGTTGTGCGTGAGCGGTGGTTAGAGAGCCATCCACTCTCATGTTCACTCTCCACAGAGGGGATTGTACAACACTAGGGAGGTCCTGGTACAACCACTTCTCATCTCTCTTACTCTCCCATCTTCAGAAGCCTCCAGCCACGTTCTGTGGCACTGTTCCTGCTGGTCCCCGTCTAGACAAGAGGTTTCAGAGAATGACAGCGAATTGATTGACCTCCTTGCTAGAGCCTGACATTCTGTGTCTGGCAGCCCTGACCGCTAGTGGGTAAATTATGCACATAAAAACGTAAATTGTAGAAAAATGTAAGATCTGGGTAGATGAAAGGAAAATCAAAATAAAACATTGGCCTAACCCCTCCCACCCAGATAACTCTTAGTGTTTTCTTGTGTAATCTTCTAGACTTTTTCTGTGCATAAATATGATGTAAATACATGTGTTATGTTTTGATAAATGGGATCGTGCTAAAGATACTACTATACATTGCTTTCAGTCAATGTATTGTGAATGTCTTCACATGTCAGTACAGATGTTACACATGAAATGGCTGTGTTCACTGTCCTTACGGATAGACCATGAGGCCATAATTTGTCGAAGCCCATTATTTCTTTGTCTGACATCTGGGTTGTTTCCAAGATGATTTGTTCACAGATGCTTGCCATCAGCCACCTGCAGTGAGCGTCCTATGCTCACATCTTTGCTTACTTATTTGAATGTTCCTCAGGATAATTTTTTCCTTGCTTGACTGTGCTTTGCTACACATTTCCTAGACCTTGTGGCCCTTTGTCTCTTCGTCCTGTTTCATTCCGGGTCGTGTTCTTCCAGCACTCTGGGTTTGGTGTCATAAAGGTATTCCCTGTGTGACATCACCCTCCACAGTGACTTTGGACACAGATTCCAAGCTGGGTGACGCTCATCACGGGGCCTCAGCAGAAGAAGGCCCTCAGCTTGCCCTGGAGGAAGGCTCCTCCTTGTTACCACGTTGCCCCAAGGCCCGTAACTGCAGGGGGGAGTCATTAGGTAGATCCCATGAGAACCCAGCGTAAGAACGAAGGGGAGCCCTCTCCATGTTTGTCATAGGTGATACCTGACTCCGTTCTCTTTCTGCCTCTCTGACCTTCCCACCCTGGCTTCTGAGAAAGCTGCTCAGTTCCAGAGTTCTTCACTTGGCCCCTTCTTTCTCTCTCCCTGCACTCTGGCCAGGCATTTCCCACCCCTCCCCTGGTTTTCGCTCCAGAGGCTCCTGCCTGGGACTTATCACCAGATGGTCCAACTCTCGGAGTGATCCGGGCTTCAAATGTTCTCTTCCAAGAAGGTTCTAGATAGACTGAAAAGATAAAAAGATATCTTCTATTTTAGTTTAACTTCTAAATGTAAACCTTGGAAATAAAACACAGTTTTGATAAGTCTGTTTTGGTCTTGCTTGCTTGCTTGCTTTTCTTGCTTTTTTTTCTTTCTTTCTTTTTTTTTTTGAACCTCAAAAGTGTCTCCAAAATGGAAGAGGCCCAGTATCTCTGAGAGGCTTCTGTCTGCGTCTTCCAAGAGCTGCACAGCAGCATATCCAGGAGCTACTAGCCCCCTCCTCTAGGCCATTCCCCTGGGGGGCTCAAACACAATGCTTCCTAAACGGAAGTCCTCAGGCCCTCTGCCCGCAACTCTGTCTCAGGGCTTAGAGTCTCCATCACCTGGTCACTGGAGCCAGACTCCTGGGCTCCCTCTAGATGCATTCTTCTTTGTTGCTCTGCCTTGTACCCATTCTGTCACTAATTTGCATTCGTTCCATCTTGGAATTTGTTTCTTTTTTCTTTTTTTTGTTTTGGTGCGAAAAGGCAATTTTATTAAAGCACAGGTGATGTAGTTATAGAATATCGGTGAGGTTCGTTGGGGTGAGGTCTGGAGCCAACAACCAGGGAAGAATTCTTGAGATGTCTGGTGCAAAGCAGCATGGGGGTCCGGCCCTCAGCTTCCATAGATATTGTATGTTTGAAGAGTCTGGTACACGGCGGCACAGGTCCGAAAGCAGGATGAACAAAGACAGTTTGTGGTTATCCTGGAGAGGACCTCAGTGTGAATGCTATGTAAGTCAGTAAGAAGGAGAGCTTTATTCAGCAGGTAGCATGGCGCCCTGTGGGTGTTCAGGAGGTGATGGGAGGCACCATTAAGATTCCACTGGACCACTGGTGATGCACTTGTAAAGAGGACACTTGGAAGGCCGCTGGCACTGGTCCAGGCTGGGAATGATAAGACCTTCAACTCAGTTCACAAGAGTGCGTGGGTGGGAGTTAGCCACAGACAAGAGGTTGAGTAGGGAAACCATTTTAGAACCTGAGGCGTTAGATCCTGACAAGTGATTACCGTAGGGTTGAGAGCGAGAGAGAGGGAAGAAATGAAGATTCCTTCAGGTTCTGAACAAGTTTTAGGGACGCATGAGCATGAAAGTTGACCCCGATCTTGTGAAATGTTCTGAAGGAGAAATTTCAGGGCAAGGTGTGGGTTTCAGAAGGTGAGGCACCGAGAACGGAAATGTGCGATGTTCTTTGAGAGGGAAACGAGATCATTAGCAAGGTTGTCCTGGGCAAAGTGAACTTTTCAGTATATACATACTCCACAGGGAAGCATCTAAGAGAAAAGAAGGGATTTAAGATGCAGGAGGAAAAAACCAATTATATGTAATTGCTTCGTAACAGAAAAGTGGGCAAGGTTCCCCCAGTGCCTTGCTAATGGGTCTTAACGCACCAGAGCTAACATCTTATGGAAACCACATTTCAAGATTTATGATTGTGATTGCTTGCAGTTTATTTTTACAAAGATGCTAATTTCCATAAATAGCATGGAAGCATAAAGCAATTTCCTTTCCAAGTATTTTATGCAATTACTTTCTGGAATTTGTCAGCACTGAACAGCTCCAGCCAATGTATGCTACAAATTATTGTGGTCAAATACTCAGAAATGCATTTGTCCTCCAAGGCTTCATTTATAAGTATAGTAGCCTTTTATTTTGAAAATAATTTAGAAAAAGGAAGAATACCTATTTTATTAATAAAAACTCATTTATAGTATTAAAGGACTCTTTAAATTCTCTTCACTCTCTCTTTTGAAATTTCCATTGTGCATTTTTCCTGCTTCAAAAACAAAACATATTGATTAACAAATGTGGAGAACACAGGGAAAGACAAAGATGTAAAAGTAATCTTTAATTCGACCAACTGTTAGGATTTTGTTGTATATATGTATTCCTAATATTCTTTTTAAAAAAAATTTATTTATTTTTTCATGAGACACAGAGAGAGAGAGGCAGAGGCAGAGGGAGAAGCAGGCTCCCCACCGAGTCGGGAGCCCAATACGGGACTCCATCTCAGGACCCTGGGATCACGACCTGAGTTGAATGCAGACCTGAGCGTAACCATCTGAGCCACCCAGGCACCCTATTCCTAATATTCTTTTTAGAATATTAACATACATGAATCTTTAAAAAAGTCATTATACTGTATTTTGAGTATAATTTTCTAAAAGTTTACCAATGTGAAGAATATTTCCATATGTCCTTAAATATTTTTCCTACAATAATATTTAATGCCTTCATAGTACTGCATCATTTGGATGTGCTATATTTTATTAAGAAATTCTGTACTACTGTGTGCCTGGGTGGCTCAGTGGGTTAAAGCCTCTGCCTTCAGCTCGGGTCATGATCTCAGGGTCCTGGGATCGAGGCCCGCATAGGGCTCTCTGCTCAGCAGGGAGCCTGCCTCCTCCTCTCTCTCTGCCTGCCTCTCAGCCTGCTTGTGATCTCAATTTCTGTTAAATAAATAAATAAAATCTTAAAAAAAAAAATTCTGTACTGATGGACCTTTAAGTTGATCAGTTTTTTGCTGTTACAGATAATGTTGCTACAAAAATACATTGCCGATCCAGCCTTGCTCACATTTGTGATCATTTTCTTTGAATACATTTCTAGGAAAATGTATTTGTTGAGACATAATTTGGAGGTCAAAAGCCATGTGCAGTTTTAAGACCTTAAATTTATACTATCTAATTCTCTTTCAGAAGACTTCTCACAATGTGTTCTCTTACTTTGCAGTAGCTGGCAATACATGGTTTAAGGAAATCTTAGTGGTGAGAGATTCTTAAAAATACCTTTGGGCCATTTCTATTACTGGTTTTGGGTAAGATTTCGTTAAGACATTAGAAATAGTGTAACAGGGCGCCTGGGTGGCTCAGTGGGTTAAAGCCTCTGCCTTCTGCTCAGGTCATGATCTCAGGGTCCTGGGATCGAGGCCCGCATCGGGCTCTCTGCTCAGTGGGGAGCCTGCTTCCTCCTGTCTCTCTGCCTCCCTCTCTGCCTACTTGTGATCTGATCTCTCTCTGTGTGTCAAATAAATAAATAAAAATCTTTAAAATTAAAAAAAAAAGAAATAGTGTAACAGATTTTGTCTTCCTATTTTGCCAATATTTTCTATTGAGAATTTTTTATTGTAAGTGTTCTGTTCCTTATATATAAAGAATATTAACATTTTGTCCTTCATATGTTGCAAATAATTTCCCCATTTTGTCATGAATATTTTATTTTTACTTATGTTTTGGATACACTGACGTTTACAATTTTCAAGCCATCTACTCTAGGAGCCTCTTAATTTAAGAGCTCTTTGCCTCTGCACCAGGCTTAGAAATAACATCATACTGAGATAAAATATATGCATATAAGTGTCTTCTAGTCATTTTTAAAAAGCATTAACATTTTAATTTTAGAATGTATTTGCTAATTAATCTGCAGGTCTTTTCCTGTGCTAATACCATATTTTTAAACAAGCTACTTTACTATAGCTTTGTAGTACGTTTGGTAACTACTAAGGCAAGACCTCTCTTCATTATTATAGTTTTGACTAATCCAGAAGTTCTTTCAAATGATTTGGTCAAGTTCTGAGAACAAAAATCCTGTTGTTTTGAAAGAGATTTGGCATAATGGGGGAGTTACTAGAGTTCTTTCCCTCAAAACTATACAAAACAAACAAGAAAAAGAACAAGTTTATCTTCGGTGAAATAAAGAAACGGTACTAGCCCCCCAACACAAACTCTGAAGTTCTTTTTTTTTTTGGAGTACCGTTGAACATAGATGTAAGAGAGAGGATCCTGAAAGCTGATATGTGTCTCCTTGGATTATGAGCAGGACAGAGATTTCCCTAAGGGTGACTGTCACAAATTGTGCCCGTCTAATAAACTTTTGGTAAGAACAGTGAAATTGGGGGCCCTGATGGGACTCAAAAAAAAAAAATAGGTATTGTCCCCAAAGAGGTCTTACCTGACACCAAAAATGGTAAGCAACCCAGAGGTGAAGGCAAATTTGTTGACACAGTTTTTTTGTGGAGGTGCTCAAGGTGACCTTTTACAGAGCGAGGCTGCTGAAGGGGATGGGGAGAAGGTGGGGAGAGGGAGCAGCACTTCCCAGAATGAAGAGCTGTGGCCTAAGGGGCTTCTTGTGGACCTCATTGACTTTCAAGTGTCGACCATAAAAGGGAGATGTTGCTCTGGAGAGGAGGAAGAGCTTAGTTCCTAAGAGGACGAGCCAGACGCCAGAGCAGAATTGAGGCACTGGATTGCTCTAGTTCAGTCGGTCTTATGCCTCACGACCTCCCTGTGTTAGTCTTCAGCAGCGGCAGCTGACCCCGTGAGGAGTGACGCAGACTTGACGGACTAAGGAGCCAGGAACATGCCAGACAGAATGAGTATTCTACAAGATGAACCAGAAACAAATAAATGATGATAGAAAAATGATAAAAGGGGATCCAACATACGTATAGTTAGTATTTTTTTTCTTTTTTCTTTTTTTTTCTTTTAGTTTTTCAGTGGTCCAAGATTCATTGCTTAGTATTTCTTAAAAGAACAAAACACAAAAAATTCAATGATACAATGAAAGAAAACTTTTCTCACATTTTTCCTGAGGTCTTTGTAAATATCAATTCTGTACCTTTTGGCATTATTACCGAAGAGAACTCTGTGGCCAGTTTGGTTTCCCCCTTGTGTGTGCTCCACTCTGTCTGCCATGATATGTACACACTTTCTTCTTTATTGTGTCTTATATTTTCATCTAGACATGATGTAAATGCTTTTTACATAAATAGTTTTTTCCTCTTCATAAGTGTGTGCTCTGTGTTCAGGAAAGGTTCTTTAGTGTGGTCTTCGAATTTGTAATGTTTTTATTTTTAATTTTTGCCGTTCTTTTTCTAAGCTCACTTTTTCTGTTGTCTTAAGTGTTTTCTTTATACTTTTATAGTTCCACCTGAGCTTTCTGAGAGATCAGGTTGTCCATAATTTATCTGTGACTGTTGTTTTGAGAAATTTATCTAGTGATACATGTTCATTGACTATATTTTGCTGATATTTCTATTTTTATTTTATTTTATGTTTTGCTTATATTTCTATTTTTAAGAATTGTATTCATTGATTTTGTGAGGGTTCTGTTCTGATTGGGATTGATTGATTGATTGTAATGGGGCTCTGCTCCATACGTCCGTCGTCTTCCTTGGTTAGGCCAGCAGACTAGCCAGGATATGTTCTTCCCTTGATGACAACAGACACACAGGAGAATAGGTCCAAATGCACAAGGCTCTTTCTTGTGTCTTCTACTTGAGTCATTTTTGCTAACATCCCATTGACCAAAGCAACTTACATAGCTGAAGCCATGGTCAGGGGTGGAGGTAACTTTACCTACTGTGAAGCCAGGGCAAAGTTATAAGGCCAAGCCCCAAATTGTTGGAGTGGGCAAGTGTGGTCCCCCATAGAGATTATGTGGGTGTGTGTGTGGGGGGATGAGGGGTAGGAGTGAATATTTTCACATAATCTAATCTAGGGAACACTCCTACACTGTTGGTGGGAATGCAAGCTAGTGCAGCCACTCAGGAAAACAGTATGGAGGTTCCTCAAAAAGTTGAAAATACTGTTACCCTATGACCCAGCAATCACACTACTGGGTATTTACTCCAAAGATACAAATGTAGCAATCCGAAGGGGCATGTGCACCTGAATGTTTATAGCAGCAGCAATGTCCTCAATAGCCAAACTATGGAAAGAGCCTAGATGTCCATCAATAGATGAATGAATAATGAAGATGTGGTATATATCTACAATGGTGTATTATGCTGACATAAAAAAAAAGAAATTTTGCCATTTGTAATGACGTGGATGGAACTAGAGGCTATCATGCTAAGTGAAGTAAGTCAACCAGAGAAAGAAAATTATCATATGATCTCTCTGATATGAGGAATTTGAGAAACAAGACAGAGATCATAGGGGAAGGGGGGAAAAATGAAACAAGACAAAATCAGAGAGGGAGACAAACCATAAGAGACTCTTAATCTCAGGAAATAAACTGAAGGTTGCTGGAGGGGAGGGTGGTGGGAGGGATGGGGGGACTGGTTGATGAACATTGGGAAGGGTTTGTGCTATGGTGAGCACTGTGAATTGTGTAAGCCTGATGAATCACAGACCTTTACCCCTGAAGCAAATAATACATTATATGTTAACAAATAATCTAATTTTATCTGGCAAATCCAGGCTTTTATTTTTTAAAAGTTTTTAACTCCATTGAGTTAACATACAGTGTTATATTAGTTTCAGGTGTGCAATATAGTGATTCACCGCTTCCGTACAACACCCAGTGCTCATCACGACAAGTGCCCTTCTTCGTCCCCATCCCCTATTTCCTCCACCTCCCTCCCCTCCACTGGTAACCATCAGTTTGTTCTCTATACTTAAGAGTCTGTTTCTTGGTTCATCTCTCTCTCTCTTTTCCCCCTTTGTTAATTTGTTGTGTTTCTTAAATTCCACGTATGAGTGAAATCATACGGTATTTGTCTTTTTCTGAGTGACCAGTTTTGCTTAGCATAGTACTCTCTGGCTCCATCCAAGTCATTGCAAATGGCAAGATTTCATTCTTTTTTGTGGCTGAATAATATTCCAGGGAGAGAGAGAGAGAGAGAGAGAGAGAGAGAGAGAGAGAGAGAGAGAGTGTGTGTGTGTGTGTGTGTGTGTGTCTGTGTGTGTGTGTGTCACACATCTTCTTTATCCATTCATCAATCGGTGGACACAAAGCCAGGCTTTTCAGTGGAGGCACTGTAGCTCTGGAGAGCATACCTTCATCACTGCAGTTACACCCTCATCATAAATACTACTGAATTGGGAAATTGTAGCAAAGTCTCACTTCAACGATATAAAGCCAGCCAGGAAGAAGTACATTTTACGTTATGTATATGTGTATTCATGTTACTGGAACAAAAGTTTCAAGAAGACAGTGCTTATCGTTCCTATGAAGGATTCACTGCAATGATTGCTTTTTTATCCATTCCATTCCAACTGATCCCATGAAAAAATGGCTGGTTAAAACCTAATAGATTAATTTCATGACCCACTAATGGGCTATATTTACAGTTTGAGAAAACACTGCCCTGGTTAAAAGACCCCGTATTCTGTCTACTTTTGTGTGTATTGATTGTCCTTCTCTGATACTTGGCTGGAGGGAGAGGGCTGATAAATGAGACAGACTCCCAGCACAACTCCCAGATTCTGGCTGGCCATCACTGGGTGTAGTTCTGGTCTCCTGGGGTGGTATGTTCCCCTGTTGAATTATTGCCAGTGGTGTACACATAAAAGTGTAATTGCCAGCACGCTTGGTTATCAGGGCTCTTCAGAGAGATCTAGATGGTCATATTCTTTGACTCCCCTGACCTACTAACACAATGAATCACATTAATGGGATCCCTAATATTGACTCATCCCTGTGTTCCTGGCATTAACTGTACTTGGCCATGATATATTGTCTTTTTAAGATTCAACTGGATTTGGTTTACAAATAGTTTGTTGAAAAGTACTACATTTGTGTTCATCAGTAGTGTTGGTTAGTACTATATTTTTCAGGTTTTTGTATCAGGATTTTTGTTAACTTCACAAAAATGGGTTGAAGCATTTTCCATCATTTTTTTTCTTTTCGGAATCAGCTAAATAGCACAGGAATAACTTGTTCCTTGAAGATTTGAAAGAACTTGATAGTAAATGGGGCATAGAACCTTTTTGGGAGACTATTCTCGGCAGCTTTTTTAACTTTCTATATGATTGTTGGGTTATTCAGGTTTTCTCCTACTTCTTTAATCAATTTTGGTGACTACCTTTTCCTAGAAACTTTCTATTTTATCAAAAATTAAAAATTTTGTAGGGCAGAAGGAGGCATCCTGTAATTTTTCAAAACTTTTAAAATTTTGCTTTCACTTCTTTATTTTTTCTTCACTGAACAGAGTCTTTACATTTTAAGTTTTGAAATGCTGAATTTTGAAGTGCCCAATTTCATGAACGTGGCAAGGATAGCTGACATTTTGACATTTTTCTAAATTGCTGTGGGTAGTTGACTATAAATTATATCCCCTGGATTAGGGAATGCCATTCCATTATCCCCTCTCTTCTGATTCTTCCCATTTACTGTTAACACACTTTCCACACTGAGTCCTATTTAGTCCTGGAGAGGAGCAGTCTACCTGTTTTCTTCTTGTCTCCTGCTGACCTTTGTCCTCAGGACCTTTGTCCTTCTCCAGCTGTTTCCAGAAACAAAGAGAGTTCTCTACTTGAGAGGAATAATGGGTCCAGCTGTTAGGTAAAATTGAATTCTGCTTCCCCATTTGCTGATCTTGGCCTCCTGGTTGTGTTTTAGTTTTTCCAGTATTATCCATAACGACATGGTCAACATTTTGGTACACGAGTATTTTAATTACCAAGTTGTGCCAGTTCACACTCCCACGAGGGCCCTGGGAGGTTGCCCTTTTCACCATACACTTGCCAGTGTTGTCTGTTTCATAGTAGTTTTGACATTTTAAACTTCATCACCCTTAAATCTAGATGGAACTGATTACCTTGGTTTTCAGAGCCTGGAATTCTGAGAGTTGGTGTAGCTCATGTAAGGGTACATTTTAACCAATGTTAGAAAATGGACTAACTAGGGGTTATTTGTGAAAAAAAAGAGGCCCATACATGTTAAAGTCCAAAAATAAGGTACCAGTAAGTTGGGGCGGGTGTGGATAAAATTGTGAGCAAAACTGTGAGCAAAATGTTACTCAGTGAGATCCAGACTTCCAGGACTCCAGATGAGTCTGGAAAGAAGAAAGCACTGTCAGAATTTTCTGCTGGGGTGAAGGCAGGGCTTGCGAAGACTGCCTTCTGCTTGTTTGGTTCTGTTTGTTGGCTTGGATGATTGCCCATTGCCGACACTGAAGAATGAAGAAACTGATGGAAAGAAGCCAGCCCAAAGGTAAGGGGCATAGCTGACCTTATGGACGAAGACTTGCCCATTTGTTGGCAATGACCTGTGGTCATACTAAGCTTGGGTTGGGAGGGAAGAGAGGGGGAAATGTGTGGGTTGGGCAGATTGAAGCAGGTCCAATGCCCTGTGGCTTGTTAAAGCAAATTCCTTTCAAGGCACACTTTACATGTAGAATGCAGAGCTTTCTTTCCGTGGAGCAGTGGCCACAGGAACCATGGCCCCTAATACTCCCTCCCCCATGGTCCTCTGATGAAAGAAGACCTTCCCAGACCCTGGTTGAGGTCTCGTGCTTTGCCTCATGCTTCAGGATGGGCTTTGTGGCCTTGCATCTTGGAGGAAGCCCAGTGGCTTTGAGCTGACCTTCAAACCCTCCTTTCCATTCCATCCTTGGGAGGTCCAGCATGTGGCAGGCATCATTGTTCATTGCTTTGGGGGTGGACCTCTTGCACTGCACACGCTGTAAACACTTTCTGGGATGCATTAGCAGCTTCCATTGTGAGAGCCAGGAAAGCATTCGGTGCACGGAGTAGGGAAGGAACATGTGGAGTGGCAGGCGGCCTTGCTTTGGCGGGTTCTGTTCAGGGCCTGATGTGAGGAGGCTGCTTACCTGGCTGGTGCCCGCTGTGTCCCTGGTGGCTGACTGCTGGGGCTTGCTGGGTCCTTAGCAACGTACTCAGCAACCTGACTTTAACGGACCGTGGAAAGATTTGGGGTCGGGAGCAGGGAAGAGCCCAGCCCATGCTGCGGAATGAGCTAGTTACGGTTTATTATGCAGCTAATTGATAAAATTAATAAAGAGGCTCATACACATACCTGGGCACACAGCAAACCGGTGATGTGCTGATGCAGCCCTCAGTCCTACCCCAGTCGGGTGTTGGCGAATCCCCGGAAGGTGACAGGCTAGAGTCTCTGTCCTTTTGGCCTCATTCCTATTTTTTTCTGTGCTGTCTGCTGACCCACTTTGGTGCCCACCCCAGAACACAGGTGTTTCAAGCCAGCCTTGGCTCCCAGCATTCTCCCTTGGCTAGCCCTTGAGCAGTTTCCTGGAGAGAGTTAACAGATTTTTCCATTCTAGGAATAACCAAGGGAAGCTTGTCCTTCAAAAGACACATGGTGCCCAGGACATGAGCATCGTTCTGTAACTCGTGTGGAAGTACTCACGGAGCTCGGAGCTCTGTTCTGCAAGCTTAGACTGTGGGATTAGCACCTCATTCTGAGATTCAGTTAACAAATCCACTGACTGATGACTGCTGATGAGACCAAGGAAGAAAAATCATACTGGAAATGAGTACGAGACTAGATTTGGCAGTAGAGATGCATGTGTACTCCTAATCTGCGTTCAGCATTTAGAATCCAGAGAGTCTTCCCTGCTTTCTCTTTAGTAGTAAGTTGAGTACGTATAAAGGATTTGTAGCTTCCGTGGTATGCTAGAATTCCCTCTGTGGGGTGTGTTGTTTCCAAGTATTTTCTCCTGGTCTGTAGCTTGATTTTTTAAAAAACCCTCTTAACCAGGGTCTTTTGTAGACCAAAAGTTTTTAATTTTGATGAAGTCCAGTTTATCACTTTTTTTTTTTTCCATTTGTGGATCATGGTGTTCGGTGTCGTGGCTAAGAATTCTGTGCAGCTCTAGGTCCTGAAGATTTTCTCCTATGTCTTCTTCCAGAAGTTTTATATTTTTACAATTTGTTTATTTATTTATTTATTTATTTTTAAATATTTAATTTATTTATTTGACAGAGAGAGATCACAAGTAGGCAGAGAGGCAGGCAGAGAGAGAGGAGGAAGCAGGCTCCCTGCTGAGTAGGGAGCCTGATGCGGGCCTCAATCCCAGGACCCTGAGATCATGACCTGAGCGGAAGGCAGAGGCTTTAACCCACTGAGCCACCCAGGCACCCTACAGTTTGTTTAAATTCATGATTCATTTTGAATTAATTTTTATATAAAGTATGAGGTTAAGGGTAAGACTTACTTTTGCATGTAGATATCCAAAGGCTCCAGCATCATTTGTTGGAAAAACTCTCCTTCCTCCATTGAACTGCTTTTGTTCCTTTGTCACAAATCAGTTGGCAATATCTGTGTGGGATTACTTCCAGACTCTGTATTTTGTTCCATGGAGCTGTATGTCTAGCCCTCCTCCAATAAGACACTACCTGTGTTACTATAGCTATATAATAAGTATTGAAATTGAGTACAGTGCTCCTTTCTACTTCAAGATTATTGAAGTTATTCTAGTTCTTTTGCATTTTCATATAAATTTTAAATAAGCTTGTCTATATATACAAAAAATTCTTGCTAGATTTTTGATAAGAATTGTGTTAAACCTATTGGTCAGTTTGAGGAAGGATTAACATCTTAATTAGGTTGAGTCTTCCAATCCATGAACATGGTCTGACTTTTTATTATTTACATAGATTTTGACTTCTTTTATAAGAGTTTTATAAAATTTTGAATGTGTCATTTAGATTTGTACCTACATAGTTTGTGCTTTTTTGGAATGGTTATAAATGTTGTTGGGGTTTTCATTTCATTAGCCACATGTTAGTTGCTAATGCATAGGAAAACAATTGATTTTTGTTGATTGCTCTTGTACCCTATGGCCTTTCTAAACTCATATAATATTTCTAGGAGGGTGTGTCTGTGTGTGTGTGTGTGTGTGTGTGTGTGTGTGTGTGTGAGTGTGTGTGTGATTTTCTTAGGATTCTGTATATAGACAATGTGAATTAAGCCTAAAATTAAGGATCAGTTTCGTGTGCTGCCTTGACATCTGGTGAAACGAGAAGGGTCTAGAATGGCCTTATGGCATGTTCCCTTCTCCACTCTGCTCCCATGTATATGGGCCCCTCGTCAAACAACCTTCCATATCTGGGGGGCCAGGCAAGGTTCCTGCTTATACCTGAAAGTGGGTTTCTGTTCCTTGCCTGCCTCTGTCCTTGCTTGTTTATTCTGTTCCCAAGTGAAACCCCCTCATGGCCTTGCATGGCCTGCAGTGCCCTCTTCTCCTGGGCTGTGAGTATGTGATTAATAACCTGCTGTCTGTTTCATCGGTTCAGTGTCAGGTGTTGGGTGTCTGGCCATTCCTATAACCCAAGGGAGAATCCTTCCCTTGTCAGGTGGGTGAATTGGAGGCGATTAAACAGATAGGTCATCTACAAATAAGGCCAGTTTTATTTCTTCCTTTTTCATCTGTATGGTTTATTGAGATTTGTTTTATGTCCCAGAATGTGGTCTCTCTTGAATATTCCACTGGCACATGAAAAGAGTGTATGTTCTGCTGTTGCTGGGTGGAGTGTTCTTTAAAAATCAATTAGGTTTGGGGCCCCTGGGTGGCTCAGTGGGTTAAGCCTCTGCCTTTGGCTCAGATCATGATCTCAGGGTCCTGGGATTGAGCCCCGCATCCGACTCTCTGCTCAGCAGGGAGCCTGCTTCCCCCTCTCTGCCTGCCTCTGTGCCTACTTGTGATTTCTCTCTCTGTCAAATAAATAAATAAAATCTTTAAATATCAATTAGGTTTGGTTGGTTGATGATACTCTTTACTTCTTCTCTGTCTCTGCTGATTTTCTCTCTAGTTATTCAGTCAGTTGCTGAGAGAGGGGTGTTGAAATCCCCAACTGTAATTGTGGATTTGTCTATTTTTCCTTTCAATTTTATCAGTACTTGCTTCATGTATTTTGAGGCTCTGTTCTTTGGTGCATGCTAATTTAAAATTCCTGTGTTTGCTTAGTGGAATGTTTCTTTATGTCCTTGGACATTTTCTTTGCTCTAGAGTTCATCTGATATTAAGGTATCTGCTCCTTTTTAAAAATTGCTATTAAATATAATATTCACATAATATAAATTTTCCTTTTACTTTAATATTCTTTTACTTTCAACCTACCTACACCATTATATCTGAAGTGAGTTTCTTAGAGAGCATAGAGTTGAGCTGTGTATGTGTCTCTAATCCATTCTGCCAGTCTTTTGCCAGTGTACTGCTGAATTTGCTGTATTTTGATCATTTACATTTAATGTAATTTATTGATACAATTATATTTTATGTTAGGACTTTAGCCTGCTCTTTTTTTTTCTTTTTGTTTCCTCTGTTTCCCTTTTCTTGCCTTCCTGTGGGCTACTCGAACATTTTTTTGAACTCCATGTTCATTTATTTACAGAGATTTTTAATGTCTCTCAATTCTTCCTGCCCCCCACATCGTGATTGCTCTCTCTTATCACGGCTACTTCAAGTGATGTATAGAAACCTGACCTCCATGTAGGTTCTTTTACCTCTCTCCCCCTTTAATATGGTAACTGTCTTAAATATGTTCTTTTTGTACATTGAGTGCCATATCAGACGATACAATTTTTGTTTTAACTGTCAAACATTTTTTAAAAATGCAGCTCATTAAGAGAATGGTATTCCATTATCTCTTTTTATAGATTATTTGGTTCTTTCTTCCTAAGTGAAGTTCCAGGCCTCCTCCTGTTATCATTTTCCATCTGTCTGGAACACTTTTTTTTCCTCTTTCTTTAAGGGTAGGTCTTCTGGTGACAGATTCTTCATTTTCCTGTACTCGAGAATGTTTTCATTTCCCTTTTATTCCTGGAGGGCATTTTTGCTGGGTATAGAATTCTGGTCTAACTGATCTTTCAGCACTTGAAACATGTGCTACTTCCTTCTGAGCGCTTTGGTTTCACATGAGAAATCCACTGTCTTTCAGATTGTTCCCCTACAGGAGATGTATTGTTTCTCTGTAGCTGATTTTTGGATTTTTGTTTGTCCTTAAATTTCAGATGATTGATTATGATGTGTCCTGTTGTGTCTTTCTTTGGGGTTGTTCTGTTTAAGGATACAGATTCTTGAATCTTTGGTTTTATGCTTTTTCCCAAATTGGGAAGATTTTGGCCATTATTTCTTTAGATATACCTTTTCAGCCCCACACTATTTCTCTTTTCCTTCAAATTCTCTCAATATGCTAAAAAACTGCATCGGGTGAGTTTTTTTTTTTTTAATTAAGTTGTTGTATTTTCAGTTCTGAAATTTCTATTGTTTCTTTGTCATGTTTTGTATTTCTTTTCTGTGATTTTCTATCTTTTTGTTTCAAGAGGATTCATAGTTGGTTACTGAAGAATTTTTATGACAGCTGCTTTAACATCCTTGTCAGATAATTCCAACATCTGAGTCATCTCGGTGTTGGCATCTGTTGGTTGTCTTTTCTCATTAAGTTGTGATTTTCCTGGTTCTTGGTATAACAAGCGTCTTTTAAATTGTATTCTAAATACTTTTGGTATTATGTTTTGAGACTCTGGAATTTACTTAAATCTATATTCTATTACAGCACATAGTCACCCTGTTTAGATTAGCATACAGGTCGTTGTCTGCTTTTGTGGGCCATAATTATAATGATAATTGAATTTTTAGAGCCCTTGGAGTGGTATTCTGGTTTGCTTCATTTGTGTGCAGTGATATTCCACACTCTAGTTCAATTCCCAGACCTTTTATACTGTTAATACTGGTCAGTTTCATTTGTGGGTAGGTTAAGGGTCTGCTTAGGAGTTTGTAAGGAAGTTTAAAAATTCCCTTTCTCTAGTTACCCTCTTCTAAGCTCTGACCCACCCCTCTCATTCTACTTGGGAGGGGGAGGAGTGCCACCTGCCCTGTTGGGGAGCGGTGGGAGTCCAGGCTTCCCACTTGGTCTCAGCAGATAATGTACATCAGTGGGGGAAGTGTCACCTTGGGCTGCCCACTATTTGCCCACTATTGCTGGGAGGTAGCAATGGGAGTCCAGGATCCCCACCTGGTTTTTGGTGATAACATGCTCTCAGCTAGGGGAGGGTAGCGTGTCCAGACTTTCCAGTGAGATAGTCCAGAAGTGAAAGTCCACGCTCTCCACTCATTCTGCTCATTCTTTGCTGGCACTGCTGGCGGTGGTGATGGTGGGGCATCCATGCTTTTTGGCTAGGGCAAGGTGGTTATTGTCAAAAGGATTTCTGTCCTGCTGGGCTGTCTCCTGGTCTTTTGACTAGAGAGAATAAACTTCTGTCGGGGCTTTTACAGGGTCGGTGTCTTTGCTTACTGGTTTTCTGTGTTGCAGTTGTCTGCACTCTGTCCAGAATATATGGAACACAGAAGGAAAACCCAGGGAACCCACTACTGTCTGGTTCCTCAAGCCCTGAGGTCCCTAGCCTGTCAGCCCTCTTTTCTCCTTTCTGAGTCTTGTTATGATTATATGCTTCATTATGTCCAGGGTTTTTAGTTATACTTAGCAGGGTAAGTAGGGACACTTGAATCTACACCATTTTGTTTATAATCCAGCATTTTTTTTTGTCTTTGAGGAATTCAGTATTTTCACAAGAATATGACTAGGTTCTCATTTTGATCTACACAGTTTAGCTATTTTCTTTGGACTGGGGAGTTTTCTTTCATTGTATCTTTACCTTTCTTTTTCTGTTCCAGTTTTTCTGTTCTCTTCTTTAAGAACATGAATTATCCATATGGGATCTCCTTTGCCTATTTTCCTTGCCTATCATCTTCTATTATAACTCTAGCATTTTCCTTTTCATTCCCAATTGTCATGCTTGTCTGCTACTTCACATACTCTTAATTTTCTGTAATGTAATTTCTCTCTTTAATCTACCTAATGCTTTAAGACACTATTTCCATATGCTGGCTTCTTTTTCATTTGAAACTATCATTGTATCAACTCATCTTTCCTACCTTTTTTTAAAAATCAAAGTTCACATTTACTTTAGTTTCTTTAAATGTTCAAGGCAAATGCTATCTAAAATTGTTTCCTAGAATAAAATTTTTTCTGAAAATTTATCTTTTACATGTTATGTTATTTCTTTTCATGCTGTAGATGTTTGTAGTTTCCGAGTTGATTTAATTCCATTCACTTGTCCTCAAATAAACATTTGCAATGACCCTATCAGCATACACATTATTCCCAAAACCAGTGAGGCAGATTTTTCTTGGTATCAGTCAGGATAGGGTAGACCACGCTGCAGTAACATCCAAAATAATTGCAGCGGCATAATACATGGAAGACTTTCTCCTCATTCATTGCATATCGGTCACATTTCTACTCTGTTCCATTACCATCTGAAACATTGCCGGTTGACATTGCAGAGGAAAATAGAAAATGTGGCAAGTCAGGAACTGGTTTTAAAGCTTCTGAATAGAAGTGACCCATATCACTCACATTCTGTTAGCCAAAGTCAGTCCCACGGCCACACCTAACGTCAAAGGGATGGGAATGTGCACCATGGACCCAAGACAGAAACTGGAAATATTTAGTCAAAGGCACTAATGGCTATCATAGTTCCCCCATTGTTTGCTGTGTGCTCTAGAAATCCATCTTGAAGATTGTTAGGAGTAGATCTAGGAAGAGTTAAGCAAGTACCTGCCAATCTGACCATATCAGTAGTTAGAGCTGACATCTGATTGTTAAATACTTTAAATATCATTCTTGATCATATAGGTTTTTTTTTAATTGTAGCTTTATTCATCCAGCACTGTGGAGGTCTGTTTTTGGGAGCTGGGATCATGGCCCTATCTACAGACTCATTTGGATGTGGCTCCTTGCTTTCCCTGCTACCTTTGACTTTGATCCATGGTTAGAGACTTCAAGTTGTTCCAGCCTCCCTTATGCTTTGGCATGGTTTCCAGTGGGAAACCCCTCCTCATCTAGAAGTTAGTCGAGAATTTTGCTAACTTAGTCCCATACTGTTCCTATGTGCTGCTCTCCTAAGAATGGACATTTACAAATCTGCCCTTAGTGACTTTTTATGTGGTCCTGCCTATACTTGATAAAAAAAAAATCCTTAGACTTTTTATCATATGACTGGCATTATTTCAAGACTATTCTTCAAAACTATTGATATTCCCAAGGTCTGTTTTTCTTTGGACAGTCTTTGGGCAGGGGAAGTTGGTCACCTCCATTACCTGAATGCTGACATTTTGACCCAGTGGCCCTTGGGATGGGCTCAACATTGTCACAGGCTTCTCTGCATTTTCTGTGGTGTCATATGTGGTAGGCCAGTTGTGTCTAAAAACTCAGGGGAAGGATAAACAGAACACCAAAGATCGTGGAGCCCAAAACCAACCTCACCAACATCTCAGAACAGGTGAGGGTCAGAGCTAGGACTAGACCCACTTCTCTAGTCCACTTGATGTCTTGCTCTAGACAACTTATGGCATCAGAACCAGTGGCTAGTGGCTGAGTCGCTGTACCTGCCACTACCTTAGGCACATCTTCCTTTCCTTCTTTTCTGTGCTTCCTCTGTTTGCTCTTCTATTCCAAGCATTTTGCCCTTCTTCTCCCATACATGTTAGGTCTGCCAGAGGAACCTACTGGTACAGCTCCTCCTTACCATTGGCCCTAAGTACTGAATAGATCACTGGATGTGTGTTGGAAGAAGGAAGCATTTGGTGTGTAGTTGGAGAACGTTGGTGTGAAAGGGTAGAGAGATTCTGTATTTGTTTATTGTACAAGGAAGCATGATAGTGCTGTAGTCTAAATAATGCTAATTGGGCTTTCTCTTGGCTTGGCCTGAATCATGCTGTTTTCCTTAAATTTTCCATCAGAGAGCAGATGTCATCAAATGACTTTCCTACAACTGTTTGCTTTCTTAGAAGTGAGCTATGTTTATTTCTTCAGTTACAAAAATGTGTTGTTTATAACTTGGAAAGAAATGTGAATGTATCCTGATTTGCTTCCTGTCCACTTTTCTCACTGGGTCACTACCCGGCTTGTTGTTATGTGGACCAGACGGCCTTCACAGTGTGGTGGTCGAGGAAGACATCCCAGGCAGGCCTTGAGAACTTGCCTCATTTATCCGAGGTTTGGGAGTACAAGGAAATTCACTTGGAAATATGTGGACTCAGGCCAGATATTCAGTCTTAGGTATTGGCTCAATAAACCTGGTCATCCCTTTGAGGCAAGATGAAATCAGTGGGAAGAATGAAAGTAAGTAGATACTTGCTCAGACCTTCTATTTGTGGTCATTGAGATAGGCATCTCTGAGTTCTTGCTCCGTCTTTGTACGTGGCTCACTGTTTCCTCCAAACAGTGGGCTGATTGTGTATCCATGCCCTGGTCAAGCTGAACTATGGCTTATGCTTTCCTCTGCTCCTTCTCTCCCACTCAGTCCTTTCTCCACTTGCCCCCCTGTTCTTAATTCAAGATGCAAGATGTTCGCAGAGTCTTTGCGAGCCCTCTCACTGCTATAAATCTGTCCCTTATTGCGTCCCACCTTATAACCGAGGTGTTTCTATTCATGTCTTTTCTCCCCCATTGGACTTTACATTTGACCTTTCTCCCACGTTCTTTGGGGTCTAGGTCTGCTTTCCTTTTGGGCCCACCGTCTAGCACAGCTCCCTGGACACCATGAGGACTCATCTGAGGACGTACTCTCTGCTTTGGAAGAAGTTCATATTGAGTTGGGGAGACAAGTAGATAACGTGAGAAGTAGAGAAAGGGTCCTGTTGAAGCCTTCTGGGAAAGGCTTCTGGTCCGATCCAGCCAGACCCCCAGTCCATCCAGCACTGCACTCTGATTCTCTTGGGCCCTCACCAAGTTCAGAAGAGTGTCCGTTGTCCCTGCCAGCCCGGGGCCTTTTCCACGTGCACCCTTGAGCCTCTCCTGTGGGGCAGCCTTGGCCTTGAGACATCTGGAAGGGCTGGCTTAGCCTTTGACAGCCTGAGACCATTTATTCTACCTCTTTGGCTTGTGTTTTCTCATTCTGCTGTTTGGAAAAACATTAAAGGTTTCTTCCTCATATAACAGTACTTTATATCCCCGTTGCACACTTCGCATTGATATTCCAATCTTAGAGCTTCCTGGTAGATTCGAAATTCAAAGTGAAGATGGCCTGTTTAGGACTTATCAAGAGCAGCATTGGTCTATCGCTTGAGAATCCTGGCTTATTTCCTGTAACTGTCCTATTCTTTTTGACATCTGTGCTTCCTCTGCCAAAATCTTTTTATCGTGTTATAATTAAGAATTAGAAAGGATTAAATAATAATACAGGGCATACTCATGTACTATCTTCTAGCTTCTAGGAAGTAAAACATTGTTAACACAAGACCTAGGTTCATTTCCCTCTTTTTCTCTTCCTGTTGTCCCCATAGGTAATGACTCTTCGGAATTTTGAGTTTATAGTTCCCTTCCTTGTCTTTATAGCTTTCCTACGTATTCCTAAAGTATGTAGTGTTATTTTGTACTTTTTAAACTTAATGTAAATGGAATTAAACACAGAGGGACACCTGGGTGTTTCAGTTGGTTAAGTGTCTGCCTTCCACTCAAGTCATGATCTTGGGGTCCTGGGGTCGAGTCCCGCATTGGGCTCCTTGCTTAGTGGGGAGTCTGCTACTCCCTCTCCCTCTGCCTCTCCCCCTGCTCATGGTGTCTCTCTCTCTCTCAAATAATGAAATCTTTTTAAGAAATGGAATCCTACACAAAGTTTTCTGCAGCTTGTTTTTCTGCCCAACATTCTGTCAATGAGAATCATCAGTGTTGTTAAGTGTAGTTTAAATTGATTTGTTTCTGTTGCCGTGTGGTATGGAGACCTTAAAAGCTATTTATTCATTCTCCTAGGACATTTAATTAAGGTTGTTTCCAATTTTGTTTTTATGAACAATTCTGTCCATCTTCTTTTTGAAGATTAATTTCTCTTAAGTCTATGCCTACGACTGGAATTTCTGGGTGAAATGGTAAACCTGTCTTCAACTTTACCAGCTATCATAACGTTATTGTCCAAAATCATGGTACTTGTTTATAGACCAACCCCAAATCCAGGAATACTAATAACCACATTATCTCCAACACTGGATGTTGTCAGGCTTTTTCATTTTTGCCAGTTTCTTTGTTATAAAATGGTACGTTTTTGATGTTGTAATTTGTATTTTCTTGATGACTGACTAGTAAAACACTCCCTTTTTCATGTTTACTGGTATTCAGTTTCCACCTGAGAATTGCCTATCCATACTTTTTACTCACGAGTTTTTCTGGGTATTTTTGGTCTCATTATTATTTGTAGCCATTACCTGTATATTCTATACATGAATCCTTTGTCATTTACCTGTCTCTTCTCAGTCAGTGGCCTACATTTTTACCTTGTATGTGAACAAAAGTGTTTATTTGAGTTTTAATGTCGACTCTCCATAGCATATACATTCCTGGAGAGGAAGGACTTGGATCTCTTTTGTTCAGCGAAGTATCCCAAGTGCCTACAGCAGCATATGGTGGGTGGCCCATGTTCAAAAAGTACTAATCGAATAAATGAATGGATAGATGTTTATTCCTCTTATCATTGACAATTTGCCTTTTTCCGAGCCTTTTTCGAGAAATCCTTTCTTACCTCGATGCCACACAGATATCCTTGTATGTTTTCCTCTCAGTGTTTAGCCTCATTCATTTTTTTGCCCAAAGAAAAATGCTTTTCTATGCTGTATGGCTGTGTGAAGAGGAAATGAATGAGTTTTCCAACAGGCTGCCCTCCTTAGTAACTGTGATATCAGACAGCTCTCTTTACCTCGAGAACCTCAGAGTTTTCCCCTTATTTGGGAAATGGGGATGATAGGAACTTGCTTTGCAGGGTGAACGTGAGATTAGCTTAAATAGACTCTGCCGGGCACCTGGTCCATGCCTGGGACAGAGGAGGCGTCCAGCAATGTGATCGTTCCTTCCTTCTCTCGTATCTTCACGGGGGAAGGCACAGCGAGAGCAGGGCCCCCGGAATCTGAGACTGTCTTTCCCGGCCACTTTCCCGTGGACGTGTCAAAGCCCACGATGGGCTCTTTCCAGCCTCTCTCTGGCAGCTGGCTCCCCTCCCTCCTCCTTCCTTCTGGTCTGGCCTCATCTCCACCGCCTGGGTTTCTGCCTGGAAGCCAAGTAGCAGACGCCTCTCTTTTACAACCTGTCACAAACCTGAGTAGATGCAGGCGGGCCTTCAAGCTGCTCTACCATTTTTCCCTCTAGAAATGTAAAGACGCTTTTTTATCAGTTTTTCAGCAAGGGTGTGCAATGCCCCAGTTTCCTTCCAGGAAGGTTTGTGATGCATCCACATGTCAGTTACTTGTACACACAACCAACAACCTGGTGCGATTCTTTACGAAGGGCTTGGGCTTCTAACAGTGGGGCACGGGCCCAGTCGGAGGAAGAGCTGGAGTCCCCCTGTTTGAGCTGTGTCGACATGCAGCTGCTAGCAATGGGAGACACGGAAGATGGTGTCTGTCTTTGGCGGTCCGCAACATCATGGTGAAGATGTTTGTGAGGCCTTACTGCTTCCTGTTCAAGAATCACCTTGAATCCAGTTGTTCGACTTCACCATGGCGTTGGAAGGTTGGATTTTTGAGGTGTGTTCTTGCAGTGAAACTCCTTCATGCTGGTTTGCGGTTGATGGCCATTCTCACCAGAGCCAATAACTGACCAGTAGGTGGAGGCTTCGTGGACATGGAGTCTGGAGTTCTGTGAGGTCCGGATTATTCCTTTCTGAAGCCCCGTTAGGTGTCATGGGCTTAGTCTTGACCCCAGGTCTGCATCTTGGTGATAGGAAGGCTGGACACACCCACCTGTCTTAGACCAGGGCACTTCCTTCTCAAAACTTGCAGTGAAGTAAGAACTACCCCAGGATCCTGTATTGTGTTGTCCAAAAGCAATGTGATACAAGCCACAGATGTCACTGTATGGCTCCCAGGGGCCGAGTTAAAAGAAGTGAAAAGAGACAAGATCCGTTTTAGCAATGTATTTCATTTTACCCCAAATACCCAGGTATTGTCATTTCAACATGTAATCAGTATAAAAAATTCTCACTGAGGTGCTTCACTGTGCCTTTGGCATACGAAGTATCTAGAGTCAGGTGTTTATTTCCACGTACAGCCTGTCTCAATTCAGAACACAGGAGCTCCCCTTCACGGCTTCCTTTCCCACCATTCTGGTTACTTGGGATCACCTGCAACCTGAAGCAGGTGATCCTCCTTCTGCCGCTTCCTCAGAAGGTCACTAGCCACCTGACGCTCCGTGCCCGCGCCTGCGTCATCCAGCTCCCGTCATCTCCTCACGCAGGCGTGGTGTCATCTCACATCCTCCGAGAAGAAGAAAGGTTGGTACAGAACGGTGTGCTATTTTGAGAGACAGAGAGACCACATTCACTTAACCTTTTGTACAGCGTGTTGTTACTGTTGCTATTTTATTCCTGGGTCTTCTTGTTAATCTTTTACTGTGCCTGACTGATACATTAAACTTGATCATAGGTAGGCATGGGTAGGAAAAAATAGGCTGTCTGGGGTTTGGTATGACCTGTGGTTTCAGACATCCCCTGAGGGGGACTGCTGTGGTCACATTTTGAACGCCCACTTGCTGTGTTGCCTAGTGGCTGCTGGATTGGGCACAGGACTTCTTGGGAAGAGGTGGGAACCGGCATGTCTTGCATCCCATCTTTTTTGCATCAGGCAGACCACACTACTAGCAATTCTCCTGTGTTCTCTTTTCCTTGCAGGGAGAGAACCAGGGTAGAGCTGAAGCTTTGCATAGTCTGGAGCAGGTGAAAGCTCTGTTCCCCTTCCATCCCCTCCGCCATAAGCTATTTAGGATTTAAGTGTGCCCCAGAAGGTTCGTCTTTGCATAGAAGTAACTGGGAGTGATGTTTCCACCTTCCTCAATCGTAGTTCTTAGATTGGGAGGTCAAGCAGGCATATAATTTGCCTATTTTAAAATTAGCAAAATTGGTCTGAAACGCTCTTGTGATACTTTTTTTGAGAGTATAAATTCCTTAAGGGTAGAATCGTTCCATGTCTTTGAGCACTGTCATCGGGCCTCCCACAATGGCCTGTCATAGAGCTGCTGATCCAAAAATAGGAAGGCATCCACAGGTGTGCTGAGATGCTTTATGTCCCCAGCATCCTATCTGGTACTGTAGTTTTATCCAGTTTAACTTTTTTGTTTAAAGATTCTATTTATTTTATTTGAGAGAGAGTGCGCACAAGCAGGGGGAGTGGCAGGTGGAGGGAGAAGCAGTCTCCCCGCTGAGCAGAGAGCCCGACATGGGGCTCGATCCCAGGGCCCCGGGATCATGACCCGAGCCGAAGGCAGATGCTTAATCGACGGAACCCCCAGGTGCCCCCATCCAGTTCAGATTTTAAACATGGGTTTGTTCTGAGATTATATTTGGGAGATAGCAATTTTTTTGTGCAGATTTTTAAAGTGAGGATTGCAGTGTGTTCTTTACTTGATTCTGAACATATGAAAGTCTAGTTTGCTGCAGTGTGTTTCCAACATGACCCTTGCCGGCAGTGGGTAGTATTTTAAAGAGTCTTTGCCAATCTGATAAGTGTTTGAGATTTGTTTTTTTATTGCTAGTGATATCCATAAGTTTAATGGCTGTGTTCATATCTTCTTTTATGGGTTTCCTATTCATGCCTTTGCCTGTTTTTCTGTTAATCTGTTCCTCCTCTTCTTGCTGATTTTTAAAAAGCTATTATTATACACTGAAGTTAATAACCTTTTGCCTGTTACTTATGTTTAAAATATTTTAATGTTTTATTACTCACCTAATTTTTTTTCTTCGAAAGGATTTCTTTAAAGTTTTTATTTAAATTCCAGTTAGTTCATATACAGAGTAATATTAGTTTCACGTGTGCGAGTTAGTGATTCAACACTTCCACACAACACCTGGTGCTCCTCATGACACGTGCCCTCCTTCATCCCCATCACCTGTTTCCCTCATCCCCTGCCCACCAGCCAGCAGTTTATTCTCTAGACTTAGGAGTCTGTTTCTTCATTTTCCTTTTTCTCCATGCTTGTTTGTTTCATTGCTTAAATCCCATGTATGAGGGAAATAATATGGTATTTGTCTTTCTCTGATTGACTTATTTCACTTAGCATAATAGTGTCTAGCTCCACACATGTCATTGTAAAGGGGAAGATTTCATTCTTTTTGATGCCCGAGTAATATTCCATTATATAGATATACACATACACACACACCACATCTTCTTTATCCATTCATCAATTGTTGGATACTTGGGCTTTTCCCATAATTGGACTATTGCAGAGAACGCTGCTGTAAACATCGCATGTATCTCTTCAAATTAGTATTTTTCTATTTGGGTAAATACCTAGTAGTGCAATTGCTGGATTGTAGGGTAGTTGTATTTGTAACTTTTTGAGGAACCTCACTAGTGTTCTCCAGAGCCGCTGCCCCAGTGTGCATTCCCACCAACAGTGCATGAGGGTTCCCTTTTCTCCACATCCTTGCCAACACCTGGTGTTTCTTGTGTTGTTGATTTTAGCCATTCTGACAGGTGTGAGGTGATACCTCCTTGTGCGTTGCATTTGTATTTCTCTGATGGTGAGAGATGTTGAGCATCTTTCCATGTGTGTTTTGGCCATTCGCATGTCTTCTTTGGAAAAATATCGATTCATGCCTTCTTCCCCTTTGTGAATTGGATTATTCATTTTTTTGTATTCACTTTTAAATTGTATTTAAAATTTTAATTTTGGTATTAACTCTATCAATATTTTTAATTGATATTGCCTTTGATATTGTACTTCTGAAGATTTTTCCCACACCAAGATCTGATATGCATTAAATATATTTTATTCTGTACAGTGGCCATATCAGAATCATGTAAGGTCATGCAATCCTATGGTGATAGCAAACTGAATTGGTTCATGGTGGGTAGCAGACTTTTCTCTCACGATTCTTGATTCTATAAAATAGTGGAAATATATATATATGTCATATATATTACAATAATATATATTTTTTAGCCTTTATATATTTTTTTCATGTGGAGTTGCTTTGGTGCATTGATTGAGAAGGGATATGAACTTGCCCTTTTTCTTCCTAATTTACCTATCGTCCTGAAGAATTTCTTGAATGATCCACCATTTTCCCATTGATATAAGAGGCTATGTTAATTTAGTGTGAAATGTAAACATGCATGTACTACAGGTCTGACTTAAAACTTATATTAGTATCTCTAAGTAAGAAATATATGTAATATACATAAAAGCAATTTATATAACATGTTTTTTCCCAATTTATTAAGATGTAATTGACATATTACTGTATGGGTCTAAGATGCATGGCATCATGGTTTGACTTACATGTGTTAAAAAATGATTTCCACTCTAAGTTGATAACCTGATTTAAAAAAAAGATTTATTTATTATTTGAGAGAAGGGGGGAGTTGGGTGGGGGAAAGAAGAAGAGGGAGAGGAAGACACTCAAGCTGTCTCCCTGCTGAGCATGGAGCATGACATGGGGCTTGATCTCATGACCCTGATATCATGACCTGAGCCAAAATCCAGAGTTATATGTTTAACTGACTGAGCCACCCAGGTGCCTCCATAACATGACTTATAATGGAGGATAGTCTTATGCGGGCATGCAGTGCCCAACTTGCACAACCATACAGGAGATGGCCCAGGAACAATGATATAATAAACACCTGAGTACTCAGCATGGAGCTTATGAAATGCCACATTATCAGTAGCCCTGAAGCTACTTGTGTGTCCCTTTCTTGTCACATCTTCCCACCTGCTCAGAAGTAACCACAAGAAAAAGTGAACTTTGTGTCTATACTGCCTTTGCCTCTTAAGTCTGTCTCTCCCAATCATAGATTATGTGGTTAGTCCTTTCTTAATTGTATACAAATGAAATCATACTGTGTCTGTTCTGCTCCATGCTGTACTTGGAAATTTCATCTGGGTCGATGTGTGAAGCTGAGGTCATTCCTTTTTCCTGCTCTATTGTGTTCCAGCACACAAATACGCCATGACTGATTGATCTGCCCTTCCATGGATGGTATCTTTTTATACAGCGTTAGATTTATTTTGGTTAGATTTTATTTAGGAACTTTGCATTCACTTTAAGAGTGGGGCTGAGATGTAATTTCTTTGTTGCATTGTTCTTGCCTGGTTTTGTTATCAAGGTGATAATCTCATGAAATGAATTATTGAGGGTTTCTCTTTTTCTGTTCTTTAAGTTTTTTTTTTAGAGATTGGAA
The DNA here is from genome assembly GCA_002007465.1 of Ailurus styani. NCBI lineage: Eukaryota > Metazoa > Chordata > Mammalia > Carnivora > Ailuridae > Ailurus > Ailurus styani. Next base: position 875,283 of record LNAC01000272.1, read on the forward strand.
TTATTTACACTTCAAATGTTTTGTAGAGCTCACCTCTAAAACCTTCCGGATGTATTGTTTCCTCCATGGGAAGAATGTTAAATATGGATCCTATTTCTTTAATGGCTAATTGACCATTGATATTTTCTGTTTTTTTTTTTCCAAGAGTCCATTTTCATCATTTAGATTTTTTTTCTAAAACATTTTCATGTCTCTCTAGCATTTGAAACATACTGGCATAATTGTTTCCTTGAGTTCTGAGATACTTTATCTTGTTAGGGCTCATTCCCTTCTCGGTCCTCATTGCCACCGTTGGTTTTCTGCTGGGTGTGATAATAGCCTACTGGTCTCCTGACCTTGTGTCTCACCGCTTCCTATCCAGTCTCCATAATCATAGTCTCACATGTCTGCTTAATCCCTCCGGTGCCTCCCAAGGTCAAGAATGGACTTCTGGATCTGCACCACCAGACCCCCTTCCGCAGCCCACACCTGCGTCTCCAGCTTCCCCTGGCTCCTCTCTCCTTCTGTGCTCCAGCTACGGAGGGCTCCTCCCCATGCGTCCCACCTGCCCTGCTCTCTCCAGTCTCCTGGTTTTGTCCACACTGCTTATCATGCCTGTGTTATTCTGGAAGGCTCTGTTCCCCCATTCAACTCTCCATTGTGGAATTCCTCTTTATTCTTTACATCTCAGCGTGGTGGCTCTTGAGTTCACGATGCATTCAGTGACCTCCCTCCTCCGCCTCGTCCCTCTAATATGCTGCCATGGTGTTCTGAGCCCACACCCAGACCAGGAGGGTGAGCTCCTGAGGGCGTGGACTGTGCCTTGTTGGGTTTCTGATGCCTAGCACAGTGCGTGCACAGAGAAGGGACTTGGGACATGCTTGTGTTATTGCTTCCCTTAGAAACGTGTCTTGGGGACTTTGTGATAATAACAGTCGTGGTAGCAGACACTGGGCAGCTTCCTAACAATTTAAAGAGCACTACCATTTGCATTACTTTATTAAGTAGTTGAGGGTATACAGTTTTCACCTCCATTTTACAGGTGAGGAAACTGAGGCTCGGACAGCACAGATGCACCTTACAAAGCTCCCTCCCCATAGTGGCAGGGGGTGGGGGCGGTGGAGAAAAAGGTTGAGGTCCTCAGCATTGACTCTGTTATCCTGAAATTATTCTGTGTTTTCCTTTTAACACGGGACTTCATGAGGCTCCATCTGAGGGGCCTTTGAGTCACTAAGGGGTCACTCTGCTGTTCTCTCCTGGGTCTGCTTTTGGTTTAAGAAAATGCAATGACTCTCCTTAGGAAGGATGCCAGAGTTTTGCTTTGATTGCTGGATATTTTATTTTGTTTTTTGTGCAGGAGACTTTCTAGATTCATACCAACAATATTCCTTTGATAATATAAAAAATACAGTAAACAAACAAAATTACTACACCTTCATCTTCTTGCCTGGTTTCCCTCCAGTCGTGGGGAACTTTGGAGCTCACCGAAACCAGCCCTCCTGTTTAACGATGGGGTGAGCAGGACCTGGAGATGAGAAGCGGGTCCCAGGAACCGCACGGTCTCCTGGGGAGCTGAGCTGGAGCCTGGGCGCCCAAGTGCAGATCTGACCCCCTTTCTAAACTTGAGCATCTATCACCAATCATAACTGGTGTCCAGCATCCCCAAGTATGGCTGGTGTAGGACTGTGATTCTCCATGTATCTGGTACCATTAGTAAATTAAATCCTGTGTTTACTCAGGACTGAAAACAATGTGACATTTTTTTTAAAAGATTTTATTTATTTATTTGACAG
>LNAC01000272.1:877162-961524 GCA_002007465.1 Ailurus styani
GACCCTGAGATCATGACCTGAGCCGAAGGCAGAGGCTTTAACCCACTGAGCCACCCAGGCGCCCACAATGTGACATTTTCATGTCAAACAAATATGGAATGATATGGTAATGTTTTAAGCACTCAAAAGAAATGACTTCTCATTCCATGTATCATCAAGAAATTCAAATTGGACCTTAAAATATTTCAACTTAAATCCATAAGCCTGTATCTCGACCATCACCCCATTTGGGTCAAAGATTATAGTTTGTCTCTCTCTTTTCCTTTTGTAACAAAAGGTAATACATCTGTAATAAATTCTCTTACTAATTTATGGTTCCAATATGGCTCTGTTACCATTGGGGTTGATGTTAGCATCTTAATTTTTTAAAAAAAGATTTGTTTATTTATTTGAGAGAGAACCAGAGCGCATGTGAGTAGGGGGAGGGGCAGAGGGCAAGAGTCTCAGGTAGACTCCCCACTGAGTGTGGAGCCCAACACGGGGCTCCATCTCATGATCCTGGGATCACGACCTGCGTCAAAACCAAGAGTCAGACGCTTAACTGACTGAGCCACCCAGGTGCCTTGTTAGCATCTTAATTTTATAAAAGCATCGCTTTTTGTTTTCAAGACATCCTTAGCGTTTTATGTGAAAAACCTCTAGTTTTGGGGTAGTTCATGGAAATAAGCGTGATGCTACTTTATCCACACAGACCAAGACAGCCTGCGTCTACATCACCGTCTTCCTCTCATCTTGCTTGTTGAAGAATTCCAAAAGGCAAGAGCACCCCCTCAACACATTTGGCAGCTCTGCTAAGCTCTTCCTGCCCTGCTAAGCTTAGAAAAACAAACCAGCTTATGATGAATATAAATGTTTTTCAGAGTATGTGCAAACAGCACATTTCTGTCTTTTTCTTCTCTTGGAAGGCTGCATTTTGAAAGCCTGCATGATTTCAGCCACACAGACGAGCTGTTTCCTGAAAGAAATAAAGCTGTGAGGGTGAGAAAAAGTCTTGAATAAACATGAATATGTCCCCAACGTGTTTCTGGACTGTGTCAGGTTCAGTGGTGTCTCATGGCCAAATCAGGAAGAGCTGGTAATGCTTTTTTTTCTCTTTCCTTTTTTTCTTTTTCTTTCTCTATTTCTATTTCTTTTCTTCTTTTTGCTTGCTTGCTTGCTACAGAGTTAATGCAAGTTCATGCATGAGGCTCGCACACAGATGTGCCTGATCCCCAGGAATGGGCTCCGAGGCTGACAACAGAGATAGCATGCCCACAGAAGTACTCAGTTGTCAGCGAGCAGTGTTTTCTGCAAGCTTACACCGTGCTTGTGTTATTGGGGCCCGGGCGGGTCAGGCTGTGGCTCACTGGAAGCAGGAGATGTTGGAACAACCAGGGAGGAACGCTGGGGCCCGGCCAGGCTGGAGTTGGATGGCTGTGAAGGCAGAGAGGCACTTGGGGCCAAGGAGCAAAGGGTCACACCGCTGCTGTAGGTAGGAGCAGTGGGGTCCAGAGCCCTGCAGATCCCAGCGGGGGCCTCCGAGAACGCAGATGTTTTGGAACCTCCAAGGAAAATGGCAGGCTCCAACTTGTCATTTTAGAAAATCAGAAAGAGAAAAAAAATAAATGTGATTCTACAAGGCACCTTGATCTACCTGGGGCTACCCTGACCCCTCTGTTTATTTGATTTTTATTTTTTTAGTTTAGTTTTGGAGGTACCGTTCAGTGATTCATCAGTTCTTTATAACACCCAGTGCTCATCACATCGCATGCTGCCCACTCTGTTTAAAAGCGCAATTTGTCCTCTCCCCTGAAGCTTTCCCCATGTGATGTGGTATATATACACGTTACTTCTCTCTTCTGTTCATTTTCTGCTCCCCCTCGCTAAGACCGTAAGCTCCTTGGGGAAAGCGACTCTCGTCCGTTTCGTCAACTGCTGAATTCTCTGTGTCACAAATAGCCTTGGAGCCTAGTAGGTGCTTCCTAAACACACGCGGACCGAGTAACCGATGCTGCGAACCCCAGAATTGCTCGGATGTGCCAGGCTTTGGGGATTTCCCCTCGCCACCTCTTCGGTAAAATAAGATAACTTGTTTGTACTTGATTTAAAAAGCAAAGATGCCTTTTATCTGCCAGAAAGGGAATCATGAGTGTTAGCAGTGAAGAGGCTGTGGGAAAAATACATCCTTCACTTTCGGATCAAAGTGCAGATTCCCGTGCCCACGCTGGGCCGGCCAGTGTCCCTCACTGGGACCGGGGCCCCATCGGGGAGTCAGGGAGCGGGAGGGGCAGAGACATGGTCCAGAACGGTTCCCACATGTGGCATCCTCCCTGGCAGCTGAGGGGTCTCAGAAATCAGGGGCTCCCCTCCTCTGCTGACCTCTGGGGGTCTGCGTGCCCCAGTGGGACGGGACCGGGAGGAGGAGGGGTGGGGGAGAGGTAGGCCCAGGCTAGAGAGTTTCCAGTCTCATCAGGTTCGAGGGGACCATCCATCTAGTTTTTTCTCTTTACCAACAGAACCCTGTTCAGGGGATACAGTATTCAGTGGTTTTTCCCCCTGAGGTATTTTAAGGTAGAGTTATTTCCATGTGACATTTTGCTAATTGAGGCTGATTCCAGTGGGTCAGCTTACTTCAAGGTCTTGAAAAATGAACTCTTAAATAAAATTTGGGGGCGGGGGGGTGGGTCCAGCCCGAGAGGATCCGTATTGTGTATATTGGCAGGGGAAGACTTTCGTTGCTCTCCCCATTCAGAGTAGCAGTGGAGTTTTTAAATAACCCCCTTGTGAAATGCCAGTTATTCAGCCGGAGCGTTTTGGTCTCTCCGTGGCGGAGAGAATATTCAGGCATCGGTCAGGCGGGGCTCTGTGGGGGCGGTGGGGGCGACCTGTGCGGCTTTGTCTGGGGAAAAAGTGAATTGTTGAATGTCTTCCATGCACCAAGCCTAGCACCGAGCCCTGAAGAAGGTTCAAAGGCCTGGAGAGGTATTAGGACTCTGTTGTCCGCTTTTCTCCTTTCAGGAAACTGAACGATGAAATCTGTTCCAGCAGGATCTTTTCACCCATGACTCTTGGTTCTGCTTGCCAGCGTGTGTGTGTGTGTGTGTGTGTGTGTGTGTGTGTGTGTGTTTTGCTGGGGAGGGCNATGAGTGTGTGTGTCTGTGTGTGTGTGTTTTGCTGGGGAGGGCTTGCTCTGAACTCACTTTGCAACAATACATGGGGAAAATAATTATTAAGGAATACTTTTCTGCCTGGCAAGGTTCTTCTGTCTCCATCTTCGTGCATTGTCTGTGTCACTGCAGACTTGAAACGTCTGGCAAGGTGTTTCTTAAATCTCCAAGTGGCCACCAGGTGGACATCTGAGATGAGGGGACTGCAATTGGGTAAAGTCACCATCAGTCGGAGATGGGATCTCCTTGGCTTGGTGAAGGGCAGGGTGTCAGCCCTGCTCCTGGGTGGTGTTTGTGGCCGTGACGATGCAGACGGAGGGTGTGCTGCTCGAATGTGGGCTGATGTACAGCGACAGGACAGTGATGTGTACGCTGGGAGAGAGAGTCGGGATCCAAAGTCTTGAAAGGCCGGAGCGATGGGCCGGACCTAGAGGAAGGGGATCGGGGCAGTCTGGCTCTCAGAGCACAGGGACAGAGCTCCACGGCGGCACAGGGGAAAAAGACGCGGCGGCCTTCCCTGTCTGCAAGTCTACCAAGGCTAGTGGTGGGGACAGGGGGTGTTTGGCTGTGTTCACACTCGGGAGGGAGGTGTGCGTTCCACGGGTGTGCTCACACCAAGCTGGGAGAAGTGTGTCAAGTGGCCTGTAGAATTTCCATGAGAATCACATTGTATTTTTTCTTAACTGGTGACTGCCTGACTTTTGAGGCCCAAGGGACCCCATTCTCTACTAGAGGACACCCTCTTTGCCCTCTTCTCTCTCCTCCATTATATCAGGTCCATCCTGATAGGTATTCCCCATCCTTATGGGGTGCAGATTGAGGCCGGGGACCCCAAAACCTTGTCTTCAAATTGACAGCGTATGGTTCTTTCCTCCTGCCAAAGTCCAAGTCTTCAGCTGGAACAGGAGCTGGAGTCGCAGCTGCGTCCCCAGGTCTCAGGGTCACGGTCCCTGGAGGGGCTGTCTGGATTCCTCCTGACCCCATCCCTGGTGACTCGGCAGCTGCGGACAGCGGCTGGGGGTGGGGGGCGGGATGATGCATTTTGGCAGGCTTCCTCTGGGCTCTGGATCTGTGCCCTGGGCAGAGTGCACACTTCCCGGCCTGGCTTCCCTCCCCGTGCCTTCCCTTCCACCCTTGCTACTCCAGGGCCTGACCTCTTGGGTCACCTCATCTGCCAGGAGCCGCACACACCACCCCCCTGATGTGTCGGAAGTCCGCTCCCATCTGGGTGAGGATGTCCTCGCGTGTTCTCGGAGGCCTGTTATCAGCCCGGCACTTGCTTTTGGAAGCCACCAGTGAACTCGGCCATTTAACTTCCAAAGGAAGGCCTGGTTCTTCTCAGACTGTTTCCCTCTGTTGGAGGCAGGGAAATGAACAGAGGTGACCTTGCACTCAGCCATTGGGAGCTCCTGTGCCCCTGGTCAGATCACCTGGCCTCCTGTGTCTTAGTTTCTTCACGTGTGAAATGATATGAACAACACTCACCTCAGAATGAGGTGAGATGAGACCGTTTTCACAAATGCCACCTCACGAGGGAAGCTGAGTAGGCTTGATGTCCGTCTTCCCCGGCTTTGTCTCCAGAGGGCCTCTCATCTCATGACGCCTCTGTGGGGTGGTCAGAGGTACTGCAGGAGAAATGCCTGCTCCAGGAGAGGGGTTGGGATTCGAGTGTCTCTGAAGTTCCCTGCGTTCTGTAATTCTGGAACTCAGATGCTTACTGCGCTCAGACTCTGGAATTTAATTCAGAATGTGTGTGTTTGTGGGGAAGCTGTGTGTGGGATGCTGTGGGAGAGGAGGCTAGGAGAGCAGAGCTGGTGGCAGGGGCACCTCAGACCTCAACTGGGGAGCAGTGGGCCACTGCTGACCAGTTTGGTGTCCATGAACCTGAACCTGCTATATTCTGACAGATCCCTGTTGCCCTGGGAGGGGGTGAGCTCCCCATCACTAAAGGTATTCAAGGAGAGGCTGCAGGGCATCTGGCAGGATTTCTGAGGTAGACAGGCTGGATTAGGTGACCTTAGGGATAAGGGATTAGGGGCTTTTCAAGGGTTGGGCTTTCATAATCGTGGGATGCCCCTGAACACGTTTTCAAATTTCAGGCAGCCCTGGTGGTGCACTGTGACCTGGGTGAGCCCTAGGTGCTATGGAGGGAAAAGACTTGGATTGCAGTGGAGCTTTAGAATCAACTCTTGAATGATCAGAAATTTACTCAGGAGTAAGGATTTTGATAAAAAGAGATAAGTATAAAATCTTCCTTGTTTATCGGTAACAAGGAATGGAATGAGGGGGTGGAGGGAATCTGCTGTTGCCCAGGGACCAGTGACCTTGAACCCTACAGGTGGGGTTGCTGAGGAAGCACCCTGTCCTGGATCACTCAAGTAGTGCAACCCACTAGTCTTCCCTCCCTACTGCCCACACACCTGTGGTGGGGGATGGGCAGACTCCAGAGAGATGCTGTTCTCAGCCGTAGGGAACTTCCTCCAACATGCAACACCTCAGTGGGCCTGGGGGCAGAGGCAGAAGCCTGAGATAGGAATAAAAGATAGGGCAAGCAGACCTCCTTTTACTCAATCTGAGTTTAAGCAGAGAAAAGAAAGCTCATTGGAGCTAATTAAGTGTTTGTAGATGTTTTTAATCATGGGGAAAAAGAGTCACAAATCCTCTGATCACAGAGAAGTGCTGCAGTGTGACAAAAGGAACCTACAGAAGATGGCAAGCACAGCAGGCTTAGGATGGTCCCACCTCACCACAGAAGGCAGCCGTCTGGGGGAAAATGTGGGCGGCCCGCTCTTTGAGCTGTAGGGCAGTTGCAGAGGGGCTCAGGACAGAGAGCCAGCTGGGAGGTAAGAAAGCTTAATTGGAAAGTGAGGTGATAGACACAGGTGGATGATCTTGGGACCCAGTAGAAGGTTGTCCAAGGAGTAGGCACAGGGAAGATGGAGGGTCAAACTCAGGGGTCTGCCAGTGGGTGTGGTGTGGTGTGGACTTACATGGACCAAGGGCCCTCATCTTTATGAAAGCCAGGCTCTCCAAGTACGGTTTAGACTCCATTCCTCTGTCTTCTCAAGGGCTCGACTCCTACAAAAATCTCTCTTGTCTCTTCCATGGTCTCTCTTACCACTAGATGATTCCCATAAGCACACATGCTCCCATTTCTCCAATCTTTAAAAGTTCTGCCCACACTCCCACATTCCCTCTCACCATTTCCTTGTTCAAAGTGTCCTTTCCTGGCCTCTTCCTCTTCTCTCACTTGGTCCCCAAACCTATTACCATGGTCCCCACCACTCCACGGTACCTACTCTTGTCAAGGTCAACAAAGACCTCCTTGTTGCCACACCCAGTGGACCCTTCTCTGGCCTTGTCTTATTCAATCTCTTGGGGCATTCAGGGTAGTTGACCACTCTCTTTGATCCTGAATCCTTCCATGACCCACTATTTCTCTCTTTTTTTTCTTTATTCTTCTCTGAAGTATTCCTGGTTTTAACCTCCTCTGCTTGCTTCTTCTCTACTCACCTTCAGATGTTAGAATTATTACGGACACCAGACAAAAGCCCTCTTGTCTGCCAAACTCTCTAGGGAGGGCCCTTTCAGATAGGATGACTGTGAATATGTGAGTGTATGTATATATGTATGAAAATGTCAACGATGACTCCCAAATCTCTGTCTTTGGCCACGGACCACCCTTCTGAGGTCCAGACTTGCATATTAAACGGCCAACTCAAGCTCTCTGCATGGATGTCTCCTAGCATCTCAAACTACACGTGACCCCAACAGAATTATCACCTCTCTGCCCTCTCTTCCTGCCAGAGCTGCCCATCCATGGAATTCCTTTATAGCCTGTTGCTCAAGCCTAAACCCCAGAAATTGTCCTTGATTCCTCCCTTCTTCTCACCATCAGCAAGCCTTGTAGATTCTCCTTCTTGTCCATTCAGCTCTCCCCTTCTTCACCGCCATCATCCTCATCCAAGGAGTCATCCCTTCTCACCTGGATTAGTACAAGAGCCTTCCATTCTTAGAATGGCTCCATTCTTGCCCCCTTCTAACCCAGCCTCCATGAAGCAGTCAAGGTTTGAGATACTCCTGGTGGTTCTCTAACCCCTTGCCCGGGCCCACAGTGCTCTCCTGTCCTGCCTCTTCCCTTCCTTCTTTCCCTCTCTCTGCTTTCTTCCTTGTCCTCCTGGATCAGCCTCACTGACCCCCTTTCTTTCTGCAGACTTAACTTGCCCCATATCACCCTATTTATTTCCTTTATAGCACTTAGAACTTTAATTCTCTTATTTATGAATTTATTTATTATGTGTCTCTTCCCATTAGAATGAAGCCTCCATTGTTCTTGTTCCTCACGGTACCCATAGCTCTTAGAATGGTTCCAGGCATATAGTAGGTTCTCAGTAAATACATGTGGAACATGTGGTCAGTTACAAGTAAAGCACTGTATTCAGGGAGCTATCTTCAGGTGATGACCCTAGGCTGCTCCCAGCCCCCACTCTCTGGTAACTGGATTTCTGTGTCTTTTGACCTAGCCGTTGTGGGCTCCAGACCTGGCTTCTCCTCTGTGGTGGGTGGCAAGCTTCCTTAGGCTTTTAAAATTATGATCTATGAACTCTAAAAGCAACAGAGGCAAGTCACAACTATAGCAACTGAATGTTATGGACTGTTTGCTAGGTGTGTTGGTAATCAGTTTATAGGGAACTATCTGTAAATTTTCCCAGTAGCCCTCCCAGTAACGGTGGATTAAGCGAGACACCAGAGGGAACAGGCAGGAGGGGAGTTTTAGTAGAGGCACCCTCGAGCGAGGTTCCGCGACTCAGAGAGAAGGGAGTCGGGGAAGTCTCGCCCAGAGAGGACGTGCACGGGTTTTTATTGGGTTTGGGCAGAATGGGGGACATGACCATAATTGGTAGGGGATTGGGTGGAGTTTAGCTTTTGGTTTCCCGCCTAAGTTCTGGTTTTGGCGGTCTTTTCAGATGTGGAAGCTGATGAGGGCGGGAGGTCCCCGAGAAACTCCCAGGGTGGGGTGGTAAGATGGTGGATCAGCCACCATCTTGTGGCTTCCTCAGTTCCCTGGACTCGTGGGCCCAACACCATTTTGAGATGAAACCCATCGTTGTCTTGCAGTCATGTAGGATTTCCCCTGAGGTTTCCCTAGATGTGTTTGTCTTTGGTGAGAATAATTGGACTTGGAAACATACACAGAAGCAAGAAATCTTATCTTTAAGTTCATCTCCTATTTTCACATGGGCATTTTCATTCCCGTCCCACTTTTTTTTTTTCCAAGCCTGATAAAATTTAAACATTGGAAACAGCAGGTCAGAAAGCAGAAGGTAATCAGATACAGCTACAGTAAGCCAGAGAGTCTGCAATTTTTTTTTTCTACACGAGAAATGACTGAAGTGTGAAAATATGAGTATTGGAGAGATTTTTTTGCTTTTTCTGGGGTTTCATGTTGAGATCCATAAAATAGCACTAAAACGTGTGAGAGCCAGTTGTCTCTGTGGGGTCTGTGGTATTAGCTCCTCTTCCTTTTCCTTCCCAGGCTACTTAGAACAATAATTCCCAGCAACCATGAGCGCTGGCTGGCCAGGTGTGATAGACATATTCCACACTTTTGACGGGACCTGGACAGACATCCCTGCCAGACTCCTGACCCCTGGCACTGTGGCAGGCTGCAGGAGACCCCACTAATTTCTGGAGCAAAGCTGCTACTACAGAAAGCAGCGTTCTACTAGAGTAAACTTGCCTAGAAAACCTGTGTCAAGGCAGGCCTTGCTGATCACCACACAGACTTGTGGGTGATTGTCCTGTTTCCTATTTTCCTCACTTTAGATCAGAGTAATTCAGACTCAAGCAAGCCATTCTGAAGGAAGGCAAGGGAGATGGGCAGTGGGGGGTGGGGTGGGGCATGGCTTTGGGAAGATTCCTGTCACTCACTGGGCTGAAAACCTTGTGTGAATGAAATTTCATAAGAAACTTGTGAAGTTTTCGGAACAGTACGGTGCCAGCCAAAACCCAGAGTTATCTGTTCTCTGTGCCTTCCCAAGTTGATCACCTACTGATGGCTCTTGTTAAAGTACAGCATTCACATGGATGTTTTGCTTTAGCCAAAGTTCCTGCTGCAGTTTGAGAATGTGACCATTGGGGGAGCAGAGGTAATTGAGGGGGACTTTTATTCCTCACACTTTCTGTTTGCCAAGAGTGTTTTCCTCAGAGTAGCACCTGTGGCCTCTTTCTTGGACTCTTACTCCTTCCCAAGCAGGGGAGTAAGTTATCCTTTGGAGGCAGAGTTGTTGATCTGTGTTCCTGGACCAGGTGGGGCTGCACTCGGTGTTGGCGGGGGGCTCCATCTCCTTTATCTCTTTCCTCCTTGTCAACCAGTCAAGGCAGAGATCCTGGTAAGCACTCTGTACGCTCCACCTTTTCTTGGTTGGGCTCCTCCAGGCTGGAGGTGATGGTGAGTGATGACAGCAAGTCCACCGGGCCATTGGAACCACCCACTCTCCAAGAGATGATGTCCTTCTTCCTGACTCCCCTCAACCCTGACAATGGGGGCTTATGTCTGATGATCCAGATGCCAGGGTCTGGGCTTTCCCTGAACCAAATGGAGTCTTCTTGCAAAAGCCATGTTTATTTCATCTTGGATTTTTATATAAACATCCAAAGCATTATGAGAAAAAAAAAGTTTCAAAGGAAATATGCCCAATTAAAAGTGGTGATTACAGGTTGGAGGGATTACGGGGTGATTTATATTTTTTTGTGTGTTTATCGGTGTAATCAAAGGTTTCTATGGTGAACATGGATTTCTTTCGTAGTGCAGAAGAAAGTTTGTTTGTCACTCCTTCACCAGACAAAAACAGGAAGGAAGGAAAGGAGGAAGGAAGGAAGGGAAAGAAAGAAAGTCCTAGAAGTAATGGATTGGCAACAACAGCGCTTGAGTTAACTGAATTGTAGCTGAAACACTGGAAGGTTGTGGGCAGTGGTGAGAGGGCAGGTGTCAGGAAATCGATACCGTGTGTGCAAGTTTGAGGTGGACCAGCGTGGTGTCCTGTGTGACCGGGCCTCACACAGACCCCTGGTGTGTCTCACCTTGGCCTTTACTAAGCGAGGCCATGTCCCTTCTTGGGACAGCCATTAGCGGGTGGGTGCTCTGGGAATCACCTGCTTTGGGGGCTGCCGATCGGGGGTTCTCACGGGGCCTTATTTGTAACCAGGTGACCTTGCCTTTCAGAGCGCAGCAGAGAAGTCCCCCGGAGCCTACTTCCTTCCCGAGTTTGCGCTGTCCCCTCAGGGAAGTTTTCTCGAAGACACAACGGGGGAGCAGTTCCTCACGTACCGCTACGACGACCAGGTAAGAACCTCCTGGAAGAGCCTCCCTTTGGCTTTGCCATTTGCCAGTGGGCAGGAAACGGTTTCTCAAAAATAACTTGAAAATTGTCCTGCTTTTTCCCCTTGGCACAACTAGTTCAATAAGCCGTTGACTCTCGGGAAGGATCCCAAGAGCTTGGGGCTGCCCACGCTTGCACATACAGTTTCCTACAGTGTGTGGTTCTTGCTCTGGTTGGGACATCAGCTTGAGTCACTTTTTCTTATTTTTTCGGAAATCCGTGATGGATTCATTCATTTTAGTGATCACCAAATTTATTTATTTATTATCTGAAATTATCCAAGCGGATTGTTTTCTGATTAAGTCTCCCTCTCTTTGCCCTCCTGGCTTTTACTTCCACTCTTTCACCAGTGCCAACATTGATCTTTTTGCCCATTTTGCAGAAAGGAACAGGGTAGGTGTGCTTCCGCGTGCGCATGCACATGCGCACACGTGTGTGTGTGTGTGTGTGTGTGTGTGTGTGTGTGTGTGTGTTTGTTTCCGTTCCTTCACAGCGGCTTGCAGAGAGCGAGGCTGTGCTTGGCTGAGGTGTGGGAGCTGGGCTCTCGGGACTGATTCGTTTCCACTCCCAGCTCACACTGACGCCTTAATAGCGCGAAGGGTTGTGCGTATCTCTGAAATCACTCCCCACTCATGGGAAGCAGAGCGTGTCCAGTCTGCCAAATGCAGAGGTTTCTTGCTGGTGGGGGCCGAGTTAATGGGGCAGTCGGGTGGGACGGAAGATGACGGAGAGCTTGGGCAGACCTGGCAGAACTTGGTACCTGCAGGGCCTGGAGCAGATGCGGGATGGAGCAAGAACGTCTTCTCGGGGCCCACAATGGGGCAAAGCAGAATGGGCCAGTGACCAAGGTGTCCTCTTCTGTGTGGTCAAGGCCACATGGCAAGTTCGGGCCTGATTGCAGCATGCTAGTTACAGGGTGGATGGTACTTCCTGGGAGCAGCAGCTCTGGAACGGTTGCTGTGGGTGCGTGGGCAGGTGGGATGTGACAATGGGGACCAGGCCTGGCAGGCAGAGTGCTGAGATGAGGCGGGAGAGCTACCAGGCTGGTGAGGGAGGGCGAGTCAGGTGCCAAGGGTGGTCTGTCCCCAACACCCTGCATCCCAGCTTCATTGCCATCCTCGAGGCTGCTGCTGAGTGGCCTGCCCTTGGGACGTTTGGCTCTGCCCCTGGGGTTGGGGTGAGGGCCAGGCTAGGAACACAGGGTCCCAGCTGTGGGCAGGGAGCTACCCAGGTGCTCAGGGGCAGTGGTGAGAGGAGACCAATTGTCTAATAGAAAATTACAGCATGCCATCAGTTTCCCAAGTATCTTGAAGAGTGCATGTGTGAATTCTTGCTGTGGGGGGCAGGGGCGGGCAGGGCATCATCCCACGTACCCATAACAGAGCCCAGTTAACACTTTGGATGGGTGTCGGGGCCTGGCTGCTAATGGGGTCTAAGCTATCATTAAGTTGCTTTCTGCCCTTCTCCCCGGTGGATTTTTACAGGGCCTATAATTTATGGCTGCTTTTAATGGAGAAATCAACGATCCAACAGGTTGCCACGTGAGAACTTCAGGGAGCTGATTGAGAAGGCAGTCAAGGATGAAAGAGGGTGTCTGGAAAATCATGAGCCATGTACCGTTTAATTAAAGAGTGCTTAATGCCTTCTCCAGATTCTACGGATATGTTGTATTTATAGTTAATATAATAACAATATACAAGCTAGTAAAAGAGGGCAATAAGCCCCCTCAGCCTTTTCAGAAGGCTGAAAGCACATCTTAGAAGTGTGTGGCACACTGTGGAAATTCTGTCCGAAGTAAGACACGGTGTTCCAGCAAGTCCCAGCAAACAGCACGTGAAGACATTCTGGGTCGCCCCCACTGTGCATTTCTCTCAAGGGGAAGGGATCAGGTCAGACGATAAGTCAGTAATAGCATGTGCTTTCTTCTGGTAGAGGCAATGAAAAGAGACGAGGCAGACCTTTGTACCGAACTTGGTGTATCTCTGTAATGAACTCTAGAACGTGCTCCACTGGAGAGAAGCCATCCCCCCAGGCCTTGGTCCTCTTTCCTCTTAATGGCGAGTGTGCAGACCACGTCATACTGGCAGGAGCCTCTCAGGTGGAGGGCAAAGAGAACGAGCCCAGTAGTACCCAGCTTGAAAAGTCCCCTAACCCTGCGGCACACAATGAACCATGAAGACCAGTTAAGAACAGAGGCTCTGGGGACATCTGGGGGGCTCAGCCGCTGTAGCCTCTGCCTCCAGCTCAGGCCATGATCCCAGGGTCCTGGGATCGAGTCCCACATCAGGCTCCCTGCTCTGCGTGGTACCTGCTTCTTGCCCTTCCTCCCCGCAAATGGTGTTCTCTTTCTGTCTCATGGGCTCTGGAGTCAGACTGTGTTGGTTTGGACTCGCTGTTCAAGCCAAGTCAAGTCAAGTCTGACTCCTGACTTCCTGGGTGACTCTGGGCACGCTGTTTCCCCTCATTTCATGAAGTGACTTCATGCTTCCTATGTGAGGGGGAGATGTGGATGGAAATGCTTTCGGGATTAGAGGAGGTCATTCACATAAGTCTCTCTGCGTTGGGCCAGGTGCAAGCACACTAGCTATTGTTATGACCCATGTGATTTGCAAAGACCCCCATTCAGAGCATCTCAGATGTCCTTATGCTGATGGAAAGGAAGAAGCATAATCTCCACTCACATCGGGGGCCTCACACAATACTTTAAATTGATTTTTTATGGAGCTTTAGCATGTATATAATAAAGTACACACATATCTGAACTTCTAAATACCTTCATACCTTTGGAATCACCCGATTCCAGAAATCCAGATCAGGAGACTGAGTATGTCCAACTCCCAGGAAGCTCCTTGTGCCCCCACCGAAGAAGCATCACCCTTCTGACTTCTATCACCATTCTAGTTTGGCTTTTTATTTTTGGTTTTACGTAAACGGAGACACACTGCATGGACCCGTGTGAGTCTAGCCTCAGACAGCGTCCTGTCTGAGAGATCTGACAAGTTGGAGCACCCTGCAGGATTCGGGTTTCAGGGTCCGTAAGCTGTGGCTTTTGGAACAAATCATCTCGTATTGGAACACAAGGCAGCATGCTGGGTGGGTTGTAGCCTTGTTCCCCGCACGGAATTTCCAGAGTGTCCCTAAAAGGTTTTCCGGGCTGTCCCTCTGCAGACTCCTCATCCGGAGAGCAGTGGGGACCGTTGTCCCCATGGTGCCCCGCCACGCCCAGCGGCTGCTGGAATCCACAGATCCCAGCCTGGCCAGGAACAGGGCCGGGTCTGGGGGGGGGGGCGCCCGAGACCAGGTAACCATCTGTGGCGTCTGCAGATTTGCACAGCAGCCTGAAGCCCGAGCGACAGCGAGCGAGTGCTGTCGAGGCTGCGGTCTGGTTCCTGAAGTTATGGGATCAGGCCCAGCTTGCCCACGAGTCTCTTACCTGCAAAAGTCTCATTCAAGAAAAATGAGAAGCCAGCAGGTGGAGGGGAGATACTTTCTGTCTTCAACGGATCTCGGAGGACTTTCTGGAGTATTTTATCCTGGCCTACTTTCACGAAGACCTTTCAGGCCGCCTCTCCAGTGTCTCCTAGATTAGGTGTCTGGAAAACTAATAACCCCACGGCCAGTAAAGCACAGCTGTGATGTAGGCTGTTTAATGAGTCACGTAAAAGGTGCAGGGGCCGAGGCAGCTGCTGGTGTGGACAGCGGGGCTGAAGCTGGCGGGGTAAGACCGAGGCTCAGTGCAAACAGGACCCGTCAGGCAGCCTGTGTCTTGCTTCTGCTACTAATCAGCTTGTAATTTAACAAAGCTTTTCAACATCTCTTTTCCTCAGATTCTCCCATTTGTTTTGGAAAACAAAGTGACTGGGTTTCATGATCTGAATGCCTTTCACTCTGAAACAATTTTTTTTTTTTTTTTGCAACGACAGCTAGAATAGCCTACATTGCAGAGTGTTAATTGGATCATTCTGATTATCGGTCTTGCCAGCCGTGCAGTAAACTGTTACTTAGAGAATCATAGAATTTTACAGCTGGTGCAGACCTTGGCTCCAATGCCTCATTTACGAGTCAAGAACACAGAGACTCTGCGTGTGTGAGTGACCAACTCAAGGACACCCAGACAGTTGTTTGACACCACGAAGACTATGACACTCCAACCTCAGGCATCTGGCTGTGTCTCTCAAGGGAGTCACTCAGAAAATTATCTCCTTTCCTAAAAATCCTGCTTCCACCGTGGGAGTCAACAGAGTCTTGGAGACCTTCATAGACCCAAGGGAAGGGTTTTATATTTCTGAGTTTCTTTCTTAGCTCGTTATTAACTCATTCAGGAGTCAAGAATGATCTGTGCTGATGACATTTACAAGCATGATTATCATCATGCTAGGAATGACTTCTTTTTCAAAGTCTGGGTGGAACATGGCCACTCCAGTCAACATGGCACTGACTTCCCAATCAGTGAATGTGTCCTCACGGAGCTGGCGTCCTGACATTTGGTTGCTTCACAAGGTAGTGAACATGTGTTAGTTTGGGACAACGAGCGAAGGGCTTGTGGTTCAAAGACTTGATAGTCAGCCAGCCTCTGGGGTAAATTCTTTTGTCCTTCCTCATGGTGGTTTTTCACAGGCAAATGGCTGAATGTAGAGTCTTCAATTCTGCAGTTTGTTCTTGCTCTGTACCCGCTGGGGGCAGGCAATCACTCTCAGCCTGTGTCTCTTTCTGACAAAGAAGGTGGTGAGTGTTTCTGTCCTCACCTCTAGTTCACTGAAGCTTTCATCTTGGGGGCCTTACAAGTTTATTGTGGGGACTGATATAAAAGGCTGTTTTAGGCTTAGCTTTTCTTGGTTCTTGGTTGGAAGTCTTTTTTTTTTTTTTTTTAAGTTCATAAAACTCAGGGCACCTGGGTGGCTCTGTCAGTTAAATGTCTGCCTTCTGCTCAGGTCATGATCCCAGGGTCCTGGGATCGAGCCCCATGTCCGGCTCCCTGCTCAGCGTGAGTCTGCTTCTCCCTCTTGGTCAGGCCCCCTGACCCCCAGCTCGTGCTCTCTCTCTCAAATAAATAAAATCTTAAAAAAAAAAAAGTTAGCAAAACTCTTTGTTTTGCACAAATAGTCTTTTATTTTTGTGTTTCATTTTTAATGTTAGGTGCAGGGAGATGTCGAAGGTGCGTCTCCCAGACCTCGTGGATTTGCTGTAATACGCTTCCCGTTATGGGCAGCTCCGTGTGTGTCTTTGTATGTGTACATGGTGGTGTAATGTCTACCTTGCCAGCTTTAGACTACAAGACACTGAAAGGCAGAACCAAACTTTAATCCCTTGGACTCTAGGCATGTGGGCCAAGGCTGCGTGTTCAGTTCGTGGTGGGTTCTGACTTCCCTAAAATTAACCGAGGGTCAATTCTGATGTAAGCTTGCAGCCCGTGAGGGAACACCGTGATTTCATGTTGCAGGGGTCTTCGTGCATCTGTTTGTACCCATCATCCCTTCTCCCCATCCCCTTTTCTCTCCTGTGGACTCCAGGGACGGGGCCCCTACCTTATCTGGCATACCTTTTGTCTCTTCCTGCCCACGTTTAAACGGATTCAGGATTTTTTTCAAGTAAAAAATTCTGTTACCTACCCTCTGATCTCCCATTGCTTTCAGTGTCCACTTGATTTTCAAATTCTTATTGTCTCCTGCTACTTTCTCCTATTTACTTTATTATTTTATTTTATTCTAAAGATTTTATTTATATATCTGACAGAGAGAGACACAGCGAGAGAGGGAACACAAGCAAGGGGAGTGGGAAAGAGAGAAGCAGGCTTCCTGGTGAGCAGAGAGCCCGATGCAGGGCTCCATCCCAGGACCCCGGGATCATGACCTGAGTCGAAGGCAGACGCTTAACAACTGAGCCACCCAGGCGCCCTTCCTACTCATTTTAGCTCTTAAAATCTGACTTCCAGTACCTACCTTCCGCTGCCCCGGCCTCCCCTTAGATAGGCATCCTTTTTAAGAATTTCAGTTACTTTCCCCAAAGTCATATCCAGACTCTCACGTGACTCATTCTGTATTTATAAAATCGCGTCTTTGTAAAATCCTGACATTAGGACACTCTGGATGGAGTCACAGTTGACCCTTCTCTTGCCTTCCCTGGATGCCACCAACTGCCTATTTGTGTGATTTCCCCTTTCAAAATGCCTCTGCAGTTGGTTTTTTTTTCTCTACTCTTTCCATTGCCAGGGAGGCAGAGGGCTGGGTCTGTGGCCCTGACAGGCATCTGGAATTGTAGCAAGTCAGAGTTGGAAGGATGTTCAGGGATTCTGTTTTTCCAGGTGAGGAATCCGAGCCCCAGAGAGGAACAGGGTCTTACCCAAGATCACACAGCCAGCCGGTAGCAAAGCCAAGTGCCTGTTCTTTGCCCTTAAGCTCAGTGAAGACATTTTTACATCTAATCTGCGGGAAGGAAAAGTATGAGAGAAATGTTTGAATGAATTTTTAATACTAGTAGTAACAATAATATATTAATAATAAAGTCTTTGTGTAGTCTCATTTCTGAAGTTCTCTTAACAGTCTGTTTTCTTCCACCATTATGCCAAACCTACTTGTCCTGTTCCTTATTGTAACTATTGATTTATGCATTTTTTTCTGAGGAGAAGAAATCTGTTTGCTGTGAGTACATCTTTCTCAAAGTAACTTCTTCTGAACTTTTCATGAATATCTTGGCGAGGAGTTTCGTTGTGGTTCAACTGTTGGCAGGCCTCTGAAATATCACTTGACATTTCCAAGTTATTTATGTAATCGCTTTTAACTTGGGAAGTGTATACCCACTTCTGAAATTTCTGGTGGAGGAAGATGGACATAGGCCTTGAACGTATAGCGTACTGTCTGCACCTCCTCCCCCGAGTGAGACAGGCGCTCGCGTATTCTCCAGATAGGAGAGTTTCCGTGTTGTTTCTGGCCTGCGTGTGTAATGTTTTTAAGCAGCACGCCATGTGAGCTTGAATAGCTCATTCCTTTGTTAGTGAGTAATCTTGGTCAAATGGAGTTATGCTCCTTAAATATTCCAAAGATTTAGCGATCTAGTGAGGAAGCGAGCTCATGGTGTGTTAGGACAAGACGAGAATATGTTCACTGGAATAATGTGTAGTCTGTTCTCAGTCCAGGCACAGAGCAAATATAGGACCGGGTATATGCGGCAGGACATGCTGTTCTGATCGGCTTTGGCACCCACGAGCTCTGAATTTCATTATCATTGAGCTTTTTGCAAATCAGCGATTTCTCAAACATAGAAGAATAGGGTCTTTTACTGGGGACTCGGTGTCCAGCTTTTGAACTATGTCATCACTTTCCTAACACTGTCTTCCTGGGCTCCTTTTTGGGGGGTACTGTGTGATTTTTTAAAAATCGCTTTCACAAGGTGAGTCGAATGGTGCGTACAGGGCGGTGAAGGTCGACCGTCCCAGAGGCAGCTTCCCCTACAAGTCATGAGTACGGAGAGCCCAGTCCCATCCAGATGAAGGCCTTGCTGCCTGTGCTCCGACATCCCTTCTGTCTGAGATCAGGCTGGTCCCTGCTCAGAGATGCTCTGTCTTCAAGCACTTGGAGACTAAGTCATTGCAAGCAACCCTACTGTGTCATCTGCACGCCTTTGACAAGAGCAAATGTGTTCACCTCTCAGCCTCTCTTCTCTACTACTGAATGTGTGTTCCCAGGGCTTGTATTCTGCGGTGGCGTAGCAAAGGGAGTGCTTTCATGAGTGTCTGCCATCTTGGGGAAAGTGCAGGCTTTAGGACAGGGAACTGGACTTGCAGCCTGGCCATGAGGATGGGGGAAAATGGTGGGTGGATGCTGGATCGAGCCATATCTTGTCTCTCCGGTCAAGGAGAAGTAACAGAGGTTGAGAGAACCACAGAACAAAGGTGAGTTGGCTTGCTGGCCTGGGGAGAGCGAGCCAGGTCAGGCAGGAAGAGACATTGCTAATCCTACCCACACTGGAATTGGAAGGGCTGGGTGTAGAGGCAATAATGGAATTTATTCCCTATTATGAGGGATTTCAAGCACTATGTTTTGATTGGCTTATTTGGAGTTTGGAAATGTTTCCTTTTGTTGGGCCAATTCTGGCCTACATCACGAGAGTGCAGGCATGGCTTACAAGGAGGCTCCTGACGGACTAAGGCTCTGTGCGGCTCGTGTCATTCTGTAGACACTTCAGTCTGCTCCCATGGGAAGCTTTATCTCTCTGGACCGTATTTTCCTGGATTGGATTTGGGGGAGCCGAAGCATCCTTGAGGTCCCAGATGGTGGCAAAATGGCTCTGCTATATGGATGCCTCGGGCCAGGTGGAGAAGTATCTTGAAAGGTCTGTTGTGTTACTATCTATATTGAGGTATCTATTATAATCCTGTTTCTAAGGGTCTTATGGAAGCTTTTGTAGGGTGGCCAGCCATCCTGAACAGGACTGAAATGGTCCACGCAAACTGGGATGGTTGTTCATCCAGCTTTCCAGCCTAGACTTCACCGTCCGCTCTTGGGCTGCAGTGACTAAAGGGGATCAGTAGCTCTGAGGTGAGGTGCTGCTGGCTGCCGTGCTTGGTAGGACATTCCAAGGGCAAGTGGGGGGCATGTTGTGTAGCTGTTCAGAGTGCCCCACTTGGTTGTCCTCTTGGGATTGCCTTCCAGAGAATTTCCAGGCCTGGTTTTATTAATGAAGCTGTCACGTGTCCTTTCACGTGGCTCTTCCCTAAACTGTCCCAGTTCTTGGAACATTGCGCTCTGCTTCATACGCCCCCTGCCCCTCCCCCTTCATTTCTGGTGAGCCTTGTTTATCTTCCAGCTCAATTACTGCTTTGTCGGGAAATTCCCCTGATGCCATCCTCACCTTCATTTCCCACCCAGGTGAGACTGAGTCTGCTTGCTGGCTGGCTTCCTTCCTTTAGCTTCTCGGGAATTATTTTCTTACACCACTTCCTCCCTCTTGAGCAGACTGTGGTTTTACTGGGTGGCGGTGGCGGGGGGCCAGGGGGAGGTAAAGGAGTGTAGAGCAAAGAAGGTGGGTGTGGTCAGAGAGGGCACTTGGTCAATTTGAATTTCTAGGCCTGGTCTGGGTGACTTATTTCTCCAAACAGGAAAGCCTGTGGGGCTGCTGCCTCATGAACTGTTCCAGGGAAACATGGTCCAGGATCTGAGATTTGGAGCACTTTCTGCAGAGCCTCATGTCCCTGGGGTCAGCAGTGATAGTCCCGGACAGTGACTGATGGCCTTTAATATTGCCTCTTCCCAGAAACTGTTTCAATTTCTTCGTCATTCCGCACATGCACAATTGTTTTGGACAGGTTTCCACTTCTGAAACTTAATAATATGTGGCTGTTTACTTGAATAGATTTGAGTTATGTAGAAATTAATGAACGTACCCTAACACACACCTCCCTTCCGAGAGCTGGGTTGGACTAATTAAGCACTCTCTCCATCAGTCTTCCCTCACCCCCTTGGAAATTCTCCCACTGATTCCCTGTCCTCTGCCCCCAGCACAATGATTATTTCCTCCTCCGACTCTCCCCGCAGGCGCTGAGCCCCTTAGAGGCAGAGGCTGTGTCTTTTCATCCTTGTACTCCCAGATCTGACTCACAGTCTGGCCTGCAGTAGATGCACAGTGAACATTGGCTTATTGAAAGTTACATCCCTTGTCAGAAACCTTTTTTTTTTTTAAAAGACTTTATTTATTTATTTGACAAAGAGGGATACAGTGAAAGGGAACTCAAGCAGGGGGAGAGGGAGAAGCAGGCTTCCTGCAGAGCAGGGAGCCCAATGCGGGGCTTGATCCAAGGACCCTGAGATCATGACCTGAGCCAAAGGCAGACACTCAACAACCGAGCCACCCAGGTGTCCCTTTATGAGAAACTTTAAGTGGGTGTCATTTGTTCCCTCCTCTGAGATAGCTCAACCCCTGAAGAGCACTCATGTCCCTGCATAACTTGGTCTGGGCTCCCTGGGTTCCCTTATCCCCTATTTCTTTCCATGTGCCTGGAGCCCTGATCAAACTGGACTTCCAGCCCTTCCCAGCCCTTGCCTGTGCCAGCTCCTTGGCATGCCAAGCTCACCTCTGGATGTCTGTGATTCCCGCCATGCCCAGCTTCCATAGCATCTCCTCCATCCTCCCCCAGGTAGCTTTCAAAGAGGTTGTCAGTCTACGGTGGTTACTTCCTGCTCTTTGGGGAATAGTAGCTCATCCTAGCTCATCCTTGCCATTCATCTGTGGCCCCAGGGCTTCATTGGAGTCTGTAATTATTTACAAGGCTGTCTTGTCTCTTCTGTTGGATCGAGAATGATTCTGGAGCAAGTCTGTGACTTCTCTGTCTCCTATGGACACAGGGCGGATATGAGGTCTGTTCCCAGGCCTGGAGAGACTTGTCGAAATTCTAACGATACCTTTGTTTCTGAGTTTTCCTTAAGGTACAAAATAAATTCTTCAAAAATGTTCATTATCCTTGGTCATAACAAAGAGTCTATCCTGCTTTCTTGTATGTATGCGTATTCATTTCTGTTTTTTACTCTCTACCTGAAACTGAGGAAAGAATTTCTTTCTTCCAAACACTGTTAGTCGAGAGGCTTGGTTGGAGAGTCAGATGGTTTTGTTTGGGGACACTGGCCACTCTGTTTCTAATTCTTCACACTTTCCACATGGCAGACCAAGGACAGTACTCCTCGTCCACTCAGCTGATACTTTCTCTTTAGCCCTTCCCTCTAGGGGTTAACGCCGAGAGATTTTTAATTCTGCAGAGTTCAGAACAGTCAAGCAAACTTCCCTTTCTGCTTAGGAAAAGGCAAAATTTTTGACTCAAAACTTTTCCTTTGTATTAGGTTTATGCTACACTAAAACATATACCTATTGAGTAGAGCAGCAACGTGTTAAATACAGGCACTGAGTACAGCTGTGCTCCATTTACACACCTAACCCCGAACACACGGTTCCCACCAAAGATAAGGTGCTTAGACCCGAGGCCTTGGTGTGTGACATCCCCGCTGGGAGCAGCAGGCCTAAGGAACAATGATGCATGTCCAGGCTCTGACTCCATCGTTCCCTCAGCAGAGTGACTGACTCTCTGTTGTGGGCCAGGCACTGTGCTGGGTGTGGGATGTGGGACTGTGAAATGGGATTGTCCCCAAGGTACCTCCTGCAACTCCCGTCTTGGAAACCAGAGAAGAAAGGGATTTTCAAATAAGACTAAGATGATAGCTGTCCTGTAGTAAGTCACCTCCACATACAGGCATATCGTCTGTACATTATAATTACAGTTACTTCTCGAAACAGTCTTCTGTGTTTGCTGCAGGAGCACATAAACTGAAATTCACAATACGGAGAGTATTAGCATGGCCCCTGCAGAGAAGAATGGAAGCCACTTCCTCCCATACATATGTCTTATACATCTTGACTCTGGAACCCTGCAAGTATTTCATAAAATCATAGAATGAAATTAGATTTAAAAAGTACAATCTCTAAAAATCAAAAATAAATGAACAAAACTGAAAACAATCTTTGTTTTCATTTGGTAGCATTAATCACACAGGGAGAAGAATTATTCCAAGTGACTTTAACACCCGTTAGTTTGACTGCGTGTGGGTATATCCAAGGACAAAAAAGAACTAAAAGTAAAATTATAAAATGTTCTATAGTAATCTTACTGTTGGGGGCAGTACTCGTCATGCTACCTGAGAATGCTGTGTGCGTAATGTGGAATAAAGCAGGTGAACAATTCAAATGTGACCATCTATTTTTTTTTTTAATTTCTGGTATTCTTGAGAACCCAGATCCTTAGTGTGGGAGAAATGAGAGATAGATTTAAAAGAGAAATGAAAAATATGATAGTCTTAAAGTTGAACTGTAAGTATCTGTAAGAACCCCTGAGGTATTTTATCTTAAACAGAAATAGGATGCATTTTCTAGCTCCACTCACTGAAAAGTCCTAGAAACAGTGACCAAATGACCAACTTACCACAATGGCACCATTAGTGCCCAGACTATGGTCTCTAAATATCATTTCCCACTTAGAAGGAACCAGGACTCATGGGACAATGGCTCAGGGGTAGAAATATGCACGATGAGACTGGAACATCATGTAATTAACTCTGATTATCAGGATTACTAGAACCTCATCACAAGGGGCCAGGGGACAACTTGCAGAGACTCTTCGGAGCATAAAATGGGACAATCTGGGCGTCAATAAGAATAAAAACTGCAGAGGATTTAAATATATCAGCTATGTTTAAATCTCTAAGTTAATAATGATACTAAAATGTATTAATCAATGTTGGTGGGGGCTCAGGAATCAACTCATGATATTGAAAATGAATGGGGGGAAAAAACTCCAAATATTTGTCCTGCCTTCTCTATATGAATTGTTCCATGGAGTGACCAAATGGTAAATGAGGAAAATTTGTCTTTATAGAAATACTCCAGCTAATAAGGAAAGGATGATAGCATGAGAATATCATCATTTTGCAACCCCCAGTGAACTGATGGTTCTAGGCATAGATTACCAGCAGCTGCAGATAATACCATAAAAAGAGAGACAACTAAACACTATATATCTCTTGATGAAGAACACAATACCACCTATGAAGTGTTCATGCCCTCTGTGGTCCCTACCCACCTCCCGCCAAAAAATCAAGGCTCCAGATCCTACTGCCCATTTACAAGGAATACAGGGTTCAGAGAGATGTGTTCAAGTAACTCACAGCCCTGCAACTGCCAAGATCCAGACAGTGGGAAACTTTATAGGACAAACAACCCAGTTTCTTCAACAAATAAATTGTAAGAAAAAAAAAAGAAAGAAAGAAGGAAGGAAGGATGGATGGAGTAGCTGGGGATCCAAAACAATTAAATAGGACTTAAAAGACATCTCAAGCATTTTCAATATATGGATCTTATTTGGATCTTCATTTTAACTAATTAACCTAAATTACAATACCATTGATGATGTAAGAAAATTGGAAAGTTAACATTTTATTTTCAGTTGCTAATTTTTAGCAAGTTTTAGCAGTTGCTAATTTTTAGCATTAAGCATTAGCTTAATGACAAGAAATTGTCATTAAGCTGGGAAGACAGTAATGTCATTACATTAAAAAAGGTACTTTTACAGTTGCACATGAAAATATTTACTGGTGGAATGGCATAATATTTTGCATTTGTTACAGAATATTGGGGGAGCATGGTGGATAGTGGGTGGGTCAGGATTGGCCTTGGGTTGCTGATTATGGGGCTGAGTGAGTGACACTGGGGGTTCATTATACCATACTGTCTATATTTACATTTGAAAATTTCCATAATAAGAAGTAAAACCAATAACGATCACTGAGCAAACAACAAGAAAATGAATCCCAACTGTTCCTGTGAGGTGGTGTCATTCCGTTATTAGCAAGGAAGTTGGGCTCCAGAGGAGGTAATGACCTCACCAAACCCAGGTCTTTCTCAAGGGAAAACATTGTTCACTTTTTGCTACATTAGATTGCATACCTAAAAATTGAATAACGTAATTTAAAAGATCTCAAATTCTCAAGAAAAAAAATAGCAGAAAAACATTTTCACAGTTAGATGCTTCTTCTATAGATAGTTCTTAAATGGCCCCTGACTTCTTTGTCACGCTGAAATATGATAGGAACTAACTTTCGGTTTAGTCCCAAATTATAAGTATAGTAAATTAAAGTTTAATTTATTAGTATGCCATTGGACCTTGTAAAAGCATCCCATGCTATTTCACACATTCTGATGCCAGATCATGTTTGAGAAGTATTGATTTAGAGGTCGGTGCCAAAGGGTATTTTGGATCGTCAGCATTGACAAAGGTTAGAATGCGTCGGGGAGTGTTACATTTTGAATAGCTATGTTAAGCACTAATATATTTTAATGACAGAACATATGCCCCTCTATTGGCAGTGAAGCTGTGCTACCATTAGCATATTTTACAAGTTGAGTCTATTTTGTGTTCTAACTTGAAGCAGCTTAATTCCTGTCCCATTATAGGATAATGCTTTTATAAAGTAAGTGTCCCCAGTTCAGCCCATTTTAAGACATGGATTTATAATGCCATGAACTTAGTGTAAACCTTTAGCTAAAACGTTTTAAAAGCCTATCTTTTCTCAGTTTTCAGCCTTAAAATATTCTACTTGTATTTTTTTAAGTTAAAGAAATTGTCATTAATCTTGCCAAATTTTACTGTAGGTTATTAGAATAAGAGCCTAAAAACGGAACGCAGGAAACCTTTGATCTTTCTTAGGGTCAGATGAGTCTAGAAAATCTTTTTTGTCCAGTTTAGCAATTTTTATATTTTTATTTTTTAAAATGTTTTAATTTATTTAGATGCAGCATATATGTTCTTTAATTTAGCAAAGTGGACCAGACCTGGGATTGGAACAGTGGGACATAGCCGTGGGAGGCGACCTTGACGTTCAACTTTGTCTGCCATGTGTGATCTTATGGCTATGCTCTATGGCTATTAGGACAACTCTTGCCACACAGCACAGGAAATCTCGTTTCAAACAACCAGAGATCATCTGATCAGCAGTATCATTAAACGCCTAATCGTTCATGAGCATTTAGTGGGGTTGGACCCAACTGTTACATTGTCCATATGCACACACTGGCGCTTCAGACTCATAGATCCCTTAGTAAAGGATTTCGGTGGATAAGGTCCCTTTCCCCTCAGGGGTCTCTGAGAGATCCCCCTCTCTGACCCCCAGTTCAGCTGCTCAGTTACTATCCAATTCCAGCGAGATTAACCTCCTAAAGAAATATAAGCAAGGAATATCAGAGAACCTACAAAAGGTTCTACAGTTTGAGAGAAGAGGACCTGCAGTTCTGTAAACACTCTTAGGTGTCGCCTTCCTGCCGAATAGATTTACAACAAAAAACCGAAGAAACGAAGGCCCCTGGCTTGTTTTTTAGAAGACAT
This sequence comes from Ailurus styani, assembly GCA_002007465.1. Lineage (NCBI taxonomy): Eukaryota > Metazoa > Chordata > Mammalia > Carnivora > Ailuridae > Ailurus > Ailurus styani. The sequence goes on from LNAC01000272.1 coordinate 902,605, forward strand.
CGCCCTTGTGAAACTAGCTTAGACTCTCGGGGGTTGGGTGTGTGGCTGGAGGTGAGCAAAGACTGACAAAGGAAAGGCCTCCTTTCAAATGAAATCAAGAGGCAGGAGGGATCAAGCATTCTGGATTCAGCAGGAAATCAAAGCAGAGAAAACAAGTACCAGCCAGACAGTCACACGGGAAGGACAGGGAGATAAATTGGATGAAAAGGAGATTGTAGCTATGTTGTATAGGTATCAGAGGACCAACCTGTATACTCAAAACAGGAGAGAGACTGAAGAAGAGATTTACCAAAAGCTTGTGCAAAAAAAAAAAAAAAAAATCCCAAACTATCACTAAGGTTGTTGATTGTAAGATGCATTGCATTCTGATTTCAAAAATTGAAGGAAAAAAAAATGAGAAGTGGGATCTCAGAATTTAGGAAATGTAGAAATAGAAAAAATTTAGATACGGAAATCAGTACAGGCCACGTTCTCTGAGTCTAAGTAATAGGAATGAACATTAGGGAAGATGTTTTAAGCTAAAAACTGTGAACATTTGGTAATGTTAAAATATTCTCCTATAGCAATTATTGATGAAAGATAGAAATAAAAAATATAATTACATACTCTGTAGGAACTAACAAAAGCTAGACTATCTCCAAAGTTATAATGTAATTATAATCTCTGTTGAGAAGTGAACAGATTACCTCAAATACTTTCAGTAAATGTAGGCACTTAATATATTCAACAAGTGGTATTGGAACAATTGGTTAACTATTTAGAGAAAGTTAATTTAAACCTTTACCATATGCCAAAATAAATTCCAGATGGATTGAAGAGTTAAATAAAAATTAAACCATAAAAATATAAAAAGGTCATAAAAGTAGATGTTTCTCAAATTTCTCAGAATTACAATAAGAAACATACAATGAATGGAAAATGAAATGTATCGGTGGGTTAGACTACTTAGAAGGTGTGAAATGGATATTTGTTGAAAAATGTTCAAATGAAAAATTAAAAATAAGACAAAATAGAACTTAGGTTAAAATGCTCACTGTATAAAATTAAGACTTTTCAGCTAGGCAAGAAAAATTAAAGATAGTAGATGAATATTTTAAAGGAAAAGACTTTTTCCTCCATTAGGAAAGCAAGTGTTAGCAATTCCATGGAGAGATCCAACTTCTCCTAGATAAAATGTAAATTCAAACAATGGCCAAATAGCATTTTTACCCCTAGCATTACTTTAAAGAAAAGAAAGTCTGAAAACCCAGGGGTGGTACTTGTGGTAGGAGAGATTGAGTGTATGGAGCTCCTGAATAATCCTAAGTACAGGGCTTTTGATAAGCAGCTTTGTAACATGTATTAAGAGCCTCAAAAATAGCTTTACTTTTTGATCCAGCAAAATGTCTTTCTTGGGAATTTCTCAAGGGAATATTCTAAGTAAAACAAAATGCTTTATGCAAAAAATTCATTAATCTCCTCATTATTTATAGTATATGAAAACCAGAAACAGTCCAAATCTTAAACTATAAAGAAATGGCTGAGTAAATAATGGAATTTCTAAGATGGAATATTACGAATTTTTATTATATTTACACTTTTGAAATAACATGGGGAATGTTAATATATCCATAAGTTAAAAGATCAGGTCATAAAATCATACAAGTCTCTGATTTTAATTGTATGTGGACAGAAAGAAAACATCAAGAAACATTTCAAAATGTTAACAGTGGTTGTCTTTGGACTGTAGAACTTTTACATGTACTTCTGATAGACTTTTACATGTACTTCTCAGGCTTTCTACAAGTGTGGATCTAATACATTGATCATGAAAACATAATAAACAGGATAAATACTCTAAGTGGTGATGAAGGAGGACTTAGGAGAAGCAACCCCCATGAAGGTTGAGGGCAATTTTAACAAATAGAAAGGATGGTGGAGTGGACATCCAGGACTAAATATTTTATTTTATTTTATCTTATTTTATTTTAGATTTACTTATTTATTTGAGAGAGAGAAAGAGAGAGAGCATGGTGGGGAGGGGCAGAGGGGAAGAGAGAATCCCCAAGCGGATTCCGTGCTGAATGCGGGGCCTGACGTGGGGCTCGATCTCACGACCAAGACCACGACTTGAGCTGAACCAAGAGTCACCTGCTTAACAGACAGAACTACCCACGTGTTCTTATTTTAATAGTGCCCACCTGTTCTTATGTCTGGCGGTGATTTCCCTTCTTATTTTTCTTTAAAGAACTTCACCAAGACATGAAAGAGCTTACCTTTCTGCTTTTCTTTTCTAGAGAAACTCTGTTTTCTTATGGAAACCCTGTCTTTCCCAGTTTGGAGCAGATAAGTCTACAGGATTCATTCTTGGGTGATGCATGTGCTCGGGGATTAAGTTTCTCCTACACAAACCCACACGTGTCCATTCCCCTCCTTTTGACATTTGGGTGAAATGATCTTGTAAAGTCAGTGTGAATATCCCTCTCTCAGTACATCATTTCAATACATCTCTCAATACAAAACTATTTGGTCAAGAGTTGGTTTGAAATCATAACTTGCTCTACTCCTTAAAGTTGCTGATATCAGATCATTTAATGAAATATTTTGTGAATAAAAAAGGTATAAAAATTGAGGTTAGACCTGTTTGACCTACCAGAGGACCCCCTAGAAATGTTCCCTTACAGTAACACTCAAACCTGAGAACTGAACCCTGCTTTGAGAAATACTGTATTGAGGGGTTCCTGGGGGGCTCAGTCTGTTAAGCATCTGCCTTCAGCTCAGGTTGTGGTCCCAGGGTCCTGGGATTGAGTCCTGCGTTGGGCTCCCTGCTCAGTGGGAAGCCTGCTTCTCCCTCTTCCTGCTGCTCCCCCTGCTTGTGCTCTCTCTCTCTATCAAATGAATAAATAATTATTAAAAAAAGAGAAATATTGCATTGGAAGTAAAACCCAGTTGCTTCAGGTGATCAATGAACTTGAACACAACCAGCAGTACAACACAGAAGGGAACAGGGACATCACTTGGCTATAAGGTGTCCCCACCCTTAGATGAACAACAGTATGCCTAGATGAATTTTTCAGATTGTTTCTGAAATGGAAACTCAGTGCTAAAGAATTCACTGGGAATAAATATCTGTGGATGTCTATTTGATAAAGACCATCCAGGACTATGGTTTTTTGTTTTAACCTCCAAGGGACAGAATTGTCACAGAGCAGGTCACTAAGTGGAGTGGCGTCTGACCGGCAGGTCCTAACTTTTTTATTTAAGACATAGATAATGTCTAAAAACCAAAATTAAAAATCTGATGTTTACAAATGGCATGGAGGGGCGCCTGGGTGGCTCAGTCAGTTAAGCGTCTGCCTTCGGCTCAGGTCATGATCTCAGGGTCCTGGGATGGAGTCCCTCATCGGGCTCCCTGCTCAGCAGGGAGTCTGCTTCTCCCTCTCCCTCTGCCCCTCCCCCTGCTTACTCTCTTTTGCTCTGTGTCTCTCAAATAAATAAATAAAATCTTTGAAAAAAAGTGACATGGAACTTTGTAGAGGGTACTGGGTCGCTTATGAGTGGTGACTGCCCAGAAGAGGTGCTAGTGGACAAGACCAGGAGCCTTGGTCACCTACAATGTGCCAAAATAAGGGATTTTTTATAGGCAGGGACTCCAGGAGTAAAGCCGGCAGGGTTGAATCTGAAGTGACTTCCAAAGCCTGGAATGGTGAACCAAGACAGACTGAGTCTGGAAGACCCTTTTTGGGGTGGTACCCAGGCCATTCCATGTGGCAAGGAAGAAGGAACAGAGAAAGGGCAGACAGAAGCTGACTTGGAGGTGGGGGGTCAAAGAAACCGTAGCACAGTTTCAGAGCAAAGCAAAACCAGTCTCAGGGACTCAGAAGCCTATTCGGTGAGAATCTGAAAAAACACAACAATCTTACCCACTGCTTTTACAATAATGGGTATTCCCAGAAAGGATCCCGAGCGCCAAGAAGGTGTGACATGATCGCGTAGGTCCCCTGTCTAAAGACTGTCGTGTATGCTTTCCATTTAACAAGAGTTAAACTAAAAATGATATTTGGGAGGAGGACCCTTTATTACTTGGAAAATAACTAATTTCCCTAATGGTGTCAGATACATGAGTCATTACTGTATTTTATCTAACAGATGCTTCCTTTGTCAGATCAAAACATACATGAGTATAACCAGGATTTAAAGGAGCAGGTTGGTATCAATGTGATTCCTTAAAAATGGATATTCCCAGAAAATTCTATCCTGTTTGAATAATAGTAGGCACTAATATATACCAGGGGCATCACTACTCCATTTATCTACATTCATTGATGAGTGTTTGGATCACAAGAAATACTCTCAGAATATATTAGAAGTTGTATGAACACGTTCAGTCCTGTTTTAACCAGTGAATTATATTCCATAAAACCACCATTTGTATTCCACTGACATTTCTCGGAATTTATTGAATTTTCCTCGTTTGCGCTAGATTATCTTTCCACGTCTCATACAGGGTTGGATTGTCATCAGAACATCACACATGCCTGTTTACCTTTCCTGTGTGGAAGGGCTCTGTTTCTTTGGCTTTGGAGACGTTGTTCCTCTGAATACAATTCCTGTCAGGCTGCAGTGAGCACAGGTAATGGATATTGTCGTCAATGACATTTGGTTCATTAGAATCTGTCAGAACGGGCTGGATAAATTATGGCCCTTGGAAAGAGCACAATACGGCATTGTGTGGAGAAGCACACTGGTAAAGATTTCCTGAGCTGGCATTCATTACCACCTGCCACATCATTCCATTTTCTGCATTTCATTAAATTGACCGTCTGGGTGTAACCACAAGAGTGGAATGGGAAATGTAAAACGTCTCCTTACACCCTCCCACACAAAAATGAACTGAATCTTGCATTCAGTGAAGCAAGGTGAGCACCTACTATACACCAGCTCTGGGGTTGGGGAACAATGAGTAACGAGACAGTTTCTGTCTCCGACTGGTCCGCGGTCCATCGGGGACAATGAGTGGACAGGATGAATGCTGATATGACAGTGTGACAGAGATTATCATGTAGGATGAGCAGCGTAGACATGGATGTCTACAAATTAGGCACCGATGGTGGTGGGGAGACACTGAGTCATGGCTTCCAAGCATGATTACAGTTCTGGGACTGGTGCTAAGTTCATTGTCTTTTGGCATTTTTGTGGGCTGCGCATATGATATGGGTGGGATTTAATGTCATTTTAATTCATCAGAGAAAGTCTGTGGGTCTAGAGGTTTGGAAAATAATTCGCTCTGCGATATGCTACATTTTCGTGCAAATCTTTCAAATGATGGGGCCATACTCGCCAAGCTTTGTCTGAGGGAAGCTGTCTTGCTGTTGGGAAAAATGGTGTTGATTAAATTTACAGGGGGATGACTTTATTTAAAAATCCCCTCTAGTTTGTTGACAGCACTCATACTTCATAAAACAGGGCGCATGGTCCCAAATTTCATATGAGTAAAAATTTATTAATTTTGGCGTCTATTTTGAATGCTTTAGATCATTTATTTGGCTTTGTGCCCAGCAAAAGCAGGAAAGTGACTCGGACGTCAACCACAAAACAGCCCAGGGACTCTTTCCTGCTGGATAGACATCTGGAATGGAGTACGAGGAATGGACATTGCAAGCGGACATTTAATTAAAGGCTGGTATTCAGACTGGAGGAGAGTGTGGTGAGCCTCCTAGCATAAAGGGAATAAGGAGTCTCTGAAACAGAAATTGTTAATCTTTTTGTTTTATAATAATTCTCTACAGCTTGAAGCAGTTTAACTATAAAATACAAAGTATGAACTCATAACGCCATTAAGTCCAGATACTAATTTTTATGGCAACAATTTATGATGCATCTGTGTGGGTTCTTTAAAGGGAAAAATGTCTTCGACATATATTTTGCAGTTTGTGTACAAAAAAAAATTCCCTCTTAGGTTTAGGGGATCTGAGTGAATATGGCAATTGTAAGGCTTTTTATTGAGTTACTGTTATGCTAACCTGGGTTTGTAGAAACTTATTCATAGCTAATGACACTGATAAGAATAATAATTTCAAACAATGACATTTTGTTAATTTCTTAAAAAAAAATTTTTTTCCACTCTGCAAGTTGTCGTTAAGCTGGTGTGGGCATAACTAGGACAGAGCTAGGAAAGCCAAGGATGGAGTCCTAGTTTCTTGTCCCTGGAGATATTCATATTGGAGTTCCATGACCCAATAGCTCTAACTGTTCAGCATTGCTGCACCTTTTGTGGTGAGCTGTCTCTGCTGACTTACACATGCCTGCTCAGGTCCAAGTGGGCCCTTTTGGGGAGGGGGAGATGCTCAGCAAATAGTCTTGTGGTTTATAGATATGAACACCAAGCATAAAGGAATCAGAACATTTCTCCTCTGAACCATGAAGGCACAAGTCATTGTTGCTAAGACCCCCACAGAGCGTCAGGCTCAGCTTGCCCCCAGGTAATTCCCATCTCACCTTGGGAATGATGGCTGCAGATGGTGGAAACATCTTTTTTTTTTCTAGCTCTTCTGCTAGTGGGAAGGCAAGAAGCGTCCTGCTTGATGTTGCATCTCTGATATGAGATCATCTAACTCCCTTGAGCAAACCTCCAGAAGGTAGGGCACCTGTACTCCTAGTACTGGTTTTCTGATCGGATCATGCTGTGTTCTGGGCTCCCCCTGTAGTTATCCTAGTCCATGGCAAGGACACTAAAATTCTATGAGGTATACTCGCTGTGCAAATGTTTTGGGATGAGAGTTTTTATTTTTAAAAAAGTTATAGCTTGTTTTAAACAAGGCAGCCTATAAAGAGCTTGAAAATCTGACAAATAAACCACGTTTAGATGACAAAGACCAGGAGAAAGGCACACGATGAAGCCAAGAGTAAGACTGCAGTAAAGATGCTCACCACAGAGCTCTACATACTTAATATATATAGGATGGGAGCAGGTTCGATTTCGAGCTTTCCAGCATCTGACTCGGAGGAGAAACCCAATCAGTTACATAATTCACAGGGTCCATAAGATGATCAACTAACAGTGTTTCTCAGGAGCAAAACCAGCTATTGCTTATTTTAAGATGAAAAAGCTACTGATTTGGGCTCCTGGGCGTCTCAGTGGGTTAAAGCCTCTGTCTTCGGCTCAGGTCATGATCTCAGGGTTCTGGGATCGAGGCCAGAATCGGGCTCCCTGCTCAGCGGGGAGCCTACTTTATCCTCTCTCTCTCTGCCTGCCTCTCTGCCTACTTATGATCTCTCTCTCTCCATCAAATAAATAAATAAATAAAATCTTTTTAAAAAAAAGCTACTGATTTTATAAGGAAGTAGACTTTAGTCCACAAAGATCAGGACACATGGCTTTGAAAAAGAATTTCTAATGCTGAGTTTCCTTAACTTTTCTTACCAGATTCATATATTTTATGATTATGTTCTAGAATCTTGTAAGTATTTATAAGGACATTTTTGTGATCAGTGGGAGATTTTTAATAAACTAAGACATGTTTTTATTTATTTTTGACATCTCAATAACCTAAACGTAGGTAGGTAGTGACCACTAGGGGAGACAGGGAGCTCAAATCTAGAGGATAAACTGTCAGTGTACTCCATAGATCACATATCCTTTCCTATATATAATTAATAACAAAATTGAAAAATTAGATACAATAGATAATTTCAATATAAAATCCAAATTTCTAAAATAAATAATAGAAAACATAAATAGACCAATATTTATAAAAAATGTTGAAAAAGCAATCAGCTGTCTATTACTTAAGAAAGATATCAGGCGAAGATATTTTTGCATATGAATGCTAACAACCATTCAAGGGACTATGTTTTTTCTATTAAGATAAACTAAAGCATTGAAGGAGCTAGAAATGTTTCTAAAGGGCTAGTGTGTTATGGATACCAAAACATGAAAGATTATTCAGGGAAGGAAAATTATGTTCCAGTCTCATGAACCAAATGCTAAAATCCTAAATAAAATTAATTAATGGAATCTAGCAGCTTTTTTCCCCTTTCTTTTCAGGTTAATACATTGCAATCATGTGATTTTTCTTAGGGATGAAGGAATAGTTTAAATTGCATTCATTTCAGATTAAAAATTCAACTATTAACAGATTGTAGAATTGCCTCACTATGTCATGAAGGCATACGACCAAATTCAACATAAAATTCTAATAAAGAAATTTTTTACCATAGTGGTACTGTAAGGAATATTTCTTAGTGAATATTATCAACCAGCATGATACTTAGTATTAAAGCATCCTGTTGAAATGAAGAAGGGGGGTGGGGGTTCGTGGCGGGTAGGGAGGAAAAAATAATGAAACAAGATGGGATGGGGAAGGAGACAAACCATAAGAGACTCCTAATCTCACAAAACAAACTGAGGGTTACTGGGGGGTGGGAGGGTAGGGATAGGGTGGATGGGTTATGGACATTGGGGAGGGTCTGTGCTATGGTGAATGCTGTGAAAGGTGTAAGCCTGATAATACACAGACCTGTACCCCTGGGGGGAAAAAAAAAGAAATGAAGAAGGGGATAATAGGATCATATAATAATTTTAAGTATTATATTAGAATACCCAGCCAATGCAATAAGAAAAGAAAAGGCAATAGGTGGTATAAAGACTAAAAAGAAAGAGACAGAACTATAATTATTTGAAGAAATTATGATCAGTCCAAAAATTTAAGAAAACGCCAAAACTGTTGGAACTAAAACGCCAAATTAGCAAGATATAAATTGAAATATACTCAACGCAGTTGATCTAATAGATTTATATTGAACACTATGCTTTCCAAATAGAAAATATATTTTCTTTAAAAAAAACATAGAAAGTTCCAAAAAATTACTACATAGTAGTTCACAAGGAAAAATCAGTAAGTTTTCTATATTAGAGATATATATACAATGCAATTAAAATTAGACCTGTATAACAGAAGAAGAAATTATATAGATATAGTCATTTGTAAATTGGTATAAGCCTGTCTCCTAAATCAATAATTATTGGATCAAGGAGGAAATAAGATCTGCGATTATAAGTTATTTGAAAAATAATAAAAATTTAAAAAGCCTCATGTTAAAAAACAAAATTAGGAATAACAAAGTAGAATAACAGATAAAAATAGTAAAATAATCCTTGGCAACTATGATTTTTCTCAGTTTGTAATCACTTATGTTTTTCCTGTCTGGAAGCTTATAAGATTAGTTCTAAATCTGCAGAAATTTTGTCTAGATGTGTTCTTTTTATTTGATTTTATTTTTTAAAAGATTTTATTTATTTATTTGAGAGAGAGAGAGCATGAGAGTGGGGAGGGTCAAAGGGAGAAGCAGACTCCCTGCTGAGCAGGGAGCCTGATGTGGGACTTGATCCTGGGACTCCAGGATCATGACCTGAGCCAAAGGCAGTCGAACAACCAACTGAGCCACCCAGGTGCCCTATCTGGATGTGTTCTTGGGAGGGTTTCTTTTCAATGATTTTGCCTGAAATGAAACTCTTTAGTCTCCGTGTGGAGATCTGACTTCAGAAAGCTTCTTTCTATTACAGTAACAGTGGTTATTTGATAACATTGTTCTTTGATTGCCGCAAGTATTATTTCTTATCTTGTTTTAATTTACTTATCCTTTTCATCAGCATTCTGAAAGAAGCTTTAATATTTGCCTGTTCCTTATGGGATTCAGATTTATGTATTTTGTTTTCTGCTTGTTACCACTAATATTCCCTTTTAAATCTCCTATGATATTACAACTGTCCTTATAATTTAGCCTCATCTGTATCCATTCCCTTTTGGTAAGAGTTCATCACCTAATCACTCCATTTTTATTTCTTCTACCATTGTGTCCATTTGCCTTGAATTTAAATGAGCAAAACAGGCACTCTAACATTACTGCTTTTGATTTTAACAAATATTTTTTAAAATGTGCTTTCCTTGCCTTTTGAGTGGTATACTCTTTTGTTTTCCCTGCCCAATCATCTACATTTGTAATGGTTTTGAAGATTTTATTTATTTGACACAGAGAGATCAGATCACAAGTAGGCAGGGAGGCAGGCAGAGAGAGGAGGAAGCAGGCTCCCTGCTGAGCAGGAAGCCCGATGCAGGGCTCGATCCCAGGACCCTGAGATCATGACCTGAGCTGAAGGCAGAGGCTTTAACCCACTGAGCCACCCAGGCGCCCATAATGGTTTTGACATTTATGAAATTTAATTTCTCTGCCTGCCGTTTGGGGATGGTGGAGGAACTAATAAAAGGTAGATGTGAGTTGCTAGAGGCTAACATTGTGCCTTAAAATATAATAGACAGCTTTATAAGTTGTATGAAGAGATCAAGTGAGAATATTAAAGTGCTATATTGGGTGCCTGGGTGGCTTAGTCGGTTAAAGCCTCTGCCTTCAGCTCAGGTCATGATCTCAGGGTCCTGGGATCGAACCCCGCATCAGGCTCTCTGCTCAGCGGGGAGCCTGCTTCCTCCTCTCTCTGCCTGCCTCTCTGCCTACTTGTGATCTCTCTCTCTCGGTCAAAAAAAAGGGGGGGCTGTATTTTAATCTAGTGTAATAACTGATGTTTATAACAACAGATTTAACAAGAAAATATTTCTTCCATGCAAATAATACTGAAAGGGGCAAACTTTCTTTATGTGGGAAGTTCATTTATGTAGCATAGTTCATTCTAATTGTTGTAGAAAAGCAGAACGTTGTTATATAAGAAAGATTAAACCACATCCATGGCTTAATATTTGCCAAGGACACCCAAAATATTTTTGTTCTATTTGACATACTTTGGATTCCATGCTTTTCTCCATCCTCACCCTGTGTGAAGGTAGAATGAGTGGTTTGTCTGCAAGACTTTAGTGTTTGGGATTTCCTACATATGCCTTTCTAAAGAAGCCATTTGTGTAATGTCAAAGGGTGTGTTTGCTTATTATATAAGGGTATTTGCATTAATATATGAAATAAAAAGTACATAGAGTGACACTTAGTTTATGCCATTGGGGCAATATATGTTACAGATAAATGCAGTTTTCATGGTAGCCTGCTGTCATGGAAGGAGAGCAAGCTTTGGACTGGATAAACCTAGGAAGTGCCAGGTGCTTTACTAAATGGCTTCACTATAAAATCTTTTTTAATTTTCACAACAACCTGTATGTCAGTTGAGTATTTTTAGCTGTGAGAACATAATGCTCTACCAATAGTTACTTAAACAAATAGGGCTGGTGCTGTAGCTCAGGGGCACCCTCAGAGATCCAGCCTGCCTTTCTGTTCTCCATAGTCAGTGTCTTGGCTGTCCCTCTTGTCATTGTGAGATGGCTGTTGTAGCCGTAGTACCACTACTGAGGTCCTGGGAGGAAAGAAGGAGGGAAGAGGGGTGGAACCATTTATGTCCCTTTAACCAAAAGAGCAGTGTTTGCTCAGAACACACAGAACAAATGTCTTCTTATCTATCATTGACCAGAAGTGGTTTGCATGGCCACCCAGAATGCAAGAGAGGCTGGAAAGTGAGAACAAGATTGTCACCACCTGGGATTCTGTGAGCAAAAAAGAAGGAAGCTATGGATATTGAGGGTCCACTATTAGCATCTGACACAAATCCTCTGTTCGTTGTATGGATGGAAAAGTTCAGACTTGATAGGCTAAATGATTGGACCCAAGTCACCAGTTCCTGGGTGACAATATATCAATGGAGGTCTATTTCACTCTTCAGCCCATGCCCCTGATCCCCCTGACTATTAAGCTGAAAGCCAGGGCCATTTTATGAAGGACATTGGGTAACGTGCATGATATTTACAATGATGGTCTCATGAGGAAGCTAGCCTTAGGTGAAAACAGTACACCTCAGGTGTGAAGTAGTTTCCCATTTTGTACAAAGTGAAGTAGAATAGGAAGTTTCCTTCCCTGTCCTTCTGATGGAATGATTAATTTCTGGGAATGTAAGGCAAAGATTTTTGTCATAAATTTTCTGGGGGAAAATGAAAGGACCCTGGGACTGCCTCATCATTTATCTGTTTGGACACCAAGAAAACGTCCAAAGCTAACAGAAGTGACTTGTTAGATTGGATTTCAGAGAATGCTGCCCAGAGAATGTGGTGGCCTAGGTGTCATTTGGAAATTCCACATTATATAAGGAAGTGTTGGGCTGCCCTCTTGCTGTGAGCTTCTGAAATCCATCCCGCCGAGAGCCAGTTCTAACCATTCCTGAGGTTTCGGCTTCCTTCTGTCCTATTCCTGTTTTGCTTTTCCTCTGCCGTTCATCTTTCACTTCCTCTTTCCTCACATGGAAAGAGTGTTGAAATAACATTTCATTATTTGGCCCCTCAAGGCAGTAGTCACATCCCCACTTTGGACTGTGTCTGCCCTAGAGAGACAAGTGTTTTCAGTAAGTTTTTCCATTCCCCTTTGTTTGGTTTCCCGTCACGTACCCGGTCAGATCTGTCCACGCGTGTAGGACGAGGGCTGGGTGCCATGCCACTGGCCATTCAGAGCAGTAAGTGCAGTGCCCCTTGCTGGGGAAGCATCCAACGTTTGAGTTTTCCCGAGAGGGTGAGATTTCTTGTTCCTCTTCAGAACATGCTCGCAGGTCATAGAATTCAAGGCTCTAACTGCTCACAGTGGGCCTTTGTTGATTTTTGGTCTACTTCCTAAGAGTCACAGTGATCCAGTTTTGTTTTAAATAAGACAAACCCATGTCTCCCAAACATCTATGGTTTTCCATAAGAAGAAAACAAAAGGGATAGTTCTGCTTGGCTGTTTAAGGACAGAGAAGTGGCTCCTGCTTCACAACATGGCTCATTCTAGATAGTCAAGGGCAGCCATGGCGTCTGGCAGAAGCAGACGCTCCAGCCCCAGAGTGGAAGCTCTTGGCAGGTGTCTCCTCAGTGTCTGCCAGAGTCATTCAGGCATGGAGAAAAGACTTCACACAACATTCTTCCTATGTCGTTCCCCTTCAACGAACATGTCTTCTGCTTCCCTTTCTCTCCTCATCTACTCTCCTGTGGCTTGGAATGCAAAAGCAAACACCCTCCTTCGTTCTCTTCAGAGCCTGCTGTGAAGAACTGAAGAGGAGAGCAGTCGTCTGCTCTCAGGAAACTCTAGTCTATGGATCGTCCCTTCCAGATTTGTTACGTCTTCATTATCATCAACACTGTTGCCGTGCTCTGTCTGTGCTGCAGAACTTCCACGGAGGAGTGGCCTGGGGAATGGACCTCGACAGAGAATGGAGGGAGACATTATGGGGCAGGGAGTGTTGCCTGCTGGGTTTTCCCGGGAGCGGACTCTGAGGAGAGTTCAGCATGCAAGATGTTTATTTGGGATTGAGACCCATGGAAGAGAAGGTCGGAAGGGAGGCATGAAGGAGAGGGAAGACGCAGAGGGGAACACATCTGAGCTGTGATGCCAACCCAAATGCAGCCTTAGCCCACCCCACGAGGAGCTCTGGAGCAAGTGAAGCCTTTACAGCTGCCCCAATTTGCACTGAGATGGCCAAGCCCTTATACCTGTGCTTGGATTAGTCCCTGGATGGAGGCTTCCCCTGGATATGATCCCAGAGAGATGCCGTTTTGCAGCGTCTCACTTCTGAAAAGGCTGATGGCTGACAGCTCTTGGATAACACATTCCTGCAACCGAGAGGGCCACAAGAGCTTCGTTGGTGGGGATTCTGGGCACCCCCCCCAACCATGCATCACCACGGGGAGACAGGAATAAGCAAATGTATGTGCAGCCAGCATGATGACCAGTGGTGACCACGACAGTTGAATGGTAGTGGCTGTCACTGCATGAAAAGAGCAGGGGGTAATGCTGAGTGTACTGGTAGGAGGCAGATGTGGGATGTCTCTCCTGCCAAGAGACTTCCAACTTTGTCCCGTAGATGTTAGGAATGGACCAAATAGTTTGAACAGTGGGTGAAGGTGACAGATGTGAAACCATGTTTGAAAGGGACACACCCAGCTTAGACGTGTAGGATACATAGTAGTGGCAAAAGGTGGAAGGTAGGAATGGCTGTAGATTAGTCATTGGTGAAGGCAGGGGTTGTGGCTGGTGACAAGAGTCCTGGGTTGCAAGCAGAAATCAGAGTTCTCATCCAAGCCTGCTGTCCCCGAATTGACTGTGTTGCTTTGCTTCCAGGGTTCTGTTTTACCATCTATAAAAATGATAAGCCTGAAAGTCCCTTTCCAGCTCTAACCTCTTGTGATTCTACATTAAAGTTACCTACCAACTTGTGTTCCTTAATTGTGTTTTTGAGAAAGATGGTGAAGGCTAGTCTGGTGTAAAACCAGACTTCTGGAAGCTCTGGTTGGGATATTTCCAGTGAATTGCTTTCTCCACACTCATGGTCTTCCAAATCCCCCTATTTCTAGACAAATTTTGAAGCCAGTAGAGTATGAATTCAAGCTGAACCAGAATCAGGTATCAGCTATTAAAAGCCTGAGGGGTTTGTTTCTTAATTAATTATAACATATCCGGTAACTCAGCCCAGCTCCACGGAAGTCAGAATTAGCTTTCCTTATTGCACAGAGATGGAATGTCTTCACCTAAGCTTCTGCTTAAATAGTAATGAAAAGAGGGTTAACAATGGCAGTAAAGAAACTAGCCGGTGTGAGCCTGTACATGTTGAGGACTTGGGTGAGATGTGTTTCTTTCTCCCTTGTGGGCTCTGTGGCATAGCTTGGTGTCGTGACCAGAACCAAAGGCTAGTTTAGGGAACAACAAAAATAAGACAATAAAAAAGATAAACTCAGATCAGGACTCTGGCCCCTTTCGCTTTCAAAATGGTTCATAGGCAAATTTTTCTATGTTGGAGAAATTTCAATTTCTTGATTCATTATCTCAAAACATGAATTTTTCTCCATATGCACTTATTATGGAAACTGTTAACTCTATGCCTGTGTTCGTTCATTAGCTAAATTACCAATTCATGCATTCATTTAGTAAATACTTTAATTAAGTGCCTTTTGTATGTCAGATACTATGCTAAGTGCTGTAGATACACTGGCAGATAAAACTAGATCAAATACCAGATTTTGTGGAGCTTGTAGTCCAGTCGATGAGAGAGACATTGATCAGATAATCACATGGTTTGCAGTCTACAGCAGACATCCCTTCTTGTCTGTAGGGCATATCCTCAAAGGCTCAGTGGACACCTGAAACCATGCATAGGGTTATACAAGTCCCATATACACTGTGGTTTTTTTTCCCTATATATACATACCTGTGATGAAGTCTAATGTATAAATTAGGTTCAGTAAGAGACTAACAACAATAATAATGAAATAGAACAATTGTAACAATATACAATGAAACAGTATACTGTAATGAAATACCTGAATGTGTTCTCCCTCTCAAACTACCTTACTGTGCTGTACTCACCCCCCTTATGAGGATGTGAGAAAATACGGTGCCTATATGATGAGATGACGTGAGGTGGGTGACGTAGGCTTGGGGACGTAGCATTAGGCTACTGCTGACCTGATGATCACCTGCGTCTGGACCACAGTTGAGCGGGGTCACTGAAAGCGTGGAAAGCAAAACTGCTAGTACGGAGGGAGACTAATTACAGGCTGACGTCCGGAAGGTTCCTCTGAGGAAATGAAATGGAGGTGAGCTCTGGAGAATGAAAGCGCAGTGGACTCAGGTGACCAGGTGAGGTGGGGTTGTCGCTGTGCATTGGCGATGAATATTTATTTCAAGGTCATTAAGATTTTGGCAATTTATGTTATCATGGGAAAAAGAAAAAACCCAATATGCTGACTTAACCAAGTGTTGGAGGTCATCCAGTAGTTGAGAAACAGAGCCAAATTTAGAGTGGACTTGAAGTGGAGTCTTGAACAGAAGGGGGACAGCTGTGTTTCTGCTTGGAGCCTTGTTGACTGGGCCGCTGGGGGTCAGCAGTATTTGGAAGCTTCATCCAGGTAAAATCAAATATCAGCAGGGCCACACCAAACAGAAAGCTGGGGGGGTGTTTGTGCATTTTCTCCCGTGTGGATTTTCCCCGACATTTCGGGTCCTTTCTAAGAAGGTGAGTAGCTGTGCCAGGAAACTCACTGGTATGAACAGAAAACTCCACATGGAAACCTCATTCTCAAAGGCAGCAACCTTAATAAACACAGAGGAGAAATTGCAGAGAGGAGATTGTCTCTTTGGCACTAATTTCAATCTTGATTCACTACCTGCTCCACAATCATCAGCCAACCCTAGGTGGAAGGATTGTGCCCCTCGTGTCCAGATGGGAAGCGAGAATCTATCCACCCAACAAGAGGCTGTCCTATGACATTTTGGAGCAAACACCAGCCTAGAACAGATCTCTCCTTGTACAATGAATGAAAACCAACAATAACATGGGAAACGTGAAAAGATGCTGTATCATAACATAGAACTATACCCTACAAGAGGTAAAAAGGAATATTTAGAAGGTAATTGATTGCAGCAGGAAAACAAATACGGTTTAAATTACATTTGCTTTGGCTATTGATGAAATTGAAGAAAACATTGAGTTTATGAAAATAACAAGATGAGGTGAAAAAGGCTTAAAAGTAAAGGCAAGTATGTAAACAGATGATGTAATTGCAGGATTTTGATAGTGTGTTGAAGGATAGAATTAATGTTGTAAAAACTCGATCTATGACACAGAATATAAAGACATGAAAATGCTCTGTTTTGTTTATGCTTATTCTCCTTTATCTTATTTTTTGCTTTATTCCTTTATCATGTCCATATTTTTTGGAATGGCTCAGTTTTTGGTATATTTCTTTATTTTTGGTACTTTTCTCTACAGACCATATTTTGCTTGAATTCATTGTCTCTGGGGATTTTGCAAGTTTAAGTTCTATCATTAAAAATTACCACTGGATATTTTTAAGTTAATCATAGACATGATTAAATCAAATGAACGATTGACTTAATGTAAGGTTGTATCACACCTGTGTGTGTGTGTGTGTGTGTGTGTGTGTGCGCGCGCACATACACGTAAGCTTTCTTCTCCAAGAAATTTTTTGGCTTTGCTTTTGAGTTTGTGACCATATTTTCAACAGTCATTTATACCATTGATGTCTAACAGAACTTTCTGTATTTATGGAAATTTTCTTTCTTTTTTTAAAGATTTTACTTATTTATTTGACACAGAGAGAGATCAGATCACAAGTAGGCAGAGAGGCAGGCAGAGAGAGAGGAGAAAGCAGGCTCCCTGCTGAGCAGAGAGCCCGATGTAGGGCTCAATCCCAGGACCCTGAGATCATGACCTGAGCCGAAGGCAGAGGCTTTAACCCACTGAGCCACCCAGGCGCCCGGAAATTTTCTATATCTGCACTAATGCAGTAGCCACTAACCACATGGGTGTACAGCAAGTGCCTGCCATGTGGCTGGTGTTCAAGTTACGGTCATATTATGAGGTCAATAAAATTCTACCTTACATGCTACATATCTACAAGTGACCATATTCCTTTAATTGCTTTATCTGCAACCCACTAGGATTTATACAAATATCTCCTCTTTTCCCCATGAGTTACAGAGACTCTTTGCTTAGATGTTTATTGGTAGGGGTTCTTTTTTATTATTATTTTATTTAAATTCCATTAGCCAACATACAGTTTTTGGTGTAGTGTTCAGTGATTCGTTGGTTGCGTGTAACACCCAGTGCTCATCACATCAGGTGCCCTCCTCAATGCCCATTATCCGGTTACCCCATCCCCCACACATCTCCCTTTCCATAACCCTCCGTTTGTTTCCCAGAGTCAAGAGTCCTTCATGGTTTGGGTCCTTCTCTGATTTCTTCCCATTCAGTTTTCCCTTCCTTCCCCTATGATCCTCTGTGCTATTTCTTATATTCCATATATGAGTGAAACCATATGATAATTGTCTCTCTCTGATGGACTTATTTCACTTAGCATAATACCCTCCAGTTCTACCCATCTCAATGTAAATAGTAGGTGTTCATCCTTTCTGATGGCTGAGTAATATTCCATTGTATATATGAACCACCTCTTCTTTATCCATTCATCTGTTGAAGGACAGCTTGGGTCCTTCCACAGGTAGGCTTATTGGTAGGGTTTCATAAAACTCCTGCTTATCCACCAAGAGTCAGCTCAAGGGACACCTTCTCAGCAAACATGCCTAACTTCCCACTCTGAGCATTGTTGTCCTTTCTCATTGAGCCCTTAGCGCCCATTTGAAATCATGTGTTTTCCTTTTTCTTATAACTCAATTCATCTTCTTGAGGGCAGCGACTACATCAGGCTTGGTGACTCTTAACATTGCTAAACCTGCAAAAACCCTGGCTGACTTTTTGGAGAACTCAGTGCATCCGAATGTCAGCCATTTAGCAATGATCTACACAAGGCCATTGTCATTTTACTGGAGAGACGCTCCTGCATTTGTAGTCAAGGAATTACAAGTTTGTGGTCAGCTTTTCTAGCCGTGGATGTGCAGAATGTCCCAGTTTCTCTCTCTACCTGGGGTGACACGCCACCCATGGATAGCCCAGAGCGTGCGGACCGCCAGCCAGCCCCAGAAGGAGTGAGATAAAAACAACATGCTGGCTTCTTTCATGACTTACTTTTGTAGCTGTCAAAGAATATTTCTTGTGGGAGTTTGTTTAAAGCCTATGCCCCTAAAATGCGGTCTGGGTAATATTCTTGATGAGTTGTTGGCACAGAACCTCTGTTTTTCTATGTGAAATGGCTAACCATGGATGGAAGTAAATCACTGAGAAAAGTCAAAAAAGAATTTCTTAAAAACTTGGTATTATTAGACTTGAAAATCTATGCTTATTTTTTCCTTGGAAAGAAAAGTCCACTGTGGATTGTCAAATATGAATGCTTTGAATATGGTTTGAGGTATGTTGAAATTAAGAGCTTCTGAAGACTATTTTGCGGTTCTTAATGTAGGGCAAGAAAGTATATAGAGTAGCCTGCATGAACCGACTTGAAAATAGTAAGAAGCGGGGCGCCTGGGTGGCTCAGTCGGTTAAGTGTCTGCCTTTGGCTCAGGTCATGGTCCCAGGGTCCTGGGATCCAGCCCCATGTTGGGCTCCCTGCTTGGCGGGAGCCTGTTTCTCCCTCTGCCTCTAAAGCTGTTTGCTATCTGAAGGTTAGGGGGTTTTTAATGATGCTTTGTTGTTACATTGTTTATAAAAGAATTCTTTTCACTTTAACCAGTACAAGTCATTATGAGCATTCAGAATCTTGGTTGTGTGGACATGCATCCTTCTAGAATGCATTTCTGCATCTCTCCACTGTTAACATTTGGGGTCAGATCATTCTGTGTGGCGGGGGGCTGTCCTGGGCATGGAAGGACACTTAGCAGCATCCCGGGCCCTCACCCATCAGCACCCCCCTCGCCCTTGTTGTAATGACACAAAACGTCTCCAGATAGTGCCAGGTGTTCCCTGGGGGACGAAACTGCCAGGTTCAGAAGTATTGTTCTAGAACATTTGTTGAAATGTGTGGGGCTGGAAGTTAATAATCTGTAGCATCTGACTGCAGGCCTTTGTTCCGTCAGCCTTGAGATGCCCTGAGGCAGTTTCCATAAATACTGCTTACAGGAATGCCAGCCCCTGGTGCCCACGGGCTGCTTGGCAAGCATCCCCCAGAGAGACCCTGAATTGCCTTGGGTTTTGAAGCTACACCCGGACGACGTCTTTGGATGCAGGTTGGATTTATTCATGTATCACAATAATTGACATTTAAAAAGAATTTATGCTTGTACTTAAAAAAAACTCCAGCAGTACAGAAATCTACAAAGAAAACTACAAATCACCCTTACCCCACTTTCTAGAAATAACTAGTGTTTGCATTTGGTAAATAGAATTTCTGGACATCTTCAAACACACATACAAACAGGATTTTGCATAGGATAAGTAAATCGACGTAATTCTATAGAAACGCCATCACAGGATGTAGGCCATTTTAAAATTAGAAATATTTAATTTCTGTGAATTTAACAGATGATAAAGAAGTGATGTGAAGGGCTTGCAAAAGTTGGGCTGAATGCTTCACAGAAGGATAAATCATTTCCTCAGAGACATTCCTAAGAATGAGATTATGAGTAACATGAGGACTTCGGGGTTACTGTGTTTAAAAATTTCATGATTAAATTTCAGACCATATTACTTAACTCTCCTATGCCTTTCCTCCATTCACCTCCCAATTTTTATTATATTTTTACTAATTTAATATAGTACATGTTCTGTCCTACAACCTTAACATTCCTATTGTTTATTTATGTGAATTAAAGACTCACCACTGTTCGTTTCTTTTTTTTTTTTTAAGATTTTATTTATTTATCTGACACACACAGAGAGAGAAAGAGATCACAAGCAGGCAGAGAGGCAGGCAGAGAGAGAGGGGAAGCAGGCTCCCCGCTGAGCAGGGGGCCGGATGCGGGACTTGATCCCAGGACCCTGAGATCATGACCTGAGCAGAAGCTTAACTCACTGAGCCACTCAGGTGCCCACCACTCTTCCTTTCATATGACTTCTAGTATCCTGTTTTTTTTTTTAATTTTGAATCATCTCTTGGTTGGCTAGACTTCTTCATCAAGTTTTTAAGGGAAGGCTCCTTTATCTGAGGGTTTTTTTAATATTTGAAAATGTTAGTGTTGCCTTTATGCTATTTTACTGTAAAATATACATGACATAAAATTCACCATCGTAGCCGTTTTTCAGTGTATATAGTGCTGTGGCTTCAAGCATATTCACATCATTATGCAAGCATCCCCATCCCCACCATCCATCTCCAGAATTTTTTCATCATCTAAAACTAGAAGTCTGTCTCCATTAAGAAAACATTTCCCCGTTCTTTCCTCCCCAGACCCTGGCAACCAGCATTCTACTTTCTGTCCCTACAAATTGTCTATTCTAGGTATTTCATAAGTGGAATCATACACTATTTGTCTTTTATTTATTTTTGGGTCTGGCTTAATTCACTCAGTATAATGGTCTTCTTACCTATTGTAGCATGTGCTAGAATTTCATTTTTTATTAAAAACAATTTTTTAAAAATTTTATTTGAGACAGAGAGAGCACAAGCAGGGAGGAGAGTCAGAGGCAGAGGGAGAACCAGACTCCTCACCGAGCGGGGAGCCCGATGTGGGACTTGATCCTAGGACCCTGAGATCATGACTTGAGTTGAAGGCAGATACCCAACCGACTGAGCCACCCAGGCGCCCCTGAATTTCATCTCTTTTTAAGGCCAAATAATATTCCATTGTACGGACAGTTCACATTTTGTTTATCCAATCATGCTTCCATGAACATCTGGATTGTTTCTGTCCTTTGGCTGTTTTGAATAATGCTGCTATGGATACAGGAGTACAAATGTCTGTTTGAGTCCCTGCTTTCAGTTCTTCCACATATCTACCCAGAAATAGGATCGCTGGATCACGTGGTGATTCTGTTTGATTTTTTTGAGGAACCGCCAGACTGTTTACACCATTTTACTTTCCCACCAGCAAAGTATAAGGGTTCCTATTTTTCTACATCCTCTTCCAAACTTGTTTTTTTAATTTCTTTTTCTGGTTTTGTAAAAAAAAAGAAAAAAAAAAACCAGTCATTCCCATGGGTATGAGGTGGTTTCTCATTGTGATTCTCCTTTGTGTTTCCCTAATGATGATTGATGTTGAACATCTTTTCATGAGTTCATTGGCCATTTGTATGTCTTCTTTGGAGAAATGTTGATTCATGTCCTTGGCCCAATTTTTGTTTATTTTATTTATTTTTTTAGGTTAAATTAAATTTAATTTAAATTCGGTTAACTGACATATCGTGTATTATTAGTCTCAAAGGTAGAGTCCAGTGATTTGTCAGTTGTATATAACACCCCGTGCTCATTATGTCACGTGCCCTCTTTACTGTCCATCCCCCAGTTACCCCCTTCCCCCTCCCCTCCAGCAACCCTCAGCTTGTTTCCTGTGGTTAGAAGTCTCTTATGGTTTGTCTCCCTCTCTGACTTCATCTTGTTTTATTTTTCCTTCCCTTCCCCTATGCTCTTCTGTTTTGTTTCTCAAATTCCACATGTGAGGGCGCCTGGGTGGCTCAGTGGGTTAAAGCCTCTGCCTTCGGCTCAGGTCATGATCTCAGGGTCCTGGGATCGAGGCCCATATCTGGCTCCCTGCTCGGCAAGGAGCCTGCTTCCCCCTCGCTCTCTGCCTGCCTCTGCCTACTTGTGATCTCTCTCTCTGTGTCAAATAAATAAATAAAATCTTTAAAAAAAAAAAAAAATTCCACATGTGAGTGAAATCATATAGTTGTCATTCTCCGATTGACTTATTTCCCTTTGCCCAATTTTTAGTTGGGTGTTTCTTTTTTGCTTGTTGGGTTGTTCTTAATATATTCTGGATCTCAATCCCCTATATGATACATAATTTATAAATATTTCCTCCTTTTCTGTGTATCACATTTTTACTCTGTTAATAGTGTCCTTTGATGCGTAAAAATTTAAATTTTGCTGAAGCACCTTTATTCTGGAGTATGTCTTGGCTGAGTGTATTATCTTCTTGGATAGTACCTTTTTTTTTTTTTTTTTTTTTTTTTGGTTTTTNCTTCTGTCATGTAGTGTTGCTGTGGAGAAGGCAGACTATTTCCCTTTCAGGAGATTTGCTTTTACTGCCTGAATGCCTTGGAATTTCTCCCTATCTACATCCCCTAAGGAATGCGCCCCTCTCTTTATCAATTAGGCAAAAAAAAATCTAAAGAAAAAAATGCAGAAACTAGTATAACGGACTCATGTGTACCTACCACCCAGAACTAACCAATATTAAAGGTTTGTCGTATTTGGGTCACAGTACTTTTTTAATCAGTACTGTACGTGTATATCGTTTAAGAAATTTCTTGAGTTGGGTTCTGAGAGGCAGAGCTGAGATGAGGATTTAAGTCCAAGTGATTTATTAGAGAAGTATTTCCAGGGGAGCCTAACAAGGGAGTGGGAAAAGCAAGACAGGGAAGGGAAAAGAGAGGGGCACAGCAAAGGGGTCGGGATTTCAGGGGGAGTCCCAGCCTCCGCCTGGTCCTACAGGGAGCTCTGGGGTATATGTCACCCTGCAGAGCTGGTCTTGCCTCAAGGCACGCGAGCTGGGCCTGCATCTAAATCGTGAAATATATTCACGTGCAGATATTATCCTCCATCTTCTTATTTTAGTGTCTTCAGACTCTGTGGTGATCTTCACATTTCATTCTTGGAATTGACTGTTAGTGACTTTTCTTTCTCTTTTTTCTTCCGTAGCCTTGCCAAGGAATTTTATCAATTTTATTTGTCTTTATCGTAAGCCAGCGTTTAGATTGGTTGATCCTGTTTCTTCTGTTTTTGTTTTCTGTTTCGTAACTGCTGTTCATGTCTTTATTTTCCTTCTACTTTCTGTGTGTGTCATTTGCTGCCATTTTCCTAATGTCTTGAAGTAACTTGCGATCATCGATTTTTTTCGACTTTCTTCTTTTTAAATATATGTGTTTAAACTACAAGTTTCCTATATTTTCTTATAGGAGTTTTATGTGTCAGGTCTCATACCCATTCTTTTTAAAGATTTTATTTATTTATTTGACAGAGAGAGAGAGAGAGAGGGAGAGGGAGAAAGAATGAGCAGGGGGAATGGTAGGCAGAGGGGGAAGCAGGCTCCTGGCTGACCAAGGAGCTCAATGTGGGACTTCATCCCAGGACCCTGGGATCATGACCTGAGCTGAAGGTAGGCACTTAACCGATTGAGCCACCCAGGCGTCCCGGTCTTTAATCCATTTTGAATTTATTTTTGTGTATGGTGTAAGAAAGTGGTCCAGGTTCATTCTTTTGCATGGAGCTGTCCAGTTTTCCCAACACCATTTGTCGAGAGACCATATTTTTCCCATTAGAGAGCCTTTCCTTCTTTGTCAAAGAATAATTGACCATGTAGTTGTGGGTTCATTTCTGGGCTCTCTATTCTGTTCCATTGATCTATGTGTCTACTTTTGTGCTGGGACCATACTGTTCTGATTACTGTAGCTTCGTAGTATATCTTGAAATCTGGGACTGTGATACCTCCAGGTTTATTCTTCTTAAGATTGTTTTGGCTCTTTAGGGTCTTTTGTGGTTCCATACAATTGTTAGTATTATTTGTTCTAGTTCTATGAAAAGTGTTGTTAGATATGGTACACATATATACTGGAATATTAATCATGAATGAAATCTTGTCGTTAGCAATAGCATGGATGGAGCTAGAGGGGACAATATTAAGTGAAATAAGTTAGAGAAAGGCAAATACTATATGAGTTCATTCATACGTGGAATTTAAGAAACAAAACAGATGAACAAAGGAAGAAGAAAGAGACAGGAAAAAAACAGACTCTTTTTTTTAAATAAATATTTTTATTTATTTATTTGACAGAGAGATCACAAGTAGGGAGAGAGGCAGGCAGAGAGAGGAGGAAGCAGGCTCCCTGCTGAGCAGGGAGCCCCATGTGGGTCTCAATCCCAGGACCCTGAGATCATGACCTGAGCCGAAGGCAGAGGCTTTAACCCACTGAGCCACCCAGGTGCCCCCAAAGCCAGACTCTTAAATACAGAAAACAAACTGATGGTTACCAGATGGGAGGTGAGTGGGGGATGGGTGAAATAGGTGATGGGGATTTACACAGAGCACTTGTCATGAAGAGCACTGAGTAATGTATAGAATTGTACACCTGAAACACTGTATGTTAATTATACTTGAATTCAAAAAATTGGAAAAAAATAAAAGAGTCTTTCTTAAGTTCCAAATGGGGATTTTTCTAGTGTTCTTTTTATTGGTGTTTAGTTTATTTGATTTGAGGGCAGAGAAAATACTTGTATGATTTCAATCCTTTGAATTCTTGAGCTTTGCTGCATAGCTCAGCTTACAGTCAATTTTTGTAAACATTTTATAAATACAAACAATGCCTATTCTTGGAATGGTTGATTATAGTTTTCTATACATGTATATTCATTCCATTTGTAATTGAATTGTTTCAGTGTCCTGTACTTTTACTGATTTGTTGTCTGTTGGGTAAGTTAGTAAGAGAGTTCTGTAAAAATCTACCCCCACGGCTGTGGATTTTTCCGTTTCCCTTTATAGTTCTGTCAGTTTTTGCTTTGTATATTTTGAGGTTATGTTATTAGGTACTTTGAGAATTTTTGTTCCATTCTGGAGAATTCAAACTTTAGACATCGTAATGCATCTCAGTTTGTCTCTTCTTAAAATCAACTCTGTCTGATTCGTATAATTATATTGGATTTATTTTGGTTAGTAGTCTTGTTGTGTCTTTGTGTTGATCTTTTATTTTCAATCTTTGTGGTCATTGTATTTAAAGAATGTCTCTTTTAGGGGCCCTAGGGTGGCTCAGCCAGTTAAGGTTCTGACTCTTGATTTTAGCTCAGGTCACGATCTTGGGGTTGTGAGATCAGCTTAAGATTCTCTTTCTCCCTCTCCCTCTGCACCCCCCTCTTAAAAAAATAAAGAAAGAATGTCTCTTTTAAACAGAATATAATTGAATTGTCACATTTCACCCTGGTAATCCTTATCTTTTAACTGGCACATTTATTCTATTTGGATTTATTGCAATTATTGATGTATTTGTGTTTAAGTCTTTCACTTTACTATGAGCTTTTAAAATATATCCATCTTCTCTATGTTCTCTTTTCTCTCCATTTTGCTTTCTTTTGGATTGACCGAATATGTGTCCTTAATGTATGTTTTCTCATTTATTAACTTGGAAATTATACCTCTTTTCTTTTAGTGGTAACACTAGAGATCAAAACATGTATCCTTGACTTCTGAAAATCAGTTATAAATTTGTCCTTTTATCTTCTTCTAGATGATGCAAGGATCTCAGGATATTGAATGTTATCCACTATTCTTCTGACTCATACACCGCTGTTGTCATGTAGCTTAATTACATATATGTATTTTAAACCCCACAAGCCATTCTAATTGCTCTTTTATGTAGTTGCTCTTTATTTAGATTTATCCACATTTGCCATTCCTATTTTGATTCCTCATTTCTTCCTGCATCTCCAAGCTTCTTTTAACCCTAGAAACACCTTTTATGGGGTGCCTGGGTGGCTCAGTTGGTGAAGCGTCTGCCTTCGGCTCAGGTCATGATCCCAGGGTCCTGGGATCAAACCCCTGCATTGGGCTCCCTGCTTAGTGGGAAGCCTACTTCTCCACCTCCTTCTGCCCCTCTCCCCTGCTTATGTGCTCTCTCTCTCTCTTTCATGCTCTTTCTCTCTTTTTTTTTTTTTTTTTTAAAGATTTTATTTATTTATTTCACAGAAGGAGAGAGATCACAAGTAGGCAGAGAGGCAGGCAGAGAGAGAGGGGGAAGCAGGCTCCCCGCTGAGCAGAGAGCCCGATGCGGGCCTCGATCCCAGGACCCTGAGATCATGACCTGAGCCGAAAGCAGAGGCTTTAACCCACTGAGCCACCCAGGCGCCCTCTTTCTCTCTTAAATGAATAAATGAAAAATCCTTTAAAAAATCCCACCTTTTACTATTTACTTTAGGACTGGTCTGCTGATGATGAGTTCTCTCTATTTTTATTTGTCTAAAGATGTCTTTTTAAAAAATGCCTTTATTTCATTCACAGAGGATATTTTTTCTTTTCTCGTTGTCCTCAGTGGGATGTTGATCCATTACCTAGTGCTCTATAACTGTCCAACAGACTTTTGTAATTGGCAGCATTTGGTTTTCCTTGCTAGTTTGTCTTACCTGATGCAGTGTTGGACATGCTTCTTGATGACTTTCCCAAGTATTGTGGATGATATCCTATTAAATTTTTCTTCATGTGCTGTACCTTTATATTTAGGAATTTCTTTTTAAGCAAAAGTTAAAAAAAAAAGCAAAACATAGAACCTCACAGTATTTGGGCATTTTAATTTATGAATCATGCTATAGTTGGAGAGGAACTGGTTATGGTTCTTTTTTAATTTGTTTAGTCGCTATGACAGTTGCACTTATTGAGAGAAAAATTACCTAGATGTTCTTATCCATAACATAGGATTGTGTAGGGGTTGTTAAAGAGAAGTGGCCGTGGGTGATTCCTGGGCTTCCTGGGGACTATGGTGTCCCATGTGTTAGTGCCAGCATAGGTACATTCCAAAATATGATTTGTCTACACTCTGGGAATTTTTTTTTTAAGATTTTATTTATTTATTTGACACACAGAGAGAGTTTACAAGTAGGCAGAGAGACAGGGAGAGGAGGAAGCAGGCTCCCCGCTGAGCAGAGAGCCCGATGCGGGCCTCGATCCCAGGACCCTGAGATCATGACCTGAGCCGAAGGCAGAGGCTTTAACCCACTGAGCCACCCAGGCGCCCTACACTCTGGGAATTTTTAATTGAGATTTTAAAATACACTAATATTTTATATTTGAAATGCCCCAAAGAGAAAGCCCATGGGTGCAAAGAGAGTAGAGTTTAGACAACAAACATCATGGAATAACTTCTTATATTCTGTTTCTGTGTGCACATTGCTGAAGTCACTGTCTAGTGACGGTAGCAAAGTCCCCTTTGTTTTTTATTTTAAGGTTATTTGTGTCTATGTTTCTTATTTGCTAGAACATGATATTGTTCTGTAGCAAGATCGTGAAGAATCGGACATTAATGAGAGATACACATGCCTATTGATTACCTTCAAACTGACAGTCATTCCTTACCAACAAGCCCCCAGTTCAGTCCCCAGAGGCCAGGCAAATAGTGTGAATCCTCATAGTGGCTGGAAGAGATCTGAGCAAATTGGAGTGCATGTGCCCCTTAAAAATCATGCAGCTAGGGGTGCCTGGGCGGCTCAGTCATTAAGCGTCTGCCTTTGGCTCAGGTCATGATTCCAGGGTCCTGGGATAGAGCCCTGCATCTGGCTCCCTGCTCAGCGGGAAACCTCCTTCTCCTTTTTCCACTCCCCCGCTTGTGTTCCCTCTCTCACTGTGTCTCTCTGTCAAATAAATATATAAAATCTTAAAAAAAAAATCGTGCAGCTATATCTTGGCTGTTGTAAATAATGCTGCAATACATATAGATGAATGGGTAAAGAAGATGTGGTATATATATTGCAATGGAATATTACTTAGCTCTAAAAAAATAATGAAATCTTGCCATTTGCAATGACGTGAGTGGAGCTAGAGAATATTATGCTAAGAAAAATAAGTCTGTCAGAGAATGACAAATACCATCTGATCTCACTCATATGTGGAATTTAAGACACAAAACAAACAAGCAAAGGGGAAAAAAGAAAGAGAGATGAACCAAGAAATGGACTCTTCACTATAGGGAACCAACTGCTGATTACTAGAGGGGGAGGTGGGTGAGTAGATGGGGGAAGCAGGTGATGGGGACGAAGGAGGGCACTTGTTGTGATGAGAACTGGGTGTTGTATGGACGTGTTGAATCACTAAATTCTGCCCCCTAAAACTAGGATCACACTATTAATTATACTTGAGAAAAAATTGTGTGGACATGCTTTGTTTGAATTTTTGCCGTGCTGGGATGTGGGTCCCGTATTGATTTCCTCTCTTCTTGAGAAGTCAGAAATGTAGATTGCTATGTAAAATCTCCATATTTTTAAACATTAGCCAATAAGTACTTTTTAGGGTTAAAATATGCATTTATAGTTAAATAAATCAGATTCATGGGCCAGGCTCCTCCTGGGACTGTGGCTTCTCTCCCTTATCTTAATGGCTGTCCAGGCCCTTCTTATGTCTGGTACCCAGGGCACTAGGAGTCCCACCTCAAGGGCGGGGTTTGCAGGTGGTTGAGGCCTGAGTGAGATTCACATGTGCTGCAAGCCACTTAGTACAGAAGCCCCAGGGTCACCCCAGCACCCCCTTTCTCCCTGCGATATGGGCAGCTGACTGATCCTGTTGATTCTAACTCCTGAAGACTTCATGTCTAAGAAAGTCGATCTGAAAAGTTCTCATCCTAAGAAAAAAAAAAGTTTTGTAATGATGTATGGTGACATATTAACTAGGTTTATTTCGTAGTATATACAATTGTCGAATCATTATGTTACACACCTGAAACTAATAAGTCCTATATCAGCTATATCTCAATACAAAAGTAAACAGATGAACAAACAAATAACAACACAAACCTCCACGTCCACAGCCTCCTCTTGCAGACCCTGGTGGTCCCCAGCCCCGGGTTTTTGTCTCTTGCGTGCCCCGTGGGCTCTCTTCCTGCAATCCTTCCCCACATCTCAGCCAGAGTAATTTTTCCAAAGTAACAATTTGCCCAAGTCTCTCCTCTGCTTAAAAATATTCCAGTGAGTCAGTAAGTTACCATGCTAGAAAGCTTCTCCTGGCCCTCCAGATCTTCTCTCCGCGGCCTGCCACCCTGTGCTGCCCCCACCCAGGAGGCGGACCTGTGCAGACTGCATCAGTGTTCTCCTGTGTCCTGTGGCTCCTGCGAGCCCTGCAGGGCATTGGAGACGGGGAGGAAGGCGGTGTATTTGCTTCCTTGGCTCTCATTATACGGTTGATATGAGCTGTAATTCTTGGTCACGGCCTTAGTGCCTCTCAGGAAGCCTTTACACACGGCATCTGGCTGCCCTTGCCCCATCTCACACGTGAGACCCAGGCAGATGATGCGAATCATTGCATTCACAGAGCCTGCCTGGTACCAGCCCGGAGGGCCGTGTCAGCCCTGGGCTTTCCCCGTGCCCAGTCCACACCTTAGTAAATCGTGGGATTTTAGAGTGCTCCTCAAATGGCCCCCGTCGGAAGCTGCCCTCTGTGTTGCGCTGGGCCCTAGATCTCCTCCCTCACCCAGCGGACTGGATTGCTGTATACAGGAGGTCGGCCTCCCTCTCAGAAGTCTGGAAATGTTTCACTGGTGTTCCTTCATCTGGACTTGGAGAAAACTTTTAGTTGCCATGATTTGGGAAGTCTTCGTGAAAGTTGCGGGAGATTTTTCTTTTACTAGAACAAGAAATCCGACAACCTCCAAATTAGGAGTTTGCGTAGAGCGTGTGGATGGTCAGTCCATGCCTGGCTGACTCAGGGAGGGCACTCGATGAGGTGAGGAATCACAGAACTCGGGCAGGTGTTGGGGCCGGCAGGAAGAATCCAGCGGGGAAGAAGCTTCCTCATAAGCTCTCCTGGACTATAACTACCCAGGGCTCAGGGAGGCTGGGCCGGCTGGCTCTCCCCTTCTAGTCTCCTACTGAAAGAACTTCCACAGGAAGAGGGTCTTCATGCCTCTCTGGAGTTTGCCATGGGAAGCAGGACTTGGCAGATGTGTTTGTGTTTGGGGAAACAGTCTGAACCATGGTGTGCTTGGATGTGGCATGTGGTGTGAGCCAAAGCTGGAGAGAAGGAGCTGGACAATGAGACAGAACAAGTCACAGAGAGCCAAGAAGTACAGAATGTGTTTCCTGAGGGATCAGTGAAGGGTTTTAAGAAGACGGTAAAATAACCAGGAGAGGGTCAACCAAATCCTGGAGGCTGTTGGTCATCAGGGTCATGAGCTATGGATAGCCAGGCGTCCTCCTGGTCATAGTTTCAGTTACTGGAGGTCAACCACAGTCCTGAGGCAGATGATCCTCCTTCTGTCCCAATGTCAGGAGGTCACTAGCAGCCTAATGGTACGTCACATGCCCATGTCCTTCCTCTCACTTCATCTCATGCAGGCCTTGTGTCATCACACATCCTCACAAGAGGAAGGAGGAGTGAAAGGGAAATTTTGAGGGAAACCACATTCATTTAACTTTTATTATGTATATTGTTATAATCGTTCTATTTTATTATGAGTTATTGTTTGTCTCTTTTTTTAAAAAAAGATTTTATTTATTTATTTTAGAGAGAAAGAGCACATGAGCAGGGAAAGGGGCAGAGGGAGAGAGAGAATCTCAAGCAGACCCCCCACTGAGCATGGAGCCCAACATGGGGCTGGATCTCATGACCATGAGATCATGACCTGAGCCAAAATCAAAAGTTGGACCCTTAACCAACTGAGCCACCCAGGCACCCATGTTGTTCATCTCTTATTGTGTCTAGTTATTTTTTTTTAAAAAGATTTTATTTATTTATTTGAGAGAGAGAGAGAGAGAGAGAGAGAGAGAGAGAGAATGAGAGCAAGTAAGCATGAGATGGTGAAGGTCAAAGGGAGAAGCAGACTCCCTGCTGAGCAGGGAGCCTGATGCGGGACTTGAGGATCGTGACCTGAGCTGTAGGCAGTTGGTCGACAAACAGAGCTACCCAGGTGCCCTGTGCCTAGTTTATAAATTAAATTTTATCATAGGTATGTATCTATAGGAAAAACATCATATATATATAAGGTTTGGTACTATCTGTGGTTTGAGGCATCTGCAGGGGATCTTGGGATGTATCCCCATGGATAAGGGGGACAACTGTATACACTTTTCAGTAGAGGATCAAATGAACTGAAAAGGGAGAGGAAGCCCCAGATATCTGGAGCACCTCTCAATAGTGCCTTGCGCACATCTCTAGTTACGTCTGTGTTTAATATATTCTGGTTGAATTGAATTGTTGAGTCTGTGTGACAGTTTGAGTGACATTTTTATGTCATTTACAATTCATATATTTTTAAATTTTTTGTTGTTAAAGGCTATAAGGTCAAATTAACCTGAAAGAATGTATTTACTGTTAACAAAATCTTGGTTATTTGTGATCTCCTTAAATAACCTTTGTGGTAACATTGGAATGAACATTTATTTGATGTCTGGGAAGTAATGTCCCAGTGGAACTTATTTTATTTTGGGTTGTTTTTAATATGGAGCTGTTAATATAGCATTTCCAATAAGTGACCTTATATGTGAAATCTGTGTTTAATTACTAACATTTTTGCAAGACTGGTACAACTGTGCTCTTCATTATAAGTCACAGATTTAAGAACTTGTCAGGAAAATATTTTATGATTTGATTTGTGCATGTGGATCCAAGAAAGGCAAAGAGTCTTCGAGTCTTTATGAGATTGTGAACACACTTATTCCTACAATATTCTTGGCTTTTTCCAGTCCTATTATATAATGAGTGAACAATATCTCTTTTGAATTTTTCATCGAAAAATATTCCCCAGTTAGAGCTTCACTTAGGAAAATATGATTTCCTAAGAGATCTTTAAGCCTGATAATTTTAACCAAACAGCATAAAGTGCATTTTGCTTCTCTGGATGTGTTTCCATAGGCTTTCTGTTAGTGGTTTTTTTTTTCTCTCCTTAAAAAAAAAGAACTTTTATTGGGTGTTTTATTGCATAAACGGTACATGTTTGTCTTATAAAAGTGGGAACTGTAGATGAGCAAAGGGAAGAGACTAGAAAAGCATCTAATTCCATCACGGTTACAAAATAGAGATGAGCCAAGAATGATACCCACCTGTGATTACATTGTGGGAGAGGGGTTCATAGGGATGTATGAGGGCCCGCCAGCGCCTCCTGCAGAATTGGTGCATCCTTGGTAAATGTGCATCCCTAATGAGGCTCTCCTAACCAGGTGGCAGGTGCTTCTGTGTCAGCGTCTTCTTGCTCTGGGGCCCTGTGTCTGTCACGGTCAAGGCCTGAAGGCTGATTCTTTGTCATCACTTTCCTTCAGCACCTGTTGCCTGCTGCTGGCTGTCCTGTGGCCCGTCCAGGCCACTCCTCCGGGAGTGCTGAGTCTTGAACTTCACAAGCCCTTGATCTTTGTTCTTGTATGGGAAATTCACAAATTTGTGTCATGAGCATCAAAGAGCAGGTACCCCTCGTGTAATAACCTAGATACAGCAAAATGCTTCTGAAAAACAGCAGCGTAGTTCTTGCAGCATAGAGAGGGGAAAAAGGAGAAGTCCCCAATGAGATACCGAGAGAAGGTTGTGGTTTGGCGAATCCCAGCAGCAGGTGCGTTCCTTCCAAGATGCAAATTGCCCACTACCAGTGACGATAGGTTGGCTGCTGGATTTGATGGGTTCCTGATGTATAGTTATAATGTATAAAGTACTAATAACATGGCATTGAAATAATTAGTTAAAACAGCTTATGGAGGTGTTCATGAGGAGGGAACTGGGAACAGTGGTACCCAACTGACAAGCCTAGAAGTTGACTCTTCAGCGTTATCTTCAGGCTAGCTGTCAAGCTGATACCTATCAGCCAGCTTTCATTGTCCGTGGATTTCAGGCCTGGGGCTGGCCAAAGTGGGGCGGCCAAATACCCCTTGTCTTGGGAGGCTCCCCACCACCCCACAGCTTGAGAACATAGACCCTACCTGCCTGACCTGGGCCCCCAAATGGCTGGTTTCTTCCCTCCCCTCAGCTTCTTCTGCCCCCTAACATTTGATGATGGTGATAGGTATTATTCCATATTTTCATTGTAACACTAAACTGTGTCCACAGATTCTAAGTCTGATTAGTTGGCTGCTGATTTGGCATTACGGTCTGCTTACTACTTAAAAAAAAAAAAAGCAGTGATATGTATTAATGGAATTCTGTAAGATTAGGGAGCTATGTCCAGCACATTTATCGGGACCTGGGTGGAACAGGGAAGCTGCAGAGCTGAGCAAAGTGGCTCACAGGCGGGTGACAGGGTCAGGATTCAAATGGATCTCAGTAAGCCAGAGCTCTGTGCCAAAACCAACAAGAGGAGATTCGGTAGCGGTTCATGTTAAGTCCGGCAGAAGTAAAGACGGGAGCGAGCTGGCTCTACTAGCCCTACTTTGAAAAAGACATTGTTTTGAACTTATTGAGACATTCACTTATTACATTTACTGAGATGATGTGTCATTTGTTATATGTGTGTTATTTTATTTAAATCCACTGTGGTGAAGGTTATCACGTCCATTTTCTAGGTGAGTTTTAGGTTAAGAAATGTATCCAGGGACCCATAGCTTTCAACTATTATGTGATATGGCCTCTGATGGCCTCTGTGATGGGATCCAAGGAATGGTGTGCCTGAAGAGGATGGGAGGGAGGGAGGGAGGGAGGAAGGAAGAGAGGAAAAGAGTGAGGGAGGGAGGAAAGGAGGAGGGAAAAGAAGGAAGGAGAGAGGAAGGGAAGGAAGGAAGGAGGGAGAGAAGGAAGGAGGGAAGGAAAGAGGAAACTCAGATTTCATCAGAAGAAACTTGGAGTGTTGGTCAATGCATGTTCTGTGTTATTCTAAGATACAGTGTTGTATTCTGGACACTACATTTTAAGATTAAACATGTGCAAACTTAAGTGTGTGCAGAGTAAACATTCGTGGAAAAGCTGGGGCGGTGGAAGGGAAAGCTGGGGGAGGCTTCTCAAGCAGAAGCTGATGGAGACTGGTGGTCCCCTGCCCTGGGAGGAGGTCCGGTCCAGGAAGGAGCTGCTGTGTCACCATCAGGAGGAACACACGTATACACGTGTGCAAAAACGTCCCAGTGGTGCTTTCTTCTGCCAGCACGGAGCTTTCCTCTGACTATCTGTGCTCACTGCATGCTGCTGGCATTGGGAGGAGAGGCCAGAACCGGGTGCATGTCAGGGTATTACTGCTGCTCTTTGGGGGAAGAAGCATCAGTGAGAAGGAGGGGGAAAACAGGCTGGCAGAAGGCAGCAAAATCCCATCATCATTTTCATGGCCAAGGGCAGGAGAAAAACTCCAGGACCCCTGCTGAGATGCGATTTTTTTTCTCTGTTTTCTTGGTGGGGGGAGGGGATATCTCACAGACCCAACCAGAGAAACCAAATGCCTGCATTTATAACACGCCTATTTTAGTTATTTTAAAATCAAGATTCCTTTTTTTTTCTTGTAAGTAAAGGTGGAGAAGTTATAGAAAGAAACCTGACTCTTAACTATAAACCGAACAGATGGGATAGTGGGAATAAAAACAAATTAAAGCAATATTGCAAAGAACTCTCAACTTTCATTTAAAAATATATATGATGATGTTTTTCAACTTTTCACATTCAACCTATCGGTAGATCGGGTGACAAAATGAAAAATCAATTTCAGCTGTGTATATTTTAAACGTTTACCTAAATGATTTGGACTTACCAGCCCAGAAGTCCAGATGAATGTATTAAAGTGCTATTTGTGTGTTTTTTTTATGAATTAAAACTTTATTTTATATTATGTTAGAGACAGGATGCAGTTTCATTTGGTGACGTTTAGTGTAGAAAATTGAACCGAACAGTGATCTAATTAGAACAGTAAATAGTATGGGTTTAATTAGCCCTTCTTCCTGATGACAGATTTGATCAGTTGCCAGATATTTACCCTTTCCTTTCGCTTGACTATTCCCAAAGTGTTGCCTCGAGCAGGAACGTGCATGGTGCTATAAATAGGTAGCTTGGCTGGAAGCCATGAAACCCACTGACCGGTGAGCCTTGGGTGGAAATGATTGGAAAACCCCTCCTTGGTTCATTATTCCATTTCACTTTTGAAAATCCTTTCTACAGATCCCCCTCTTAATTTAAAATTTTTTTGGGTTTTTTTTGGATGGATGAGGTAACATGGCCTAAGGGCTTAAGGAAGCCCGTGTAATATCTAGTTCAGGGTTCTCTGTGGTTTTATTAGTATTAGGGTTTCCTTCATAAATGTTTCTGTTCCCTGACTTACAGCTTCCCTGTTAAATTCTCTCTGACTTGAGCTTTTCTGTGTGTGGATGTGGTCTTTGCTTGCTTACGAATATTTAATTCAAGTATGAAGGTCCTTAAAAAAATTTTTATTTTTGAAAAATGTAGAGAAACAAAAACAAAAGAAGATAAAATCACTCAAGAGTCCTTGAACCTGGAAGTCGCCACAGTGAACATTTCAAGTTAACTCACTCCTTTCTCGGCACACTTACACAGTTACCTGTATGAAAAGTGATGCTGACTTCCCCTGTGTTCTAAGGATTGCCTTTATCCCCTTCTTCAAAAAAATTATTTTTGAAAAATATATTTTAAAAAAATGCAAGTTCATACCCAACTTTTGTATCAACATGGAAGGGACTGGAGGAAATTATGCTGAGTGAAATAAGTCAAGCAGAGAAAGTCAATTATCATATGGTTTCACTTGTTTGTGGAGCATAAGGAATAACATGGAGGACATTAGGAGAAGGAAGGGAGAAATGAAGAGGGGGAATCAGAGGGGGAGATGAACCATGAGAGACTGTGGACTCTGAGAAACAAGCTTAGGGTTTTGGAGGGCAGGAGGGGGGATGGGTGAGCCTGGTGGTGGGTATTAAGGAGGGCATGGATTGCATGGAGCACTGGGTGTGGTGCATAAACAATGAATCTTGGAACACTGAAAAAATAAAATAAAATAAATAAAAAAATTTTAAAAATGCAAGTTCAGATAAAACTAAGATCCATTATAGCACTCCTTGGTTTCATCAGACATAGCATTTCATCATATTGGCTTCAGATCTTTTATGAGGGTGGAGAGGCTATAGGACATTCAGCTGGTATCCCTTTGTCATGGACAACATTCGCTCCGAGCCCCATATCCTCCGTTTTTAGAGGTGGTTGACCCTTTTAGCCCCTACACTTGTCCTTGCGGTATGCATTTTGCATGTACACTCACATACCTATGCCTTTATCCAAAGGGTGAAGAAAGAGCAAATGCCTTGGGTGTTCTTATTTTAATGTAAATAAAATGGAAATTTAATGGAAATCTAGTCTTTTCTAGCTTCTACCTTTGTTGACCTCTCTGGGACAGACAGTCTTGCCTAAGTCAAGTCTATAGACTGTTAATCTGTCGGTTTTTTCTACTATTTTAGGGTCACAGTGCTTTTAATAAAAATTTATAATATATCTGGAAATCATTTTGGTGTATTTTGTGAAAAAGTCCTCTCTTTTTTTTTTTTAATTAATTTATTTCCACGGGAAAGGGCAGAGAGAGAATCTCAGGCAGACTCCACACTGGGCATGGAGCCCGATGACATGGGGCTCCATCTCATGACTCTGAGATCATGACATGAGCCAAAACCAGGAGTCGAATGCTTAACCAACTGAGCCACCCAGGCATCCTGGTTTTTGTTTTGATTTTAAAAACATTCATCACACCGACTTGTGGTTCCATCCTACCTCCTTATACTTGGGTCTGTTTTTGGACTTTTTTTTTTTTAATTTAATAGATTTTCACTACTTATCACTATGCCAACTCCCTACTCTTAATTGAAGCAATTTCCCTCCAATTTCCCTTCTTTTACAGTTTTTTTCTTGGCTCTTGTAGACTTTTACTCCACCAGATGAACTTTGGAATCATTTTGTTGGGTTCAAAAAAAAATTCCTTTGGCGGGCGCCTGGGTGGCTCAGTGGGTTAAAGCCTCTGCTTTCGGCTCAGGTCATGATCTCAGGGTCCTGGGATCGAGGCCTGCATCGGGCTCCCTGCTCAGCGGGGAGCCCGCTCCCCCCGCCCCTCTGCCTGCCTCTCTGCCTCCTTGTGATCTCTCTCCCTCTGTGAAATAAATAAATAAAATCTTTAAAAAAAATTCCTTTGGGGATTTTGATTGGAGTTGTTATAAATTTATAGATTAATTTGGAGAGAAGTAACATTTTATAGTTTCGAGTCTACCCATTTAGGACTATGTACATTTCTCCGTTTATTCAATGGAGCCTACTCTAGGCCCCTTCGTGAAGTTTTGTAACTTTAGGTAAGTAATACACATTGTTTCTTCTCATATCTACACCTACATCTGTCTATATATTTTTAACCTATACCGTCCTCCTCTTTTCTCTAGAGTATCTCAACATAAGTCAATGGTGGCCATTTCAGAAGACTAATTAAACTAAATTAATTAGTTGGTTTAATTGGTGGACCCTTTATTTTCTTGGATCCCCAAGGCTTTAGTTACTTTGTTTTCTTGGGGTGGAGTCCATTTCAGGAGATTCCACAAATCCTCATGCAAAATAATTTCCTTGGAGCTAGCACCCATCTGTCTGACAGAAGGGCAAGCCCGGATTTCAGTGGTGAGAAGTCTTAGGTACAAGCTGGGACCCTGCTGTGTAGGTTATAAAACATAAATTAGTCTATTTAAATTTTGGAATGAGAAAATTTCAGATGTAAAACTGAGCTCAGAAGCTGCCTGGACAAAACCTTCATAAGGTGGAAGGTTATTCACGTGACACTAGTTTTCATATAAAACTGTCGTGTGTGTGTGTGTGTGTTTAATGTAGCCATTCCAAAGCAAAGCATTTTTAGGCAACGTTCTCCTCTGTGAAAAGCTTAGAATAAGACTCTGGAAAAACTGGAGACATTTGGGGATAGTTGTAGCATATTTGTCTATAATTTCTTGTGTTTTTTTCACATTCTAGACCTCAAGAAACACTCGTTCCGATGAAGAGAAAGACAGCAACTGGGATGCTTGGGGCAGCTGGAGTGACTGCTCTCGGACTTGCGGGGGAGGGGCATCATACTCTCTGCGTAGGTGCTTGACTGGGAGGTAAGTCATGGTCTTAGGGCTCTTCTGGGTCAATGTCAGTGCCTTTGAAGCCGGGGGCTGGGGAGAGAGATTGGATTCTTGATTTCAGAAGGTACTAGGTTGGTGATATGACATCTGCTATATATAAATATTAGTCATCCTCCAGTTACCGTACTTAAATAGTAGTGGCCCCATTTTCATGAGTGTGGCCATAGTCCATTCACATGAGACACCCAGCTCAAAGGAGCCTGGACCACTAGACACTTTAAGCTTTGCAGGAGGGAAGGCTGGCATGTTAAGTCACTCGCCCCAGATTGTCAAGACTAGGGATAATGGCTTAAGTCTTCTGAGTTCTACCCTTAAGTCATTTCAATTTTAGTTCATTTCTTGTTCACTTTCTCTGAGCAACCCATCGCTTAAGAAGGTAATGCAAGTTCTGTTTCTATACCTCAGGTACGCTTACATTAAATAACGTGTTAAAATCTAAGATTGATTGGCTTCTTAAAAGAACCCATTAGTTTGTAAGAAGCTCACACTCATCATTGTTTTGGGTACAATTTGAGGAAATCCTTTGTAGGGCCATTTAAACCCTAGCCCAGAATGTACCTTGGCTGTCAGGTAAGACAGAGCCCCAGGTTGATGGAACCTGATGTCCTGGTTCTGGACCAAAGGAAGGCTCCAGGATCATGGCAGGTGTCTTCAGATCTGGGATATTGAAAAGCAAAAGGGTGGTTGATTTTCCCTGGATAGTGTCAAGGTGTAGATCAAAAATGCAGGGAGAACATACTTTGGCTCACGTCAAGATTCATTGATGCCGCCGTTTTATGGGATATTAAAGAGTGACCACATACACCTTCCAGGTTCCTTGAGACCATGCACGGTGGGGCAGATGGGAGATTGTGATGTGGCCTTGAGGAGGAGGACTCTTCGTTCACTGCAGGACAGCAGGGGAAGACTGTTTGAGGTGCTCTTGGTGTCATTATCCCAGGCTGAGATCTGACTCAGAGCACTGGACTCTACGTGAATGGCTGCAGAACTGAATCCAGGGTTTAGTCTTGCATAGACAAACTGGTCTACCTGCTTCCCCAATACTATTACCTTGGGGAAGAAATGGAGACACTGTTACTCTAAGTGGTCATGCTGTGTGGACGGATGACAGGATATTCTGCTGTACTGGCCTGTTTCGATCCCACTGAGGCTTACAGTAGGAGGACATGTGCCTGTGGGCAAGAGCCAGGGAGGGATTTCTCATGTGTGGAATAAGGTTTTTTCCCCCACTGCTGTTCAGTCACTGCTGCACTGCTGCAAATTCAGGGAGAAGTTTCCAGCATAGGGTCTGGTGCCTGGAAGGTAGGACTTTGGCACCACCCTGTTGCCTCCAAATCTGAGAGGTCTGAATAATTTGTGATCAGTAGTGGGGTTCAGTTGGAAAAGGGATGTGGTTTATTTGTGTTTGTCTTTTTTTTTTTTAATAGTATGTACTCACATATGTTAAAAAGAACTGGAGGAATATATTGAAGACCATGAATGACCACTTTCATCATTTTGTCATACAACCCAAATGCTTACATATTTATTGGTTATTTTGTTAATTAAAAAATGACTTTGATTTTGTCTGGAATATAATTTTGCTGAGTGATCTATTTTAGTGTGTGTGTGTGAATGTGGTGAATGTGCATCTTCTCTCTCCTAACTGGGGTCAGCTGATCATTAAATACTTTGGGTAAGGAAGGGAAGTTGCTAAGCTTCTTCTATCTTCTCTGCACCTATTCAGGAAGGGAACTTCGGGCATGAAGATAGCAAGAGGAGGAGGAGGTCTGCCTTGACATTAGAGAGCAGGTCTTGGTGCTCTGTGGTTTGGCAGACATTTAAGGCTATCTCCTTGTGTTGTGAACCCTTTGGTGGATTTCTCTGAGGCACTGTTTCCTCTCCCAGTCCCTCGGCATGTCTTGCCAGCAGTGCCCTTGAGATATGCTGTTCACAATCCTGTCTTGGTAATACTATTGTTTCCTCAGCTCTTGGACAACTAGGCACACTCTGGGTGTCCCCCTGTTGATGTCTACTCACCCCGCAGTGGCCATCTTGGCAGGTTCCTAAGACAGCGCCATGCTGCCTGTCTTGATTGTGACCCACCTCTGGCTCACCAGAAACCCTCCTGTGAGCTTTGCTAAATGAACTCTTGAAGTGCCAGGATTCAGTGCAGTAATACCTACTCTTCATACACAGGTACTGTGACCAATTTCTCCGCCCTTAAATTTCTGAGGTATGAATTAGCCACCAACCAACTGCAGGAGACATGGGTTGAACTCTTTAAGTGGTGTGCCTAAAATTTCATCCCCTTGATTTGGGGTTAGCAGATTGAAACCCTCCTCCCTTTTCTTTCTTGGTGGGGCAGAGTGGAAAGTAGGATCATAGCACACATTTCTCAAAGAAATCTTCAGAAATCCTTCCTCTGTATAATCCTCCACTGAGATGTTTTCAGAACCACTCTTTTGCTCTTATTGTGTCACTTCTCTTTGGATTAATAAAGATGATTTCAGATATTAACAACTCAGGGATGGGCAACTGGAATCAGAAATGAGAAGTAAACATAGGCATGGACTCAGAACTTGAGATTCTAAGATCCCTGAAAGAAGCAATATACAGAAAAGTGATTTGATCTGACCTATACTTTTCATCCAGGTATTCATTGATTCTTAAGCAGCAAGAGGCAGAGAAGCAGTTACAAAGAGGTTGAGAAGCTAAGCAGATTTATTGATAGTCTCATAGTCCTGGAACATAAAAATTGGAATTCAAAGCCCTGGTAGACACCTCAGGTGATACACTGGCATTCCCGAAGGACTATATCCCAGGAGAAAGG
The DNA here is from genome assembly GCA_002007465.1 of Ailurus styani. Lineage (NCBI taxonomy): Eukaryota > Metazoa > Chordata > Mammalia > Carnivora > Ailuridae > Ailurus > Ailurus styani. The sequence continues at coordinate 943,708 of LNAC01000272.1, forward strand.
TAAAAAAAAAAACACCCAAAAAACAAAATCAGTCCTAAATAGAGTAGATGCTATTAAGACTGAAACACAGTTTTGAATGAGCTCAACTCTAGTTTGAGTGATAAAATGTGTTGCTATTCCAACTGCCTCCAGGAAGCTTTAAAAGAAGAAAAATGTAAAATACCCTGGAGGAAGATGACATCAACCAGAGAGCATACAAATCTTCATAGATCATCCCATAATTTAAGAAAACATTACCAGTCTTTCCATGAGGCAGGATCAAGAAGAAAGACAGATGATAGAAAAAGGTACTGGAGCTATTAGATCTGTGTGTGAAAAACAATGATGACAACAACAACAAAACAAAAACCCTGTAATAAATATGTTTATAAGAATAGATGACAGAATACAGGATTTTACTAGAGAACTGGAATCCATAAAATAGAATCAAATGGAAATTTGAGAACAGAAGCCTATGATAACTAAATTTTTTAAAAGATTTTATTTATTTATATGACACAGAGAGAGAGATCACAAGTAGGCAGGGAGGCAGGCAGAGAGAGGAGGAAGCAGCCTCCCTGCTGAGCAGAGAGCCCGATGTGGGACTCGATTCCAGGACCCTGAGATCATGACCTGAGCCGAAGGCAGAGACTTTAACCCACTGAGTCACCCAGGCGCCCTATGATAGCCAAAATTAAGAACTAAATAGATGACGTTAACAGCAGATTAGAAATAGCAGGAGAGAGTATAGGTTTGTAGAACTATTCTGTCTAAATTGTAGAGGGAAAAAAAACATAGGAAATAGAATAATGGATATATGGTATAAGGTGAAAATGTCTAAAGCATGTGCAATCAGACTCCTAAAAAGAAAGGAGATAGGAAATAGAGTTGAAGCACTATTTGAAGAGATAGTCGCCCAGAATTTTCCAAAACTTCTAAAAGTTACTGCTGTGGAGACGTTAAGCCACACGTTCAAGAAGCTTGGCAAATCCTAAAGAGAATAAATACACACAGATTATAGCAAAATCTTAAAAGAAGCCAGGGAGAAAAGATATATTATTTTCAAAGGAGCAAAAATAAGGTTGACTGGTAAATTCTCATTAGAAGGTAATGAAATGAATTGTTTAACATCTTGAATGAAAATAACTATTACAATAGAATCCTCTACCTAGGAAAAATAGCCTTCACATGTGAAGGTGAAATAAAGATGTTTTCAGACAAAGAAAAACTTCAGAATTCTTTGCTACCTGAACTGTGTTCAAAGAAGTACTGTTATATTGTAGGGGCATCTAGGTGGCTTAGTCGTTAAGTGTCTGCCTTCGGCTCAGGTCATGGTCCCTGGATCCTGGGATCAAGCCCCACATTGGGCTCCCTGCTCTGTGGGGGAGCCTGCTTCTCCCTCTCCCACCCTCCCTGCTTGTGTTCCCTCTCTCGCTGTGTCTCTCTCTGTCAAATAAATTTAAAAAAAATCTTTGGGCGCCTGGGTGGCTCAGTGGGTTAAAGCCTCTGCCTTCGGCTCAGGTCATGATCTCAGGGTCCTGGGATCGAGGCCCACATCGGGCTCCCTGCTCAGCGGGGAGCCTGCTTCCTCCTCTCTCTCTGCCTGCCTCTCTGCCTACTTGTGATCTCTCTCTCTGTCAAATAAATAAATAAAATCTTTAAAAAAAAATCTTAGAAAGAAGTACTAAGGGAATTTCTTCAGGTAGAAGGAAGATGTTTCCATATGGAGAATGGAAATGCAAGAGGAGATGAAGAGCAATTGAGAACAGAAATGTAAATAACTATTAACCACTTAAAGTGATAATAGTAAGACTTGTGGGATTTAAGTATATTTAAATTAAAAAGAGAAGGAAACCATGACATGAAATTTGGGGAGGGGGCAAATGGAGTTAAAATGATCTAAGTCAGGGATGCATATTGTCATATTTAACATATAAAAGCATAACAAAAAATTATATATAACTAACAACCATCATAGAAGTAGAATAATGATAAAATACTTGATTGATGCCAAATAACTCAAAAAGAGAAAACTCAAGGGGAGGAAATGGAAGTAGAGTGATGTGACAAATAGAAAAGAAATGCTAAGGTGGTAGATTTGAACCCCTGGCTATCTCAGTTGTTACATTAGATGTATGTGGACTATGTAGTCCAGTCAAAAGATAAAATTTGTTAGAGGATAAAACAACTCATACACTGTTAACTAGAGACAAATGTTAAGAACATCTGAAAATAAAAGCGTAGGAAGAAGCTATAACATATGACACTAAAAGGAAATTGGTGAAGCTCTGCTGGTGTCAAAGTAGAAACTAAGGAAAGAAGCATTGTCAGGGGCGCCTGGGTGGCTCAGTGGGTTAAAGCCTCTGCCTTCAGCTCAGGTCATGATCTCAGGGTCCTGGGATCGAGTCCCACATTGGGCTCTCTGCTCAGCAGGGAGCCTGCTTCCTCCTCTCTCTCTCTCTCTGCCTCTCCGCCTACTTGTGATTCCTCTCTCTCTCTGTTATATAAATAAATAAAACCTTTAAAAAAAAAGAAGCATTGTCAGAAATAAAGAGGCATCGTCTATATCAAAATTTGGAAAATGTACCTTAATCCGTCCTTACAGGCAAGTTTATAGCCCAAAACACATGTATTAGGAAATACTTGACTGCAAACAGTTGATGGTTAAAGCTTTCATTTAATAGATAAAAGCTAATTTTAACAAATAAGTATATACATGGAGTGCTTGGGTGGCATGGTTGGTTAAACGTCTGACTCTTGGTTTCGGCTCAGGTCATGATCTCAGGGTCGTGAGATCAAGCCCCATGTTGGACTTTGCAATCACATGGAGTCTGCTTAAGACTCTCTCTCCCTCTCCCCTCTGCTCTCTCTCTCTCAAATAAATAAATAAACCTTAAAAAAAAAGCGTGTGTGTATCTCCAAGTCCCTATACTCCAAATACCAGGGGTCTGGATTAGAGTCAGTATTTGATCAAGTCACTTGTTAATTCAGTTCTGGATCTCCATGGAAAAAGTGCTCTTGCCTGGGGGAGAATCACTTCTCTGGGTCTACTGCAGCTTTGGGTCAGTATCTCCATACTGGGAGATCCACAGGAAGCACAGTTGAAGGCATTCATGGGAAGAAATGTGCCTTTCTGCTAAATGAATTTCTTTTCTATGATTTTTGTGGCTTTCCTTTATTTGGAGATAGCTTATGCAGTACCTTTCCTGTATGTAACCCTTCCAGAGTACCGGAGCCCATGTAGGTACTGAGATTTCACAAGGACCCACATCCAGGGGGATCTTATGTGCCTTTACATTTTTGTCTTATGCTAGCCACCCCCTTGCTATTAATTGCTGGGAATTGTGGCTCCATTGTCCACTTTAATTTACTAGGTATAGGTAGGTTCTCCTACTGATCTCTTTCGCTTACTTCAAACGCAGTCTTCCTTTGTGTGTACAGTGAGTAGTATATTTGTACACCCCCTTTAATTCAGACTTGCTTATACTATATCTCAAAGTTCCTGGCTTGTGTCTAGCCTCTTTGGATTTCCAGGTTTGATATAGAGATGTCCACTTGTTAACGTTGATCTCTTCAGTACGTGTTTGTATGGGGGAGGAGTTCAATGTAGGTGCACAGATTACTATTTCTATTTAAAATCTTTTTTTCTCTTATGTTTTTATCTGAAATTTTACTTCTGGTAATTTGGAAATTATATATATGATCTTTTTTTAAACTTATGATTAATTTGAAGATGTTTGAAAGCCATATTTTAATAATTACTTTATAACTATCAATGCCAATACCAATGATAAAATAGTTTCTTCTGATTTCTCCAATGCAAGATGATGAATGTTTTATGCTTTTCCTCTTCACTTCCACTTCTTGGTTTGAGACTTTATACTCAGTTTATTGGCACCAGCATTTTCCTTCCTACCTTTTCTTTCGTAATCCTATTTCAGACCTTTGTTGAAACTTCATTGTGTATGTGTGTGTGCATACATGATTTCGGTGCTCATTATCAGCCTTCTTAGGTCTTCATTTTGAATCATCACTTTGTTGGCAGAGATATGTTTTGAGCTGTGCTTCTGGAATTTTAATGTGCATATGAATCACCTAGGGATCTTGTTAAAATATAAACTTTGATTCAGTAGGTCTGGAGTGGGGCCCAAGAGCTTTCATTTCTAACAAATTCCCAGGTGATGTCAATGCTGCTTGTCCATAGACCACACTTCAAGCAGCAGGGCTTTATAGACTTTTTAATTTCAGGAAAAAGTTGTGGGTCTTATACTTTATGAGTCCTTATATGTCTGAAAATGTCTTTCTTGCCTTCACACATAAACAGTGAATGGCTTATTTAGGCATAACATTCCTGAGACAGAAATTTTCCTTCTCAAGACCCACAGGTTCTTTTTCCATCACGTTCGGTCTACACTGTGGCTGCCCACAGAACTAACAGGCCAGTTTGATTTTTTTTGTTCATATGTAGATAACCTATTTGTTCTGTCTGGCAGCCTATAGGAGACTTAGTTTTTTGTTTTTTTGTTTTTTTGTTTTTTTCATCAAGTCAAGAATTCTATAAGTTTGTGTCTAGCTCTCAGTCTTTTAAAATTTATTTCTCCCTGGCACATACCTATTTTTTGTTGTGCAGATTTAGATTATATATTGCAGGAAAATTTTTCTTCTATTGTATCATTCACTGTTGCTTCTTGCCCCTTTGTTCTGGCCCTCATGAACATCAGTTACTTCTGTCTGCCTTCCAGTTGTGTGCTCTCCAATCACTTTCATCTCTTTTGTCTTTTTGTATATTTGGGGGTGATTTTTAAAGATCCTTGCCACTTGAATTTGAGTGTGAGAGAGAGGTCAATTTATTGACTTCTAATGAAGTTTTAAAATGCTCCTATGACATATTTCTTACCTTACATTCTTCCCTTCACATTAAACCTGACCCTTTTCTGTGTCTACTGTCTTAATCGTTTGCATTGTATCTTGCATGCTTTTGGCTAATTCTTACCAATTGTGCAATTCCCTCATTTAGGAAACCTATCTTGACACCTTGGTATAACTTTGATGTTCCTCTTTTGTGCTTTTTAAATTGTTGGCAAAACGGGAGTCCTTTTAGGGAAGGGTCAAAGACTTCACCACTCCAAGGTCTAACATAGTATCTAACATGCGATTCGGAGCCAAACGGTGTTAATTGAATGGGTCATTGAATGTGTGCTCACTATCAACTTGCATTTTTCGGTCAGTGCTCTTCTTTCTGACTAAAAGCATCCTTTTCCACTTTTTCTGGTTGACACATAGTTGAACTTGAAAACTCTTCTGAATCCTCATTTCTTCCTTTAAGCATTTGTTGGCAATTCTTACCCTTTACTAGGTTATGTACAACTCTTCCATGTTTCCATGAGATCTTGTGAATATTTTTATGAGTATTTATTTCACTGTGTTGTTTTATTTTTCTCTTTCCACAACTGACACCAAATTTCGGTGGCATTGACTGTGTCTTTCATCTCTTTACATTCAATGTTAATACTGACATATGTTGGAAATTGGGTAAATTTTATTTTATAAATAAAATGAATTGATAAATCCTGGGGTCGATTAAAGAGAAGCCTACTTGACTATAGGATAGGTCCATGGGATAGGTAGGTAAGTGTTGGCCACTTTGTGAAGAATGTTGAAAGTTAAATTGGGGAATATGGATTTTTTACAATGAGATTTTTAAAAAGTTTTTTCATGTTTATTCATTTTTTAAAAAGATGTACATGTATATAGTTTAAAGAGCCAAATAGCTCAATGAGGCTTGAGGTGAAAAACAAGTCTCTGGATCCCCTACTTGCCATCATTTCATTCCTCAGGGGTGACCGATTGTTTTTATATTTATTCTAAATTTCTAAAGCTTATACTGCAACTTCTTGATTGTTCAGTTGTAAGCATTCATACTTTGGGAGACGAGGATTTTAGCAATCTCTCACACCTCTCGTTTCCTGATTGTGCATGTGTGCTTCACACACGCATACATGCAAATACTCTCTCTCTTACTTTCAGTTCCTCATCCTGGGGTCACATGCAACTTTGGCTAGAGCACTGTTCAATGTTTAAATTATTACGACTGTGATCCTTATACTACTCACAGCTGAGTCATGTAATATAGTATGATTATTTTTCCTTTCCTGAGTATATTTTTCTTTCCCCTAGAATCCATAATTGGCTCTTCATTTGTTTGCTTGCTTTCTTAGTTCTCTACATTTTTATCACTAATTCAAAAAAATTAGTTATTCTAATTTTCACAGATTTTTCTAATTTTCATTCTCTTTCATCTTTTCTTAGTCTTCTCTCCTGGAGAATTCTAACAGCCTTACGTTGAACTAATTGCTCTCTAGCCGGGAACTCAAGGCATCCTGAATCTCATCTTACTGTCATCCTGGGTGTGTCATTTACCTCTCTCTTGGGTTTGACTTCCTGGTCCCTAATCACTTCTCTTTTTTTCTTCTCTTAACTTCCTCTTCATTTTATGGAGTACTTTTTTTTCAGGAGCTTCCTGGATATCTGAAAATGTCTTTATTTTATTCTCAAAGTTGAAGGNTCCCTAATCACTTCTCTTTTTTTCTTCTCTTAACTTCCTCTTCATTTTATGGAGTAATTTTTTTTTCAGGAGCTTCCTGGATATCTGAAAATGTCTTTATTTTATTCTCAAAGTTGAAGGATGGTTTTCCAGGTACAGAATTATATAGAAATGATTTTCCCTTAGAAACTCAAAGGCATTTGTCTTCCAAGTTCACTGTCTTCCAATACAGAGTGCTGTTATTGTGAAATTTGAAGGCATTCTGATTTCCTATTCTTTTTTCCTCCTCTCTGGATATATATAGAAGCATTTGTCTGCTCCCGTTTTTCTGATATTTCATAATGCTGTGTCTTGGTGTGGGTCTGTTCTCTTCTACTTTATTATACTCACCATGGACTCTCTCACTATGAAAATTTATTCCTTTAAGACTTGAGTTGTTTCTTTGATGATTTCTTCTTTTCATTTTTCTCTCTTTTCTTTTGTTGAAACTTTTATTATTCAGATATTAGACTTTTAATTTTCTTCTCTTTGTCCATTTGCCCTGTTTTCTGGGAAATTCACTTAAACTTACTATTTTCTAGCTTGCTAAGTACTCTCTCTCTCTCTATATATATGTATTTTTTTTCTCTTTTTTCTTTTTCTGAGATTTTTTTTATTCCTTGATTTAAAAAAAATAGCATTCTGTCCCTGTTCTCCAGATGTAGTATATTTTCTTTTATCTCTGAGCATATAAATAGACTTTTTGAGGAGGAAGTTTTCTTTTCCTCACATAGTCTTAATTCCTTCCAAATTACTGTTTTTGATTTCATGTTTGTCATTATGTTTCATGTAAGAGACTTTTCTAAGATTTCTGGTGATCCTTGTGTATTCATATTTAAGAAAAAGAGTTGTTAGCTTGATTGTGGGGGTGTGGTTGGTCTATCTCATTGCCTGATGGTGTTCTAGATATTTTATTTTGGGCAGTTCTGACTTTTCAGATAAGGATCTTTTTTTTTTTTTTNGATTCCAACAGTCTAGGAACCAAGTGAAGCTGAAAACTGGGGTCTCAGCTCTAAATATATGAATTTTTTTATTTAATCCCTATTTTCAGTATGGTAACTTTGCCCTTAATTGAACCAAGTTATCTCTCAGTCTGGAGACTTTTTGTTTTACCCTCTTTAGATAATAATGTGCAGTGTTTTGCCAAAGTAAGGAAAGGGAGCTGGAAGTCTTAACTGCTCCTTAGGCAGTCTTTCAACCAGTTTTACTGTTTTTGGCCCCAACTTTATCCCATTTCCAGAAATATCTCATGTGTCTCTTCTGGAGCCTTTTGTGAATTCTGCAGAGCAAATTGAATTGCTTTTAAAAATTCTCCACTGCTGTCTTTGGACTTTCTTTCTTTGGTCTGTGAAATCCAAACATATCCTTAATATGAAGTAGATACATAGCTCCGTAACTGCTATGGAAATTGAATTCATAATATAAAAACTCTTGACCCCCAAACAATCTCCGGGCCAAGACTGTTTCACTGGTGAATTCCACCAAGTATTTAAGAAGAATTTGTGCCAATTTCAAACAATTTTTTTCCAGAAAACAGAAGAGAGAATACTTCCCAATTCATTTTATGAATATAGTATTAGTCTGATATCAAAACCAGATAAAAACTATACAAAAATAAAACTAGAGGCGAATATTCCACATAAATATAGATATAAAAATTATTAATAAAATGCTATCAAATAACATTCAGAAATATATAAGAAGATTTATACATTACGACCAAGTGCGGTTGATTTCAGGGATGTAAGGCTGGTTCAGTATTTGAAAGTCAGTCTCTAATCTACTCAGTTATCAAGCTAAAGAAGAAAAAAATCATAGGATCATATCAATTGATGCATAAAAAGTTTTTGAGAGAAGTCAATACCGATTCATGATAAGGAACCCTCAGAAAAATAGGAAAGGAATGGAATGGAATGGAAGAAATGGAATGGAAGGGAAGGGAACTTCCTCAGCCTGTTAAAAAATATCTAAAAACCTGTAGTTAACATTATATGTTATAGGTGTGGTGAAAGACTGAATACTTTCTCCTTAAGATCAGTAATAAAGCAAAGGAGTGTATTTTCACCACTCTGGTTCAACCCAATGCAATAAGGGAAGAAAATAAAAGACCTACCAATCCAAAAGAAGAAATGAAACTGTCCTTATTTGTCAAATGTAGAAAATCCCAAGGAATCTAAAAAATAACCCCAGAACTAAAAAAGTGAGTTTGGCAAGGTTACAGGATACAAAATAACATTCAAAAATTTATCTCTCTTATTAGTGATGTGCACATAGAAACTGAAATTAAAAATAAAATACTATTTACAATTTCTCAAAAAAGTTAAGTACTTAGGCATAAATCTAACAAAATGTTTACAGAACTTCTATGATGAGCACTGCAAAGTGCTAATGAAAGAAATCAAAGATCTAAATTAATGGAGATAAGTACGTTCATACATTGGACGAGTCAACGTAGGAAAGAGGTCAGTTCTCCCCAGATGGATTTATAGTTTTAATCCAATTTCTCTCAAAATTCCAACAATATTTTTTTGTAGATTATTCTAAAACAATATTATTCTAAAATTTGTGTGGGAAGGGATAGGCCCTAGAATAGCTAAAACAATTTTTTTTTTACTTGACAGAGAGAGAGAGAGAGAGAGATTACAAGTAGGCAGAAAGGCAGGCAGAGAGAGGAGGAAGCAGGCTCCCTGCTCAGCAGGGAGCCCAATGCGGGGCTCAATCCCAGGACCCTGAGATCATGACCTGAGCCGAAGGCAGACTCTTTAACCCACTGAGCCACCCACGTGCCCCTAAAACAATTTTGAAAGAAAAAAAAAGAAAGAATGGAGTAGGAGGAATCAGTCTATCTGATATAAAGGCTTACTATGTAGCTACTAATCAAAGCTATGGTATTGGCAGAGGGAGGAACACATAGATCAGTGGGAGAAAATATTTGCAAACCACATATCTGACAAAGGGCTAGTATCTAAATTAAGAAATCTTAAAAATCAATAATTAAAAACCAAACAATCCAGTTAGAAAATGAACAAAAGACATAAATAGTTATTTCACTAAAGAAGATAACTATATGGCAAACGAGCACATACAATGATGCTTACCATCAGTATGTGTCAGGGAAATGTGAATTAAAACCACCATGAGATATCATTACATACTTAGCTTGGCTAAAACAAAAATTATGACAATATGAAATGCTGGCAAGTGTGCAGGGAAACTAGATCACTCATATATTGCTGGCGGGATCGTAAAATAGTATAATCACTCTGAAAAACAAGCAGCTTCTTTAAAAAGTAAACATACAATCTAGCAGTTGTACTCCTGGGCATTTATACCACAGAAATGAACACTGTTTTCACACCAAAATTTGTACATGAATGTTTATATCAGCTTTACTTGTAATTTCCAAAAAGTGAAAATAACTCAGATGCCCTTTGGTGAGTGAATACTTAAACCGTGGCATAGAATGCCACATTTCCCATACCATGGAATGCGACATAACAGTAAAAGAAAAAGAACTACTGATACAGGCAACAACCAGAAAGAATCAACACAGAAACTGCAGAGGTAAAAAGGCCATTCTCCAAATGTTACAAATTATGTAGTATTCCTTTTTATTTAATTTTTAATTTAAATTCAATTAGCCAAGATATAGTACATACTTAGTTTCAGATGTAGTACTCAGTGATTTATCAGTTGCATGTAAAAATGACAAAAATTAAACAATTGGAGAACAGATTAGTAGTTGCCAAGTATTAAGGAAGAGGTGAGGATGGAAAGGAAGAAGGTCAGCTATAAAAGGCAACTTGAGAAATCCTTGTGGTGAGACAAATGTTCTGTATTTTGACTGTATTATTACCAGTATCCTGATTCTGTCATTGTACTATACTTTTGCAAGATGTTACCATTGAGGGAAATAAGGTCAAGTGTACATGGGATCTCTTCTTACAAATGCATGAAATTTACAATTATTTTTAAGTAAAATATTTAAATTAATTAGGAAAAAGCACCTAGAAGTGCCAGGTAAAATAGAACATATATCTTTTTTAAAAATCATAAAGCTGAATGAAGAGATATCCCATGTCCCTGTATAGAAAGACTCAGTATTGTCACGATGTCAGTTCCTCCCAGCCTGGTCTACAGATTCGATGCAATCCCAATCAAAATCCCAGAAAGTTATTTTGTAAGATATTGACAAATGGATTCTAAAATTTATGTGGAGAGGCAGACATGGGATAGTCAACACAGTATTGAAGGAGAAGGACAAAGTTGGAGGATTGACACTATCTGATGTCTAGACTCACTGTAAAGCTACAGTAATCAAGACAATGTGGTATTGGTGAAAGAAGAGACAAATAGGCCAATGGAACAGAATAGAGAGCCCAGAAATAGACCCCAATGAATATAGTCAAGTGATCTTTGACAAAGAAGCTAAGGCAACACAATGGAGCAAATATAGCCTCTTCAACATATGGTGCTAGAACAACTGGACACTTACATACAAAAAAAAAGAGAATTTAGACATAGATTTGCATCATTCATAAGAGTTAACTCAAAATGGATCATAGACCTAAATGTAAAACACAGAACTCTGAAAGTCTAGAAGATAGTATAGGATAAAACACACAAGTACTTGTGTGGCAATGACAAGTACTTTTTAGATACACAACCAAAGATACTCCATTAAAATTGAAACCTTCTGCTTTGCAAAAGGCAATGTCAAGAGAATGAGAAGACAGACCTCAGACTGGGAGAAAATATTTGTAAAAGACATAGCTGATAAAGGAATAAACAAAGATCTGTTAAAGTTTACTGGTAAGAAAATGGACAGCCTAACTAAAAAATGGGCTAGAGCCCTTTACAGGCACTGCACCAAAGAAGATATAGAGATGACAAATAAACATATAGAAAGACAGTGCACGTCGTGTGTCATCATCAAAGAAATGCAAAGTAAACAACAATGAGTTACCACTACATTTCTATTAGAGGGCTGAAATCTGGAACACTGACCACACCACATGCTGGTGAGGATGTGGAACAATAGGAGCTCTCATTCTTTGGTGGTGGGAGTGCAAAATGGTGCAGCCACCTTGGAAGATAATTTAGTAGTATGTTTAATACTCTTACCACACTAGCCACCAGTTGCAATCCTTGGTATTTACCCAAAGGAGTTGAAGACTTATAGCCACACAAAAACCTGCCCATGCATGTCTATAGCAGCTTTATTCATAGTTACCAAAACTTGGAAGCCACTAAGATGCCCTTAGATAAACCATGTCCATCCAGACAATGGAATATGATTTATCACTAAAAAGAAATGAGCTATTAAGCAATGGAAAGACATGGAGTAACCTTAAATGCATACCTCTACGTGAAAGAAGCCAATCTGAAAGGACTGTATACTGTGATTTCAACTATATGACATTCTGGAAAAGATAAAACTCTGGAGACTGTGGTTTACAGGTGTTAGGGTGGAGAAGGGATGAATGGGCAAGGCACAGAGGATTTTTATGGCAGTGAAAATACTCTGTATGATACCATAATGATGGATACATGTTGTTATATGTTCAAACCAGCTGGATGTTCAATACCAAGAATTAACCGCAATGTAATCTATGGACTTTGGGTGATCATGATGCGTCATTGTAGATTCATCAATGGCAACAAAGGTACCACTCTAGTTGGGGATGTTGGTAATGGCGGAAGCTATACATATGTAGGGACAGGGAGCATATGGGAGCTCTCCGAACTTTCCCCTGTAAACCTAAGCTGGTTTAAAAAATAAAGTCTTCTCACCAACCATTCATGAAGGTTCCTTTTTCTTCACATCCTTGCTAACACCTGTTATTTCTTGTGTTTTGATTTAAGCCATTCTGACAGGTGTAAAGTGATATCTCATTGTTATTTTCATTTGCATTTCCCTGATGATTAGTCATGTTGAGCATCTTTTCAGTGTGTCAGCCATTTTTGTGTCTTCTCTGGAAATATGTCTATTCAGGTCTTGTGCCTATAATTAATTGGATTATTTCTTTTTTTAGTGTTGAGTTGTATAAGTTCTTTATATATTCTGGAATAAACCTCTTATTGAATATATCATCTGCAAATATCTTCTATTATTAAATAGATCCTCTTTGTTTTGTTGATGGTTTCCTTTGCTCTGCAAGAGCTTTTTTGTTGCTGTTGTTGCAGTCCCAGTAGTTTAATTTTGCTTTTGTTTCCCTTGCCAGAGGAGACATATCTAGAAAAATGTTTCTATGGCTGATGTGGAAATGCAAATTGGTGCAGCCACTGTGGAAAAGAGTATGGAGGTTCCTCAAAAAATTAAAAATAGAATTACCATGTGATCTAGTAATTCCATACTGGATATTTACCTAAAGAAAATAAAAACACATATTTGAAAAGAAATAGCCACCTTTGTTGTAGCATTGCTTACGATAGCCAAGATATGCAAGCAACCCAAATGTCCATCTGTAGATGAATGGATATAGAAGATGTGGTGTGTATACAAAGTGGACTATTACTCAGCCACAAAAAAGAATGAAATCTTGCCATTTGCAACAACATAGATGGAGCAAGAGGTTATATATGTATACTAATATATGATTATAATATAATAATGGTTATTATAATTATATAATTAATTAATATTTATATGTTATAATAATATGACTGTTATGTATAATAATTAATATTAATTAATTATATAATTATAATAAAGTGAAGTAAGGCAATGAGGAAATGACAAATACCATGAGATTTCATTCATATATGGAATATAAGAAACAAAACAAAGAAGAAAAGAGACAAACAAAAAAATCCCAGACTCTTAAATATAGAGAACAAACTGGTGGTTACCAGAGGTGAGGAAGGTGAGGGGATGGCTGAAAAGTTAAAGGGGATCAAGAGCACATTCCTCGTGATGAGCACTGAATAATGTACAGAATCCTTGCATCACTATATTCTACACCTGAAACGAATCTAACATTGTATGTTAATTGGATAAAAAGCCCCACAACATTAACAAGTCTTAATAAAGAAGTATAGGTGAACCTAGAAGAAATTAAAGGAAACCCACAGAACCAAAAAAACAAAGAGGTAACTAAATACCAGACCAAGAAGTGTATACCTGATTCTGTGCCTATCTGGGGAATGGAGGGGGGAATCTTCTCATGTCCAGAACTCAGGCTGTTGAGTTTTAATTCCTTCATAATCACAAGAGATCAAGTTTTGAGTGTGTAAGAGTCACAGCATAGGAACTCTAACCATAATATAAAGGCAAGACCTTTGAAGTCCATATGTTTCCTAAACAGATGGACTGGGACCAAAAAAAAAAAAAAAGCATAAAAAATTTTAAATTATTGGTCTCAAAATGAATTAAAAAAGTTTCCAGGGGCACCTGGGTGGCTCAGTCGTTAAGCGTCTGCCTTCTGCTCAGGTCATGATCACAGGGTCCTGGGATCGAGCCCTGCATTGGGCTCTCTGCTTGGCAGGAAGCCTGTTTCTCCCTCTCCACTCCCCCTGCTTGTGTTCCCTCTCTCACTGTATTTCTCTCTGTCAAATAAATAAATAAAATCTTCAAAAAAAAATAGTTTCCACTTGGGAACAATGGACCTGTTCTCCTAAGAGTTTGAGTTACATGGATATTGATTTACATATATTGTACATATTGAGTTGATTATATATATCCCATATGATTGTGAAAGCTTTGAGGTGAGAAGTTAATATGAAAAATGGTCTTGTAAACCTTGAAAGCTCTAGGCTACTGGCAGTAATAAAAGATATGGAGGGACAAACTACCAAGGCAGGCTCTGTGGGATCCCTATTCCTATTAGTAGATCCGTTATTTAAGATTAGCTTGCAATCCTAAAATGCATAATGCAAAAGGAAATATTTGCCACGAGTAAGCACCATCAGACACAGCACTGATGACATAAGAGAGAAATATTACAATTATCTACATTGATGCATTGTTTTTCATAACTGGAAAGAAAAATTTAGCACACTAGAAATAGAGGTGTACTCTTTTAGTTTATAGTAGATATCATCCTTCATAGTAAAATACTACCGCATTTTCTCTGATATTAGGTATGACATAAGAATGCCTGCTGTCATTGTTTATATTTGTTACTGTTTTTGAGGCTCTAGTCAGCATAATCAGGCAAGAAAAAGAAATACGAAGTATAAGAATTAGAAAGGAAGCGATGAAGTTCTCAGGATTCAGAGACTACCTGATTGTCTAAGAGAATATCTACACATAAAATAATAAGACTAATAAGAGTCCTGGTACTGTAAACAAGATTAATGAACAGATAGCGACTGTATTCTTATATGGTAGCAAGAGCTGAGAAAGCAAAATTTCAAAAAGATGCCATTTACACTACTAACAAAATATGAGGTACCTTGTAAAATACTCATTAGATGTACAAGACCCTTATGAATGATTTAAAATCTCACTTGAACAGTGGCGAAATATAATATGTTCATAAATAGGAAATCACGTCATAAAAGTATCAGTTCCTCCCCAAATTAATCTTTAAATTAAGTGTAATTCCAATTGTAAGAATCATATGGAAATGCAAAGGTAGTAAAAACAGGTTTCCAAACAACAAAATGGGTAACTCGGCCAGACACTAAGATTTAAGAAATTTAACTACCATAGGAGCTTGGGGACCAATAAGAGACCAGTGTAGCAAAATGGAGATCCAAGAAACAAAAACATGCATATATCAGCATTTGAAATATATTAGAGGTGGCACTAAAAATCTTTAGAGAAAGGGATTTTCAGTACATGGGGCTCAGGGATGATTATTGATATCCAAAGGGAAAATATTAGAAAATGTCAATACACATGAAGAATACAGGTGCATTAAAGTCTACTTATGAAAAGCAAAGCTTGAAAACATTTAGAAGAAAATACCAGAGAATGTCTTTATGATCTCTGGGTGGTGAATTATTCCTTAACTAAGATACAAAGAGTTTAAGTTACAAAGGAAAATATTAATAAATTCAAGTCCACTATACAAATAATTTTATATCATAAAAATATACCATAAACCAAAAGAAAAGCCTAGAGTGGGAGACTCTTGACAGTGAATATAGAAATTAAGTGATTAGTATCTGAAATATTTCAGTAACGTCTACATACCACTAAAACAAAAGCAAAAACAAACTTGTAGAAAAATGAAGAAAGAATATGAACAGGAAATTCACATAAGGGAAACTTGCGTAGTCAAAAACAAATGGCAATATTAACCCCATTCACAAAAAGACACAAAAAAATACAAAGTGAGATATTTTATATTCCCCAGATTGAGGAAAACTTAAAACATTTAAAAATGCCAAATATTGGCCTAGATGTGTGAAAATAACCTTCCTGCACTATGAATGGGGGTGAAAATTGGTATTCTCACTTTAGAGAGAAATTTGTAAATACCTAGTCATAATGAAGCTGTAAGTGCCCACAACAGAACAGTCCCATGCAGGTATATATCTTAGGGAAATGCATGCAGATATGCCTAACGAGATTGTGTAAGATTACTTTTTGCAGAATCTTCATAAACTTTAGAAAAATTGGCCAATAAAAAAATAAAAAGAATTGATAAATATGTGGTGGTGTGTTTATACATTGGATTCCTATATAATCATAAAAATGAATGAATTCAAGTTGAGTCTATCAACATGGATGTTCTCAAAAACATAGTGTTGATACAGATTTTAAAAATCAAGCTGTGGAAGGTCATGCACACCATGATACCATTTATTTATTTGCCTCTGCAGAGGGAGGCAATAGGATTGAGGGTGTTTGGCAGGGGACTTCCACCATGTTTGTAATGATACATTTCTTTTCTTTTTTCTTTTTTTTTTTTTTTTTGTTAGTCACCACACAGTACATCATTAGGTTTTGATGTAGTGTTCCAAGATTCATTGTTCATGTAAAACACCCAGTGCTCCATGCAATACATGCCGTCTTTAGTACCCATCACTGAGCTAACACCTCTCCCCTCCCCTATCCCCTCTAAAACCCTCAGTTTGTTTCCCGGAGGCCATAGTCTCTTATGGTTCATTTCCCCCTCTGATCCCCCCCCTTTCATTTTTCCCTTCCTTCTCCTAATGTCCTCCATGCTATTCCTTATGTTCCACAAACAAGTGAAGCCATATGATAATTTACTTTCTCTGCTTGACTTATTTCACTTAACATAATCTCCTCCAGTCCCATCCATGTCGATGCAAAAGTTGGGTATTCATCCTTTCTGACTGCAGAGTAATATTCTATTGTGTATATGGACCACATTTTCTTTTTTTTTTTTAAGATTTTATTTAATTATTTGACACAGAGAGAGAGACTACAAGTAGGCAGAGTAATATTCTATTGTGTATATGGACCACATTTTCTTTTTTTTTTTTAAGATTTTATTTAATTATTTGACACAGAGAGAGAGACTACAAGTAGGCAGAGAGGCAGGCAGAGAGACAGGGAGAGGAGGAAGCAGGCTCCCTGCCGAGCAGAGAGCCCGATGCGGGCCTCGATCCCAGGATGCTGAGATCATGACCTGAGCCGAAAGCAGAGGCTTTAACCCACTGAGCCACCCAGGAGCCCTGGACCACATCTTCTTTATCCATTCATCTGTTGAAGGGCATCTCGGCCCTTTCCACAGTTTGGTTATTGTGGACATTAAAACATTGGGGTGCACGCAGCCCTTTTTGTCACTACATCTGTATCTTTGGGGTAAATACCCAGTAATGCAATTTCTGGGTCATAGGGTAGTTCTGTTTTTAACTTTTTGAGGAACCTCCATACCATTTCCAGAGTGGCTGCACCAGCTTGCATTCCCACCAAGAGTATGAAAGGGTTCTCCTTTCTCCATAACCTCTCCAATATTTGTTGTTGCTTGCCTTGTCAATTTTGGCCATTCTAACTGGTGTAAGGTGGTATCTTGAATTTCCCTGATGGCTAATGATGATGAACATTTTTTCATGTGTCTGTTAGACATTCGTATGTCTTCTTTGGAGAACTGTCTGTTCATGTCTTCTGCCCATTTTTTGACTTGATTATTTGTTTTTTGGGTGTTGAGTTTGAGAAATTCCTTATAGACCTTGGATATCAGCCCTTTATCTGTAGTGTCATTTGCAAATATTTTTTCCCATTCCATGGGTTGCCTCTTTGTTTCGTTGACTGTTTCCTTTGTTGTGCAGGAGCTTTTTATCTTGATGAAGTCCCAAAAGTTCATTTTCACTTTTGTTTCCCTTGCCTTTGGAGC
>LNAC01000272.1:961784-1150353 GCA_002007465.1 Ailurus styani
CTTTAAAGATTTTATTTATTTATTTGACACAGAGAGACAGTGAGAGAGGGAAAACAAGTAGGGAGAGTGCGAGAGGGAGAAGCAGGCTTCCCGCAGTGCAGGGAGCCCGATGTGGGGCTTGATCCCAGGACCCCGGGATCATGACCTGAGCCATAGGCACACACTTAATGACTGAGCCACCCAGGCACCCCAGTGATGATATATTCCTTAAAAATAATTCCAAAGAAAACTTTAAGAAACGATGAGGCTTGCTACTGTGTATATGAGTTTGTGTCATTCTTACTTTTTTTTTTTTTGCGGACTTAAAACATTTCATAATAAAATACTTGTAAGAACACAAAAACAATTCAATTATATATATGGCGACTCTATTTCAAGTGTCCATTCCGGAAGCAGTACTTACTTATTTTTTTCAGTTTTTTAGGACTTTAGTGTTTTTTTAGTCTATTTATGCACAAATCTTAACCTGTCTTCTGAAATTTGCTTTAGGCCTGAGACTCTCCAAATTTGTTTACTCCCGAGCTCATCTAATTTGAACAAATATATCAGGCTAGAAAAGATCCTAATCAAGTATTAAAAAATTAAATGAGACAATAGTATGTCCTGTGGTATTTATAGTCAGATAAATGTATGGTGATAGATATCCTGTCTCTGGCTTGGCTCCTGGCATGGGGCCAGGCCTATGGCAACCTGCCCCCCACCCCTCGACTCCCTCCACATCTCTGATGAGAAACAGGGACAGTAACATCATGTCTCTGCCTAAAAATTGAATTAGATCAATTCAAAAGAAGGGCAGCAGATGCATTAATGGTTCAACTCATCCCTGCTCCCCACCTTTTGGGGAGCCTCAAACTTTAATCATTCTTGACCCCCTCCCATATTAAGAACATTTACTGTCATTTTGAAAGTACTCTGAGATTCTAAAGAGGGAAACCTGCTTCCCTTGGAAAGCTTATCAGGTCTCTTTATCCTAGGAGAGCCTTCGAGACTTGTTAAATCTTCATAAATATGGAGCTCTGCGGTCCATTTTTCTTGGAGAAGGAAGATGGAGGTGGTTATATGTAAAATCAAACAAAGCACCATCCCAAAACTTTTGAAAGCATTTCGGTGCCATCTCTTTTTATCAGGGTGCTTATTTAAATTCATGATTTAGTGAAGGGGATGAATGCAGCTATTTTACTCACTTATTTCTTTGTGGATAATGTTGTTTCAGGATTTGATTATATTTAAATTCACAGTCAGTGTTTTTGCATTGCAGAACATAACCCAGACAGAATGCCTCTCTTGCAGAGACTCGTAACTCAATATGCTAGTCAACTGCCAACCATGGGAAACAGGTTTAAGTTAACTACTATTTAAAAAATTAATATATTTTTATTCTTCAAAACACATGCTTCTCCATCTCTAAGACACTAGTATTTGAGTCAATATATCATCAAATGAATGTAATAAATTATACTGCTATAAACTCCAGGGAAATTTTATTAGTGTTTTTAATGTATCCTCATGTGAAATCAACATATGTTTTTTATATATTCATAAATTTATGGCTTCAGAAATCTCCAGTTTCAGGGTGTTATGAATGTTGTAATGGATAGAAAATACATAATTGTGAAATGATGTTCTTTAATTTTCATATACTCCTGATAACCATTAGCTCTTGCATATAATAATTAGAATGAAATTAAAAACTTGGAAGTAATATTTCTGTAGCTCAGTTGCTTGGGGCCAAAGGAGTTATTTCCAGAATAAGCTGGCAGGTTCCTGCTTGGGGAATTAGGACTCCAGTGTCCTTAACTTTAAAATAACTTGAATTTCATTTTATGCCTGTTTCATAAAGTGGTCATTCATTTTCATACTAAACTGTAACCAAGGCATACCACATCAATAGAAACCAGTCAGTGAGTTTACTGTGTGTTAGGTTGACGTGAAGGAGAATGTTAAAAATGTTGGCCAGATGGTTGGGTTAGAAAAAAAAAATCTTACTACTGACTTGTTCGGGGAATTGAGAGATAGTCTCCCTGCATCTTTATAATCACATCCTGGTACTTAGTAGGTTCACCATAAGAAGTTGTTGGAGAAGGAATGAATCCAGTATGGTACTTTATATTTTGAGAGTTCACGAAGTAAAATGCTCTCTTTCCATGTCACTTTGCTGCCCTTGTAGTGGGATTGGTTGGGGAGAGAGCCTCATGTCTTAGGTTTACATTTTCAGTCTCATCAGTTACGATGCAAGTTTGTGCCTCCTGGATACTAGGCTTACAATCAGGACACCGCCGATGGCAGTGTAGACCATGACTGTGTGGTCTATACAGCAGGCCTGAGACACAACCAGAAGCTGTTTTCAAGGATATGTTTTTCCTTTTAGTTTTAAATTTCTTTTTACAAAACTAGTTTTTCTTTTTTTTTTTTTAAGATTTTATTTATTTATTTGAGAGAGAGAGACAGATAGTGACAGAGATAGCAAGAGAGAACACAAGTGGGGAGGAGAAGGAGAAGCAGGCTCTCAGCTAAGCAAGAAACCCGACGCAGGGCTCGATCCCCAGACCCTGGAATCACTACCTGAGCCGAAGGCAGACACTTAACCGACTAAGCCACCCAGGCATCTCTACAACAGTAGTTTTGCTTTTCATTTAAAAAACAGCTAAAGTTAAATAATTGGTAACAATGCATCTGAAATCATTTTTTTCCTGAAGTTCCAGGACACTTTTAAAGAAAATGTCATTCTTTGTAGGTTTAGACTTTTTTTCCCTGTATATCAATATTTCAATTGAAATACTATCTTGTTTCTTTGCAATTTGCCTGCTCTCTGGACAGTAGAATTAAAAGGCTTTTAGGATTCCAAGTCAGTGTGGTACAACAGGTTTTGGTTATCACTTCCCTAATCTAATTGCTGCTTTTCTCAGTTTGACATTACAAAATAAACAGAGTACTTTAAACTTCACTTTTTTTTCTATAATTTATTTTCTTTTTTTCTGTACATAAAAGCACAATGAAATAAGTCATGTAAGTACATGACCTTGTCTACTGGCATAGCTGTTGTCTCCCAGGAGAATGGCATCACTTCCCCTTGACCAAGAGAGAGACTTCTCCACCCTATAATCCTGTTTTCCCGCCAGACTCACAGTTTGGTGCTTCTTGAATGTTTCAAGTTTGATGTAGCCTCATTGAAAGTTTAATACATTTCAGGGTCATGTACCTATGACAAGACACAAAAAGAGGAAATAGGCAGTGTTATAAAATGCTAAGACTGGGTCAACCTATTACTATGATAGCATCTAGAAAGATGTCCTAATCCCCAAGTCATGAGAATTGTATAAGCAGGGGCAACTGGTTGGATACCTTGTCTGTCTTTGAGTTCAGAAATTTAACTATCGTTTAGATAATGCTTTCTGGGGCAGCTGTAATGCTGTATTTTTTTTTTTTTTTTTTTTTTTTTTTACTCCCAAAGTTCTTCCTCCCATATGCCTGCCTCCTT
Organism: Ailurus styani; assembly: GCA_002007465.1. Taxonomy (NCBI): domain Eukaryota; kingdom Metazoa; phylum Chordata; class Mammalia; order Carnivora; family Ailuridae; genus Ailurus; species Ailurus styani. The sequence goes on from LNAC01000272.1 coordinate 965,263, forward strand.
AATCCCATTAGGAGTACATGCTACCATTGGAACAGACAGGAAGGTAAGGCATGAGATGAAAGTGGAGAAGGCTGAGTTTGAGAAGGATTGCAAAGAATGAAAAAGTGGAAAGCAGGATCAGAAAGTGTCAAACATGATAAAATACAAAATAATCACACCATTAAAATTACTCACATGGAGGGTGGATTTTTCAAAGCTCACAAAACTGTACACCCCTCAAAAAGTGAATTTTACTGTATGGAAATTTAAAAAGCATGGGGAAAAAAGAGGCAGCATAAATAACCATAAACTGTCATGTTTGTACAGCAATATGGGTGTAGTTAATGCTGGATTGTATATCTAAAAATGGTTCAGATAGTAAATTTATGTTATGTGTATTTTACCACAATTAAGAAAACTTAAATTCAGGCCTTACATTACAAAAAATGTAATGTCTGTATAATGGACTATTATATAGTTATTGAAATAATTTCTCCAAAGAATTAGTAATAAATTGGGGGACTACTTATTATATTAGATTAAAACTAATACGAAGCTGAATTAGTAGTATGAGTTCACATCTGTAAGTCATGCAGAAACATTGGATGATTAAATGCCAAAATATCGAGAGTGAAGGTCTTGATGATGGGATTTTGCAAGATTGATTTTTCTCCTTTACACTTCTTGGCATATTATTAGTTTTCACTTACTCTTTTTGTAATCAATAAAAATGAAATCATCAGCAAGTATGGGCAATGAATTGTATTTTACTGAAATAGATTATCAATTATTTCATAGAGGCTCCTATTTAAACCAGACCAGCCAAAAATCAGATCCACCCGGATCCGCTTTTCTTTTTTTAAGAGGAAGGAGGGAGGGGCATTGGGAGAGGAAAAGAGAAAATCTCAAGCAGACTCCTGGCTTAGCAGTGAACCCACCGCAGGGCTCCATCTCAGTACCCTGAGATCATGACTTGAGCCCCATATTTGGAGTTGGGTGCTTAACCAACTGAGCCACCCAGGTCCCCCCACTTAGATCCACTTCTTAAACATTTCTTTTCTTGGGGCACCTGGGTGGCTTAGTTGGTTAAGCGCCCGCCTTCAGCTTAGGTCTGGAGTCCCAGGATCAAGTCTCAGGATCGAGTCCTGCATCAGGCTCCCTGCTCAGCAAGGAGTCTGCTTCTCCCCCTTTCTCTGCCCCTTCCCCCATGCTTATGATCTCTCACTCTCTCTCTCTCAAATAAAATCTTTTTAAAAAAATTCTGTTCTTCGAGGACTAAATATTTTAAAACTTTGAAATGGTATCAAGAGATTTTTATTTATTTTATTTATTTATTTATTTATTTATTTTTTATTTTATTTTATTTTTTTTAAAGATTTTATTTATTTATTTGACACAGAGAGAGAGATTACAAGTAGGCAGAGAGGCAGGCAGAGAGACAGGGAGAGGAGGAAGCAGGCTCCCTGCTGAGCAGAGAGCCCGATGCGGGCCTCGATCCCAGGACGCTGAGATCATGACCTGAGCCGAAAGCAGAGGCTTTAACCCACTGAGCCACCCAGGCGCCCTCAAGAGATTTTTAAAGCAAGATGTCGAGTTAAGGCTTTCTTTGCTCCAAATCTGCCATTGAACTGACCAGGAAAACCGAAGGTTAAAAAGAAAAAACAAATGTATAATTGAAAAGTTGGGAAAGGTACCATTAGCGGACCAGCTAACTTTAAGGGGTTCATATAAACTATGGAACAGCAAGCACTGATTGAGAAAAGTGCCTGTGGGATGGAATCCCAGCATCCAAAGGAAGACTACCTAGAGAATGAGTGGCAGGTTCCAGAGCCACTGGCTGGAGGGGAGGATAGGGCTGGCGGCGGTCATTCATGGAGGATTCTCAAGCCTGTGGATGGCCTCAGCCCCTACAGCACCAGCATCCCAAGGAAGTCACCTGGACACGATTCTGTAGCTTCCGTTTAGGAAGGCCAATAGTTGGAATAAAATGTGGAAGGGTTGCCTGAAGCAAATGTCTAACAGAGACCGTCGTATGGATTGCGGAAGGAGGTCATGGAGAGTCCAGCCAACTCAGGCTCCTCCAGGGAGTGCGGGACACAGAGCACGAATGCGTCTACCGTAGCTCCCTCTTCCATTTCACCGAAAAAACCCACAAGTATGCATACACGTTCTACATTAATTTCAGTGGTTATGTGGCTCCCAGGGTAAAAACTGCATGTGAGTAATAGTATTACATTAATTCAACTAAAGAATTCACTCTCTGTTCGAAGTGACACTTTCATGAGATCTTTTGCCCTCCTGATTTTTTGAAACTTATTTATTGGAATTTAAACTTTGTATCTCTGAGGTAACATGGACTAATATAAGTTTTATCGGTATCACCTTGTATTAGCCTTTCATTTTCCTTCCTTCCTTCCTTCCTTCCTTCCTTCCTTCCTTCCTTCCTTCCTTCCTTCCTTCCCCTTTCCCTCTCTCTCTATTTCTCTCTCTGTTTCCTTCTTTCTTCTCTCTCCCTCCCTCCCTCCCTCTCCTCTCCTTCCTTCCTTCTCTCCCTCCCTCTGCCCCTCCCTCCCTCCTTCCTGTCTTTTTTTTTGTGCTTCTTGCCACTTCTATGAAATCATTTCTTTTTCCCTCTTTTTTTCCCCCTAGGAATTGTGAAGGACAGAATATTCGATACAAGACATGCAGCAATCATGTAAGTTCTGTAATAAAAATATATAATCCAATAATATTCATGTGTTCAGTTGGAAAATTATGTATACTGTAAAGCTAATGGCCCCTTGGTACCCTTTGGGGTAAATGTAAACATCTTTTAATTGACAACAGATTTTGTGTATCTCATACCTTCCATGTGTACTACCTTTTGAGGCCTTTCACATTTATAAACTAATTTGGTAAGATTTAATAATTTCTGAATTCATAGAAACAATACCTGATACCTGCAAAAGCCTTTAAGTTCAAGTGCATTATGTACAGTATGTCACCCGACTCTCACACTGTCTCTGAGATAGAGGCAGACGAGGTGTGGTGATTTGTCTTTTGCACATGAGGACCCTTGGTAAAATTATTTTCTTGTGGTCACAGAGGAAGAGCACAGACTTGAACTGGTCTACTGCTGTTCTTCCCCCTCCAAACTACCTGTCCTTCCCACTGCAAGATGTGTTTAAGAGTGCTCTATCAGTGATTCAAGAAAATCGTACATAGGGACAGGTTTATAAACCTCTTTCTTGTTCTACAACGATGAGTATTACAAAAATTCAAACCTTCTGCTTTACAAATCTGAAAATGAAAAATCAATAGCAGAGGGAATCCATCCTATTTTCCACTTAAAACATTCCCCTTGTTTGTGATACAGACCCAAATCAAAGTGATGCGAATAAAAAGGAAATTACTAGAATCTGGAACTCTAAGGGAGATTTAGATTTTTTTGAAATCCATTTTTCTTCCCCTTGGTTGTAATTAATTTATTTCAAAAGTTTCCCTCACTGGGGCTTTGTCCCTCTTTGTCCCTTCTCTGTCCTGGGCCGTACGAGACAGAAGTCCTGTCTGAGGGCCTCTGTTCTGCAGACCCAGACTTGTCCTGGGAGGGAACGCTGCCAAACTGACGCAGTAGTGAGTGGGCAGTGGGAGTGAGACCTTCTGACCACAGGGCTCGAGCTGTGTTTCCAGCCTTTTTGTCAGTGATGAAGCAGAGGTGTTTGTCTTTCTCTCTCAACTGGCTTCAAACTCAGGTGGGAAATGTGGGTACCTGTTTATTGGATGTCCAGACTCCAATATCACTCGGCCCCTGGGCAGACAGATTGGCGAGCATCACGTCCTTGGAGGAATCTGGGGCCACAAAGCAAATAGATTTCACATGGCCTGTGACTGGAGGGAGGGCCAAGTACTCAGGGGACACACGTGGGCATGACACGTAATTAAATGAGCCGGTCCAAGTTGGGTACGGGAGGCAGAGAGACCGACTCGGGTACAGAGGCAGGACTTTAGTCGAAGCTCAGTCTGGCTTTGTTTTCTCCCACAAGGACGTGAATGCATCAGCAACCTGGGGGTTTATCTTCAGAGCCATTTCCATCTACTACCTTTGGCCTGCGTGGATATTTTTGTTTGGATTTATTGTTGTTTTTCTTGTTTGTTTGAGACTTTTTTTTTTCTTTTTTATAAAGTGCTGCTTTAACAAATGACCACAAGTTCCTTGCAGCCATTCAATGACAAATTACACAACAGTATCTCAGCCAACAATATGCCAAAACTATCTAGGGGAATTCATTTTAAGTGCCCGGATCGAGGTGTTGCCCTTTGAGATTTTAACCTTGGGGGTGTGCGTGCGTGTGTGTGTATGTGTGTGTGTGTGTGTGTGTGTGTGTGTGTGTGTGTGTGTGATTCTGCTCTCACTAATTGCAAAAAGGCACCTTTCTTCAACACAAGAGGGTCTAGGAGTGTTGGGTCACACAGTGTAGACATACAATGTAATCTACTAAAATCAGCGCATGCTGCGTGCAATGGGTAGGACTTGGGTGCACTTGAGTGAAGATCCCAGGCCCCTGAGGCCCCGTGGGTCTTAGGAGGACCTGTGGTTTCTATACGAGGACCCCTTTGGGAGGATCCTGCGGAAAGTTTTACCACCTCTAGGCTGCTGAGGAATAGAGGTTTAGAAGGTAGTGACCAGTGGGGATGACTGCCACGTGAATGTTCCCCGTATTGGTTGTCAGAGTTGGGGTCCGTAGAGAGATTTCATAAGAATGCAGCATTAATTGCTGTGCTTGCCATTGCAAACTCAGAGTTTCAACAAAATTCCTTTTAGGGAAATAAGGGAGGTAGTGGCAGACCTTTCAGGGCTGAAGTGTTCAGGACACCCCTCCACCTTCGTGTGCCAGGCTCTGCCTCTGTGCAGCCTCAAGCCTCCTGTGGATCGGAGGTGGGCCTGTGCAGCCCCCAGGGCAGGGCTGGTAGTCTTCCCAGGAGAGACGACACACTTCGTTCCTGGGAAAAGACCATAGAAACACAGCCAGGGTGTCAGGCACCATGAGGGCACGTAACCGCATGAAGTCAGGGTACAAAGATAGTCACATCTTTTCTTGAGTTGCTTCCTGTTTCGTTAACTGGGGTTTAGAATCACCCTTTTGAGATCTCCCCTCCCTGCTACCCAGGGTGCTGCCGAGGGCAGGAGAGGGGACCAGAGAGAGAAGTGAGGTCCCATCAGTGCACCCATGCTGTGGCTTCTCATGGCCATTTGGTGTCTCTATTGGAGATGGGCTATGCTCCCTTGACAGTCAGGGCTTTCCCTTTTCCCTGGAAATGGGGCCCATCACCCACTCTTCTGAAGGGAGCTGCCTTTAGTGATTCCAAGACGAGGCACTCTTAGGGAGATTGGCTTTGTGATTCAGAGATGTCGACACCTATATTTCCGGGGGCATGAGAGCCCATCTGATGGGGCCACGAGATCCCTCTACCCACCTGAGGGACCTCATCACCCCAGCCTTGGTGATCAGGGAAGCCTGTTCCGTGGAGGAACACGGGTCACTGCTGGGGGACCCCAGAGACCTACTCTTCCCTCCCATTCCCAGAGGTCGTTCCTACTTCTTTCTGCTCCTCCACGTGATTATCTGAAGGCTCAGGCTCTCAGCCTTAGAACCACAGAGCTTGTTATGTGTGCATGCCCGCTTTCAAACTCTTAACCAAAATTAATAAAATAAATAATAATAATAATAGGCCGCATGTATTCAGTACTTCCTGAATGCTAGGCATTGTTCTACGTACCGATCCATGAATAAACTGATTTAATCCTTGTAATATCTCTACAAAGTAGATATTATTTTTGTTTCCACTTTTTAAAAAACATTTATTTGAGAGAGAGAGAGAGCGGAGGAGGGGTAGAGGGAGAGGGAGAGAGAGAGAATCTCAAGCAGACACTCCTGAGCGCAGAGCCCTACTCGGGGCTCGATCCCACAACCCTGAGATCATCACCTGAGCCAAAAATCAAGAGTCAGTTACTCCACCGACTGAGCCACCCAGACGTCCCTTACTTCTGCTCTCACGCAGGAGGAGACGTGGGAAACGGGCCCAGGGGCACAGAGCTGAACTAGACCCCAGGCGGTCGGGCTCCAGGCTCTGGAGCGCAAGCTTCTAGCCACTCTGCTACACTGGACTGCCTCTTGGAAAGGAGCCTGACCGGTCTGGAGCTCTGTTAGGTGACCGATGGCAGTACAGACAGTAGTCTCAGACATGGCTGCTCCTCCCGCGTCCGGAGCACGACTCATGGCAGGAATTGCAGGAACAGCCCCCCGCAGATACCGCCAGAGTATCGCCAACCCCAGGAGCTGTAGGACGGACCTTCCTAATATCCACAGTTGGCCAGGGACCGAGGTCAGGGAGAGGAGAGGCGGCGGAGGGCCAGTCACGGAAATGAAGTCCTCCATGGCCGTGGGCTTCCGTGCCACAGTCCCAGGGAGGGGGGTGTCCCTGACACAGGTGTCTGCTTGATGCAGACAGACCTTGACCGTGGCCTTTCTGATCGCTGCCCCCCCCCCCTCAGCAGAAGATACCTGAGAAGAGTAGGCTGCAGGCACTCAAGGAAGGATCGGATCTCCTTTTGTTAGGAAGTGTGGATGTGATGGGGACAGACATTCAGAAAGCAGAGAGGAAGAAATGCCACTCCCGGTGTGGAATGAGAGGCACTGCCGGGGAATTGGGGCCACACTGCCCTCCCTGCCACAGTAGGCTTTGCCTCAGCAGCTCTCCCCAGGGCCATTCTGTCGAGGAAACTGGGGCTTTGGGCTGGAACATCCCCTAATGCCTGGTAGCTGCCATCTTCAGAGAGAACCTTCTAGTCAGTGCTCAGCAAAGACCCCGATGGCCGGGCCCAGGCCCCCGAGGCCTCAGTGCAGATTTTCCCTTACTGGGCGTCTCCCAGAGCAAATGGAGACTTTCCAAGGGAAGTCATGCATGTCAGCGAGGAGTTCTAAGACTTGAATTCACCGACTACTCCTTTCTTATACCAGGGTTTATGGGATCCAGCACTGCAGTGCTGGAAGAGAGCAAAGCGAAAATACCTTTAAAAACAAGTATATTGTGATTTGGTCCCAGTGTTTTTGCAGCCTGAACACATTTTTATGTGAGCAGAGAGGGAGCAATGGTCGATTCTGCACAGTGGGGACCTGGATGGTCTTCCGGAAGAGACGACACTTGATGGGACCCTTGAAAGACTCTTCATGCCACGGGGCCTATGGATGGCTAATTTCTGGTAGTTTCCTCTTAGAGGTGTTCTTTATTTTGCACTGTCACTGCTCCTACCCCAGCCCATCCTGCCGTCACATGGGTCCTCTTAAAGTGTCCCGCTTTCAGTCCGCTCTGTGGGTCCTTATTGCTTTTACTTCCCCTGACTTGCCTTCATGAAGTTGGTTAGACTTACCTCGTGTTCAGCTCACAGGTCATTTAATTTCACCCTTGCTGGTCACACCTGGTCCCTGTCCCTCATTGCTAGTGACTTCATTTCTGCTGTGTCCCTGTTGCCTGTGTTCTTTCCTATAGTTGTTCTAAAGAACATCACGCCATCCCTTAAATCTCATCTGAAATGTCACTTTTCCATGATGCACCGTTTGCTAGCTGTCTTCTTATTATGGCCACTCACAATAATTCACTTTCATGCTAGAAATTTGGCTTTGGTTGTATTAGAGGATCCCAAAATTTAATGCATAGTACAACTTGGATGTGAAGATAAAATAAACATTTTAAATTTGCTTACAGTAGAAATCACATTTCTCTTAAGTCCCTACTCACTGGTTATCTGGGAAAAATGACCTGAGTATATAACCCATATTAAAGCTTGGTTCAGTCCTATTATAGAAATCATCCCTTAGCTAATGGTCTATCTCTTTTGCACAGAAATGCTCTGCTTATTAGGAGATCTCCCTGTCTTGGCATTTCTCCCTAAGTTGTCCATGAGAGTGATATGTGTATCCTCTTGGCTTGAGGAGGGAAAAGAGATCTCTGTCTTTGGCATGGTCCTTGAATGGGTACTAGTTCAGTCTTCCTTCCCCTCCTCCTCCTTCTCCTTATCTATGCTTTCCAGGCTGGCTGCCCACTCTTCCTGAGTCAAGTCTTCCTGATCTGGGATCTCTTCCTTCTTTATTAAAACTCCACTTCATCAATTTTTTTTTAGATTTTTATTTATTTACCATAGACACAGAGAGAGTGCAGGAGGGGGAGATATCAAGAGAGGGAGAGAGAATTCCAAGCTGACTTCTTGCTGAGCATGGAGCCTGATACAGGACTAGATCCCAGGACCCTAAGATCATGACCTGTGCTTCAATCAAGAGTCAGACGCTTAACTGACTGAGACACCTGGGCACCCCACCACTTAATCAATTTTTAATTTAACACTTTGACAACAGTTTTATTTCCTTCACTGCAAAGCCTTACTTGTGAATCTATAAACACAAACAGTAACCCACTCTGTATTTCATGCAGTTGAGGCTGCGTCTCCAATAAGAGGCTCTCGATGTGACATTGGTGGATTAGATCCTTCTTTTCTGTTCTCCACAGCGTGTAACCTAGGCGACGCCCAGAAAATATATTTAACCAATGTGTTGTCTTAACTGATAGGAGGAAATGCTTCTCAGGGAAAGGAAAGCAGAAGAACGTTTGGTATTCAAGCTTCCTAAATGTCAACTAAACTATTTAAGACACAACAATCCCTAGATTGTCTTGAGCCAGCGCAGGGACCCAGCAGAAGCCAACTAGACAGGCTTAGTGTTGACACTGGAAGAATGCCAATTAAATGAAAGTGTTTAATGTAAGCCCTCCATGTCTTGCAAGATTACTAGAAAGCGGTATCTTATAATGGAACACTTGTTACTTTGGGAATCAGTCTTGGCTCTGTCATACTCTAGCTGGGTGTCTTTGGGCTAGTAACTGAAGACTTTGAGGATCCCAGTTTCCTCTGTTTATAAAATGAGGGTAATGATAATTCTGACCCACCTACCTCAAAGGGAATGTCAGTGGGATCCCTTGTAAACTGGAAAGCATTGTCCAGGTACAAGGGTGTCTTCATCAGGATCATCATTTCCCAGGAACAGAAGCCCACTCAAAATAGCTCAAGAAAAACGGGATTCACTGGGTGGATGTGTGGATATTTAATAGAATTTGGGCATCAGCACAGCTTGAGGGGGCCCGGACCCAGGAATCAGAAAGTAAGGAGCCCATGTTACGTAATCTTATTGAAAGACATGGTTTGGGCACCTGGGTGGCTCAGTGGGTTAAAGCCTCTGCCTTCAGCTCAGGTCATGATCTCAGGGTCCTAGGATTGAGCTCCACATCGGGCTCTCTGCTCAGCAGGGAGCCTGCTTCCTCCTCTCTCTCTGCCTGCCTCTCTGCCTACCTGTGATCTCTCTCTCTCTCTCTCTCTCTCTGTCAAATAAGTAAAAAATCTTAAAAAAGAAAAAAAGAAAGACATGGTTTGTCATCTTTCCTTCTTTCATGTCTAATTCATTCTTCTTTGCTCTGAGAGCTGGCTGGCTTTGCTTCAACAGGCATCTCAATCAAGAAAGAGATGGTTAGCTCTGTCTCAGACGGACAGGAGTCCTCAGCTCTTCTGCTGCAATTCCAAATTCCTGGGAAAGACTGTCCTGGCATGGACCAGGTGTTTGCTTCTCAGATAATCAGCTGTGGCCAATGAGGCCGGGTCCCGTGTCCAAACCTGGCCCCCCTTTTTGCAAGGACTAAGTGTAGGCTGGTATCCTCGACTATCTGTAAATTCAACCTTGTTAATTTTGTGAAACTTCTTTGGTTTTTGGAATGTAAGGCAGTCAGGGGTCAGACAGCAAGAAATTTCAGTCCCTAAAGCATGCTTGCCCTATCACTGAGCCTAATACAAGGGAAATTTTTTCACTCTGATCTCTTACGCTCTTTGGCTTGGGTTTCAAAGAGTCAGATACAGAGCAAACTGGCCATGGTTAAGGGAAGAGGAGGCCATATAATTTTATCAACTGATGATCTTCCCTGGGGCCAGATGGAAAACAGTCCTCATTTCAAGAGAGAAAGGTCAACCAGTTTCAGTCTTCAGATCAACTCTTTCTTCCATAGGTGTGACCTGGGTTAAGGCTTAATGTTTCTGAAACAAGAAAAATGTGGATGCAGTACAGGATTTTGGAACGATTCACCACAAACTAATACAACTAATCCCAGGGAGATGTTTATTTCTTATATTTTATGTCTTCCCTACCTACTTCCAAAAAGGATTTGAGGCAGATTATAAAGGCCAGAAGCACGAACATAGCAAGATACAAAAGTTAAGTAGTAAAAAGGGGATAAATGAAAGAAATTGTGTTTTAAGGTTCTGGCTGATAATTTATTAATAATTTTTTGTAGAAAAAAATAACGCTAGGTTTCTACCTTGCACCACATGTCAAAATAAATTCCCGGTGTAACCAAGTGTTAAATATAATCACTAAACCAGAAAGGAACTAGAAAAATACATTTCAGTATTTATCTATTCTTAGGCAGGGTAGAAAAAGCATTTCTAAACTTATTAATGACAGAAGAAACCTTAAAAGGAAATATTAACAGAGCTAACTACCTGGAAATATAAAGCTTCCTGACTTCACAAAGCCCCCAAACCAAAATCAAATGGGGAAAATATGTCCAGTACAGATGGCAAAGTGTCGATAACCTCATTAGGAAGGTTGATAGTCTTATCTGTTAAAAATAGTAAAAAGGCAAACATTCCAAAAGATAAACGAAGGACAGAAAACAGGAAATTTTTGAAGAGTTAATACAAAAAGCAAATACACATGAAAGCTATCAAACCTAAGAAATGAAAGGAAATGTAAATTAAAATAATGAAATTCTATTTAACACAATTAGAAAAATGTTAGAAAATTATAACATCCAAGCTGAGAAGAGAGATCGAGAAAAAGGGAACTTAGGAGCCTGGTTCCTGGAGGGCAATTTGGCAATGTTTTGAAAAGCTCATGAAACACACCCTTTTCCTCAGAAATTTTATTTCCAGAAATTTGTTTTTGGAAAATCATCAAGGATCTGTGTAAAGCTTTAGGTACAAGAATCTTTGCCTTTTATTCTTTTGTTAAAAATAGAAACTATTTCCCAAAAAGGTTTTATAATGACCATTGATTACTTTGATAATAAGAAAAACAATACAAAATAATTTATCCCCCTTTCTGTATCTGTTTTCTTTCATTGAGAAGTTTGTATAGGATACATTAATTCCCATCAATTAAGAAGTTTGTATCCAATTCTGAAGAGTAAAGTAACCTTTTGTCAGCCAGCATCTGGCTTTGGAAGTATGGGGTGGGAGGGATTGGTAATTAAGTAAAAAGGCTTTTGAGTCATCAAAACTTGCTCACACACTTTTTACTGTTATTATGAGAGCTCCCTAGAGCATTTACTTAGAATTTCCTTGCTGTTGTTGCAGACAGAATTTGAAAGAGTTTTCTCTTTCCATCCTCAAGTGGGTTGAAGGCAGGCCCTTGGTTCCAGTGAAAAGGGCTGGGGGCCCACAGCGAGGGAAGAAGGGCACATGAATTAACAATCACAAAAACAGAAACAAAGAAACAAACACGAGTTCTCACAAAGCTCGGCAGTTTGTGGCCAAAGTAGGGGCAAGCGATCCTTCCCATGGAGATGGTTCTTGAAGGCATGGATGATAATTAATATTCCCCACAAAGACCTGGAGTCCCCTGGAAAAATTAAAAGCAAGAAGGTTAAAGAGGACTTTTAAATAGGGTGAGGAAATGAGGTGACTCCAAGGTGAGTGGCTGGTGGTGGGGACTGGTCTCCTGAGACTCTGGTAAAGCTGTTCCGCCTTTAGGTGGCCTATCTCCCTGAGTGACGTGCCTGTGGCCTTTCTTCTCTGCTTGCAGGACTGTCCTCCCGATGCGGAGGACTTCCGAGCCCAGCAGTGCTCCGCCTACAATGACGTCCAGTATCAGGGCCGTTATTATGAATGGCTTCCCCGGTACAACGATCCTGCTGCCCCCTGTGCGCTCAAGTGTCATGCGCGGGGACAGAACTTGGTAGTGGAGCTGGCTCCCAAGGTCCTGGATGGAACTCGCTGTAGCACAGATTCCCTGGACATGTGCATCAGTGGCATTTGTCAGGTAAGCCACACCTGCTTCCCTTAACCCCCCCGTCTGGCACGTGCCACGCCCACGTTCCCTACTGTGACTCTCTTCTTTTGTTCATGCAGATGAAATATTGCCTCTGATACTTTTCATGTAAAGAAAATATGGCAGAGACTATCACTCATCTTCAAATTATGTCTTATTTATTTAAAATAGTGTAAATTTTGTCCAGGTAGACTCAAAAGATGGCAGTAGATGACACCTTATGATTCCTCTAGGTCAGTGGTGCTCCAACTTGAAAGAGCATCAGAATCGCCTGAAGGACTTGTTAAAACAAGGGGTGCAGGGGGGCCACCCCCAGAATTTCTGGCCCAGTGAGTCTGCAGGGGTGCCCAACCCAAGAATTTCTGACCCAGTGGGTCTAGGCTGGAGTCCAATAATTTGCATTTTTAACAAGTTCACGGGAGATGCTGAGGTTGCTGGTCCAGGGACCCCATTTAAAGAACCACAACTTTGGAAGGGTAAGGTGGATGGGTTCTGGGAACCTTTTAACAACTTATTGTTATATTAAAATTAGTTTATTGCTTTGGGCCTTTGGGAGCAATGACTTACCTACTAAAAAAATGAGCATGAGTACATTCCAGTAGATTTTTTGGAGTGGAGTTTGCAAAGCTGTGATGCTTGTAACTGAGACACAGAACCCCACCCTGTCCACCAACTTGCATTAGCTATGAGGATTCAGGACACTGGGGCAGGTTGCTGAGATAGGATGGGGATGGCAGGGAAACAATGAGATTCCACCCCCATTCCCTTAATCTCTAGAAACATATTTTAAAAGAATTGTTTCTAGGACTCCATACCCTATTATACTCATAAAAAAAAAAACAACAGTATGAATAAGGGCAACAACTCCAACCCACCTACCAGCCATCTCAGGTGTCACACGGTCAAACATGAACCATGACCTTGCTCTTCAAAGTCGCTTCTCCTTCCTCCATCTGCTCATCTAGAAAATGGCCTCTAGTGGCTCACTACAAAATTTTGGAGTCCTTCTTGATTCTCCTCTTTCAACACACACATCTAATCCATTGTCATTCTGTATTCAAAGTCTTTTTTTTTTTTTTAAACCCACCGTTCCTTTCTGTCTGCATGACTTCTTTTTGGGTCTAAGCCTCCATTAACTCTGACCTAAACTGCATTGCTAGCCTTCTCTCCTGATCTCCCAGCTTCCACCATTGTCCCCTTCAGGTCCATTCTCCACACAGCACCTGAAGTGATTACTTCAAAACTTAAGACAGTTTCATTTTAAGAGTTCATCACTCCCCTAACTGAAATCCCTCGATGACTTACCATTGCATTGATGGTGAAATCCATGATTCTCACTTGCCTTTTCCTGGACTCCCATCCTTTTTTAAAAATAGACTTAATTTTCTAGATGCACAGCAAAATTGAATAGAAGGTAAAGGGAATTCCCATTTATCCCCTGCCCCTTCATATGTTTAACCTTGCCTACTATGAAAATCCTGCACCAGAGTGGTACATTTATTTTGATTAATGAACCTACATTGACACATCATTATCACCCAAGGTCTGTGTTTACTTTTGATGATGTGTGTTCTGTGGGTTTTGACAATGTTTGTTGACTGTTTCTACCAGTAGAGTATCTTACAAAGTAGTTTCACTGCCGCGAAAGTCCTCTGTGTTCTGCCCATTCATCCTCGCCTCCCATGCGAGCCCTTGGCAAGCATCAGTCTTTTTATTGTCTCCATAGTTTTGCCTTTTCCAGAATGTCATATAGTTGGAATCATAGATTATGTGTGATTTTCAGATTGACTTTCACTTAGTAGTATGCATTTCAGTATCTTCCATGTCGTTCATAACCTGGTAACTCATTTGCTTTTATCACTGACTAATATTCCATTGTCTGGATGTACCACATTTTACTTACCCTACTGAAGAACATCTTGGTTGCTCCCAAGTTTTGGCAACTAGAATAAAGCTGCTTTAAACATCCATGTACAGATTTTTGTATGGACACAAATTTTTGACATGTTTGGGAAAATACCAAAGAGTATAATTGTTGGGTCATGGTAAGAGTAGGTTTAGTTTTATAAGAAAGTGCCAAACTGTCTTCCAAAGTGGCTGTATCATTTTGCACTCCCACCACCAATGAATGAGACTTTCTCTTGTTCCATGTCCTCTCCAGCATGTGGTATTGCCTTTCCTTCAGATTTGGGCCATTCTAGTAGTTGTGTAGTGTCATCTCATTGTTGCTTTAATTTGCAATTCCCTTAATGACATATGATGTTTAATATCTTTTCTTCTGCTTATTTGCCATCTATATATCCTCTTTGATGAGGTAACTGTTCAGCTCTTTTACCCATTTTTAAACTGAATTGTTCATTTTCTATTGTTGAGAGGTATTCGTATATTTTGGGTAACAGTCTTTTGCAAATATTTTTCTCCCAGTGTAACTCATCTTCCCATGTTCTTGACAAGTCTTTTGTAGAGCAGAAGCTTTTAATTTTCAATGAAGTCCAGCTTACCAATTATTTTTTTTCCAGGCATTGTGCCTTCGGTAGTGTATCCAAAAAGTCATCATCGTACCCAAGGTCATCTAGATTTTTCTATTTTATCTTCTAGGAGTTTTATACTTCTGTATTTTACATCTAGGTGGATGATTCATTTTGAATTAATTTTTGTGAAGTATTTAAGTCTGTGTCTAGATATTTTTTATTTTGCCTGTGGATGTACAGTTATTCCAGTCCATTTGTTGAAAAGATGATCTCTTCTCTGTTGTATTGCCTTTTCTCCTTTGTCAAAGATCAGGTGACTGTATTAATGTATTTCCATGCTCTTTATTCTTTTCCATTGATTTGTTTGTCTCTTCTTTTGCCAGTACCATACTGTCTTGGTTACTTTAACTTTATAGTAAGTCTTAAAGTTGAGCAGTCTTACTTAGTCTTCTGACACTGTTCTTCTCCTTCAGTATTGTATTGACTATTCTGGGTCTTTTCCGTCTCTCCATACACTTTTGAGTCAGTTTGTCAGTATCCACAGAATCACTTCTTGGAATTAAGTTGAGAAAAACTAGCATCCTTACAATATTAGTCTTCCTGTCTACAAACAAGGAATATCTCCTCATTTATTTACTTCTTTTTTTATTGCTTTCATCAGAGTTTTGTGGTTTTCCTCATATAATTCTTGTACAAAATTTTTGTTGGATAGTACAATTAATTTTCATGAGAAATTGGTCTGTAGGTTTCTTGTAACATCTTTGGTTTTAGCATTTGGGGTAATGCTATTCTCCTAGAATGAGTTAAGAAGTATTCTCTCTTCTTTTTTCTGGAAGAGATTGTAGAGAATTGATATGATTTCCTAAATGCTTGGTAGAATTCACCAATGAACCCATCCGTGCCTCATACTTTCTGTTTTGGAAGGTTATTACTTATTGGTTAGATTTCTTTAATAGATAGAAACCCATTCAGATTGTTTCTTCTTGTGTGAGTTTTGGCAGATTGTGTTTTTCAAGGAATTGGTCCGTTTCATCTACATTATCAAATTTGTAGGTGCAAAGTTGTTTCTAATATTTCTTTTCAACATCCATGGGATCTGTAGTGATGTCCCCTCTTTCATTTCTGATATTAGTAATTTGTATCTTCTCTTTTTTCCCCTTAGTTAGCCTGCTTAGAGACTTGTGATTTTATTGATCTTTTTAAAAACCAGCTTTTGGTTTTATCGATTTTCTTCATTGATTTCCTATATTCAATTTTACTGATTTCTGCTCTAGTTTTCATTATTTTTCTTCTTATTTTTATTTTGTATTTAATTTGTTCTTTTTCTAATTTCCTAAGGTGGAAGCTTATATTATTGATTCTCAATTTTCTTATATATGCTTTAAATTTCCCTGTAAGCACAGCTTTTACTTCATCCCACATATTTTGATAAATAGTATTTTCATTTTCCTCAAAATATCTTAAAATTTCTCTTGCGATCTCTTCTTTGACTCATGTGTTATTTAGAAGTATGTTGTTTAGGGGTGCCATGGTGGCTCAGTCAGTTAAGCATCTGCCTTTGGCTCAGGTCATGATCCCTGTGTCAGGCTCCCTCCTCAGTGGGGAGCCTGCTTGTGTTCTCTTGCACTCTGTCTGTCTGTCTCTCTCAAATATATCAATAAGTAAATAAATAAAATCTTTAAAAAAGCGTGTTGTTTAATATCCAAGTATTTTGGAATTTTCTAGCTATATTTCTGATATTGATTTCTAGCTTAATTCCAATGTGATCTGAGAGTAGATGTTGTATCATTCCATTAAAAAAAAAAAAAGATTTGTTAAGGTGTATTTTGTGTCCCAGAATGTGGTCGGTCTTGGTGAATGTTCCATGTGAGCTTGAAAAGAAAGTGCATCTTGCAGTTCTTAGATGAAGTAGTCAAGAGGATATCAATTATATCCATTTTTTTTGATGATGCTGTTGAGTTCAACCATGTTTTTACTGATTTCTCCTTGCTGGATCTGTCCATTTCTGATACAGGAGTGTTGAATTCTCCTGACTCTAGTAGTGGATTCATCTGTTTTTCCTTGCAGTTCTATCAGTTTTTGCCTCATGCATTTTTGACATTCTTGTTAGGTGCATACATGTTAAGGATTATATGTCTTCTTGAAGTATTGATCCTGCTATCATTATATAAATGCCCCTCTTAAACCTGATAACTTCCCTTTCTCTGAAGCCTGCTCTGTCTGAAATTAATATACCCACTCCTACTTTATTTTGATTAATGTTAGCAGGCTGTATCTTTTCCCATACTTTTACTTTTAATCTATTTATGCCTTTACATTTAAAAGGGGATTCCTGTAGATAATGGATAATTGGATCTTGTTTTTTGATCCACTCTGACAATCTTTGTCTTTTAATTGGCACATTTAGATCAGTGATGTTTAAAGTGATTATTGATATAGTTGAATTAATTTTTGCCTTATTTGTTACTCTTTTGTATTTGTTACCCTTGTTCAGTATTCCTGTTTTTTGTTCACTGCTCTGCTTTTTGCAGTTTTAATCTAGTATTTTATATGATTGCATTTTCTTTCCTTATTTAATATATCAGTTATGCTTTTTTTTTTGCCTTTTTTAGTAGTTGCCTTACAGATTGCAGTATATATTTATAACTAGTCCAAATTTACTTTCAAATAACACTATACTGCTTCATGAGTATAGTGAAAATACCTGCTGCAGCAAAGTAATAGTAACAATAAAATCTAGATTCCTCCCTGCATCCTTTGTATCATTGTTATCATTCATTTCACTTATGTATAAGTGTATGTAAGCATGTAGCTACACAAATATACGTATATAAGCATACATAATCGAACACATTGTTGCTGTTATCATTTTGATAAACTATAATCTTTCAGATCTATTAAGAATAAGAAAAATTAATGTTTTTATTTCACCTTCCTTTATTCATTCTCTGAAGCACTTCCTTTCTTTATATAGATCCACATTTCTGACACATTTCATTTCCTACTCTGAAGAACTAGGTCCGCTAGCAAGAAAATTCTCTCAATTTTTGTTTGCCTGAGAAAGTCTTGATTTCTCTCTCACTTTTGAAGGATCATTTCATAGGGTACAGAATTCTAGGTTGGTAGTTTTTTTTTTCTCTCAGCACTTAAAATATTTTACTCCACCTTCTTGCTCGCATGTTTTCTAAGGAGAAGTCAGATGTAATTCTTGTCTTTGCTTCTCTATAGGTGAGGTGTTTTATTCCTCTGACTTCTTTCCAGACTTTTTTTTTAATCTTTGATTTTTTTGCAATTTGAATATGATAGCTTACATGTAATCTTTTTGGCATTTATCTTTCTTGGTGTTCTTTGAGCCTCCTGGCCCTGTGGTTTTGTGTCTGACATTAACTGGAAGTTCTCATTCATTATTGCTTGAAATACTTCTTTGGTTCCTTTCTCTCTTTCTTCTCCTTCTGGTATTCCCACTACACTCAGGCCACACCTTTTGTAGTTGTCTCACAGTTCTTGGATGTTCTGGGTTTTTTGTGTTTTTTTTTTAATTTTTCAGTCTTTTTTTTCTTTTTGTTTTTTTATTTGGGAAGCTCCTATTGACCTCTCCTCAGAGATTCAACAGAAGCCGAAGTCTAGATTTTGACATGAAATGTCCACTTGAAAATAACCCCTTGCTGTTAATGACCTTGCCTTGTTCATTAACAGTTAAACTGTGCTCTTTCTGACACCGGCCAGGCTTTCCCACGATAACCGACAACCACCAAAGCTCAGTGGTGTAAAACAATTACGGATTACTTCTTGCTAATGTAACTTGTCCACATAGGTCAGCAGGGGTCTCAGCTCTTTGAATATCAGGAGATCAGATGAAGAAGGTTTTACGTAATAATTACAGTAGTGAGAAGGAGAACATGTGACTCATGGCACTTACCCTTAATGCTTCTTACAGAAGTGATACCAGTACCTGGACTCCTATTTCACTGGCCCAACACAGTCAAGACCACACTTAACTTCTAAGGGAATGGGGACATATAGTCCTTCTATGGGCTGAAAGGAGAAGGTCTGTATTTTAGAACATCTCCGATGACCACCATAAAGCTCCATACACTGATATTCAAGGCAGGAATGTACAGTTTTTTTCTGTGGTAGAATCTAACTGTCAAGAGATCTCAAACAGAAGTTGACTTAAAAAAAAATTGGTTCTAGGACGCCTGGGTGGCTCAGTCATTAAGCGTCTGCCTTCAACTCAGGTCATGATCCTGGGATCCAGCCCTGCATCGGGTTCCCTGCTCAGCAGGAAGCCTGCTTCTCCCTCTCTCACTCCCCCTGCTTGTGTTCCCTCTCTCACTGTATCTCTCTCTGTCAAATAAATAAGTAAATAAATAAATAAATCTTAAAAAAATTGGTTCTAGAAGGATTAAATTAGACTTACCTCAAAAGATTCATTGGCTTACTATGGAGTGATGCCACTTATTTAAATACTATGCTCTTTTAGCTGATTAGGAATTCGTATGCAGAAATGGTGAAATAGGGTGCCTGGGTGGCTCAATAGGTTAAAGCCTCTGTTTTCGGCTCAGGTCATGATCTCAGCGTCCTGGGATCGAGGCCCGCATCGGGCTCTCTGCTCAGCAGGGAGCCTGCTTCCTCCTCTCCCTGTCTCTCTGCCTGCTTCTCTGCCTACTTGTAATCTCTCTCTCTCTGTGTCAAATAAATAAATATAATCTTTAAAAAAAAAAGAAATGGTGAAATAGTCCTTAGTTGAAGTGATGATTTATATAAGTGGTTATATATGAAGTGATGATTTATATATGATTATACACTATATATATAATATATGATTATATATATGATTTTACATATATGTTATATATGATTATATATAGTATAAATACTATATGAGCACTGCTCATATATTTTAAATATTTGTGTGAGTCAGATACCTTGTGTAACTTGTCTCATTAACTGCACTTTAGGATATGAGCCTTGTCTTGTTAAATTATACCCCATCATGCCTGCCTATATAAAAATTGGTTACTTAATAGTTGTTAATAAATTTATTGACACGTTTTACTGATTTGTGGTTTTTAAAATCATTACAATTAGAGATCTTGACTTCAGGAGATGTCACAGAGGTTGAAAACACCTCAGGCAGCTTTTCAAAAGTTGGTTATTATGGATCACAATGATCTGAGAGCCCAAATTCAGTAGTCCCTTGGTTTCAAGGGCAGTTCTGACTTAAACCCTATGAATCACAAGACAACCAGAGCTGCTTTTCAGATATTACTTTTCTGTGATATTTTCACTGCTTTTTTTGGCTGTAATATTTGGATGAACTGTCACTTGAAACAAAATTCTGAAACAAATGTAAGTGCTCAGGGAGGTGTTTGCTTGCCTAAGATCTTACAAGGCCCTAAACGCTCGTCAAAACAAGCCCATCCTAGCTCCTAAACCCACGCCCTTGCTGGATGACCAGATAGAGGGTGATTCTCATTCTCATGAAATGCAGAGCACTCAGGGACATAAATTGTGAGGACAGAGTTTGGCTTGGGAACAGGGTTTCTATAACTTAATGGTAGAATTACTCCCCTTGGAGAAAGTTGCATGAACACAAGTTACTCATTGATTGAATCCCAACCATGCAAGTGTGTTTCCAGAATCAATCACTCTTAATTTGTTCCACATGTACTGGTAAATATTAATATACTTGCCCGTGTGACTTGGTTCTTTGTGGTCCATCTGCTGGTACTAAAGGTAAGGAAGGTGTAGCATGGTGTTAAGATTCT
This sequence comes from Ailurus styani, assembly GCA_002007465.1. Classification (NCBI taxonomy): domain Eukaryota; kingdom Metazoa; phylum Chordata; class Mammalia; order Carnivora; family Ailuridae; genus Ailurus; species Ailurus styani. The sequence continues at coordinate 985,606 of LNAC01000272.1, forward strand.
GGTGTCAGCCGACCTGGGTTTTCCGGCCATCACTGACCCAATTTACTAGCTCTGTGATGCTGGCAAGTCATTTAACCTCACTGACATTCAAGTGCTTTATTTGTAAAATAGAGACAGAAGATACCACCTGGGTCATCAGACTGCTATGAAGATTCAATGAAGTAATGTGTGTGATGTGCTCGGCGAAATGCCAGACACATGGTGGGCATTCAGTAAAAGTCAACTATTATTAGTAGTATTTCATTATCACCTTTATAAAATTATATAATCAGAATGAAAGGATCTCAAAAGCCTTTGGATTTAGCTACTCCTCAGAGAATTTAATCCCCTCCCCAGTTTTCCCGCCAAGAAGTCTCCTACCTAGCACATGGTTGAATACTTGTTGGATAACTGACTTTTCCAACTTTCTGATGTTGAACTAAACTCAGGCTTAAACCTGTAGCTTTCACCATTTGGAAGTACAAGGAACAAATGTAAACCCTTTCTTCATGACAGCCCTTTGTGAATTTAAAAATATCTTTAATCACAGGCTTTTCCTTAAACTTCTTTGGAACTTTTCCTGCCTCTCCCTGAAACTTTTATTTGATCTTTCTCTTTCCCTTCAGCACCAGACTTTTGGAAAGAATAGTCTGTAGATGTGGTTTCAACTCCCTCCAGTTTTATTCTGTCTTCAGCACCTTGGGTGCCATGATTTAGCAGCTCCCCATGCTGAGACATAGGGGCCGTGCCCAGGAGTCAAAACAAAATGAAAAACAGGGTTGATATAAGAGGGTCTTTTCTTATGAATCCTTTATAATGTTCTAGTCCCTGTACTAAGAGTTTTTACGTACATTTTCTCATTTTATCCTTACTACACCCTATGTGAATTATGTATTATTATCTGTGTTAGTCTTGAGGAAGATGGGTCTCTGAGAGTTTGAACTGTTGGCCATCCGCCATCTTGAAATTGTTGGAGAGGCTGGGCAGGGAGGCTGTATGCCTCCAGAGTCCCTGCACTTAAACACTAGGTATAGAAATGCAAATACAGTTGAGTAATACAGGGAGGTAGAGATAAACTCCTTCACCAGTTAATATAAGTGGGCACACATTATATAGAAGACGTATTTGTATAGTAAAAAGAAATGTGCATAGCCCATGTCCTCATAGACAGAAGCTCACAGTCTAGTAGAGACACACACATGTATGTACATACACAGATAACTCACAAAAATAATAACTCACAAAGGACTGAAAGGTAGCAGCAGTATAGGAATATGCTATGAGACATCTGTCCCATTCATTCCTCTCCTGCATTTAAGGAATGGTTTACAAAGAGCCCAGATGTCCATAGAGTGATGAATGGATAAAGAAGAGGTGGCACACACACACACACACACACACACACACTCTCACTCACACACTGGAATATTACTCAACCATCAAAAAGAATGAACTCTTGCCATTTGCAATGACATGGATGAACTAGAGTGCATTATGTGAAATGAAATAAGTCAGTCAGAGAAAGATAACTACCATACAATTTCACTCATACATGGAATTTAAGAAACAGTACAGATAAACATAGGGGAAGGGAAAGAAAAATAAAATAAGATGAAAACAGAGAGGGAGGCAAACCATAAGAGATTGTTCACTCTAGGAAACAAACTGAGGGTTGCTGGAGAGGAGGTCGGGGAGTAGGGGTAACTGGGTGGTGGGCATTAAGGAGGGCACATGATGTGATGAGCACTGGGTGTTTATGTAAGTGATGAATCACTAAATTCTACCCCTGAAACTAATAATATACTATATGTTAACTAAATTATATTTAAATAAAAAATTTTTAAATAAAGAAATGGTTTAAAAAGGTATGTATGCCGGTCTCATGACAGAGGAAGACACGCATACGTATAGGCATAAATGATGATAGACAGAAGGACCGATAAAGATACAGAATAGAGAGAGTGATGGATCTATAGAGATGTCGAACTAGGGGTATGTGGAGCTTGAGATACAAACGGGGGGAAGAATGTTGAAGGTAAAACTGTGGCCCAGAAGGAAATTCGTTGACTTCAGCAGAAGGTCCCATGGACAGAGGTGGTGTGGGGAGGGAGAGAGGGGGCAGAGGAAACAGTATCTGTAACCTTCTGTTCGTTTTCTATACGCAAAAATATACGACTCCAAATAAAAACATACATAAAAATGTAAAGGGAGGGTCAGCTTCAATTCATCTTTTCGAAGGGGACTGGGGCATCTGTGAGATTCCTATCAGCTGTGCCCTGGAAGGCTTTCTGTCCTTCATACTGTGAGAACCATCCTTGTGAAGGAGAGCCACGTGGTGGGTTGGAGAAGGCTCACCCCCTGGAGGGTCCGGGGGGGGGGGGGCTGCCGGAGGGCCCCGCAGCTTGGCCCTTCCCGGGTCCTGATGCCCGCCTCCTTCTGTCCGCAGGCGGTGGGCTGTGACCGTCGCCTGGGGAGCGGCTCCCGGGAGGACAGCTGTGGCGTCTGTGCTGGCAACGGCTCCACCTGCAGGCTTGTGCGGGGACAATCGAAGTCACAGGTCTCTACGGAAAAAAGTAAGTTTGAAACCCGCTGCCCTGTGACCTGCCGGGCAGCGCACACTCGGCTTCCCACACACTAAGCTTTTCTGTGGCAAGGCAGCACGGGCCAGTTTTCCAAAAGTCACATTTCTTTCACAGCGTGTTTGTCACATTTTGGGTTCCACCGTTTTTGCCTAAGACTACCTGTTTCTTTGAATCCTGGCCGATACGGAATATGATGAGTTTTTAAAAAATATTTGCCATTTTTAAAGGTAAAGCATGAAGTGGTCATTTTTTTGCTCCCTCCCCCCCGCCTTGCTTGCTAACAAGGTAGAACACCTTGTCATGGGAGTCTTGCCCCTTTTCTACCTTCTCTTTCAGATCGGCTACTAAAGTCACTTACTTGTTTTCCTGTGTGGACCTTGATCTTTTCCCCACCGTTGTGAGCTTCTATTATACCCTGAGTATTAACCTTTTGTCTGTTATACCTATTTTATTTTAATTTTACTTTTCAATTTTTTGGTGATACCTCTTTTTAATAGTGATCCCCGTTTGTTACTTGACTTTCAATATTGTTTGTGTTCTTAGGATCGTTAGTTTGGAAGTTTTATGTGCTCAGAAATTTTCATTTTTCTCTTTTAGTGGTATCTGCCTTTTTTACTCCTTTGATTTGGGGGTCAGTAAACATTTTGGGTAAAGGGTCAGAGAGTAAGTATTTTAGGGTTTTACCGAGCATATATTCCCGGTCTCAATGACTCAGCCCTGCTGTCCAACACCAAGGCACCCACAGACAACTCGAGAACAAAGGGCATCGCTGTGTTCCAATAAAACTTTAGGTACAACGTATCTGTTCAAGCCAGACTTGCTATGGATGTCAGCCATGGAAACTGGGGAGTGGTGACAAGAGGTACCCCAAGGCCCAAGGCGACTGTGGCAGTAAGTGGCAGTGATGGTTGAGAGGCGCATCCCCTGTTACTGACAGGAGGAGGTGGTGAAGCCCATGCCTTCAAGGAGGTGTGGCTGGGGGTTCATAGGCCAGTCTGTTATGTCATCACTTCCTCAGTGAGCATCCCAGTGGAGAAGAAGTCCCAGCAGAGCAAGCTGGCTCAGAAGCAAGTGAGAGCGTGGAGGGCACAGGCCACGCCTGTGATGCTAGGAAGCAGGGTTGCATTGGTGGTGTCCACCTGAGGACCCTTCCAGAAGTACCATATGCAAGAGTGGCTGCTCATACTGGACCTCCCCGGTCCCGGGTGCTGTTAGCCGAGGCTTCTTACTACCTGTCGGCAAGCAGACCCTCCCGAGGGGACCTTGCTGAAGTCCAGAGGGGCACACCCACCCACTCCCGAGCGACAACTGTGGCTTTTCTGGAAGCTGAGGTGATGCCCTCTTCTCAAATCCTGCCAGGTGTGTTCTAACCTCCTTTGGCTCCCAGGTGGTCAGCCAGATGTCGACCGCAGACCTGGGGCCAGGTCCTGTACCTCCCAGAGCCTTCCTCCCCAAGCACCTGCTCACTGCTCTCTGTCCTCGCCGGGACTTCCTCTCTTCGCTAGTTGCCACGAGCACCTTTATGTTTTAAACCCTTCTTTTTTAATTACAGTCCATCTGTCTGAGTGACATTATCCTTTGGGAAAAAGGCTTGCTTTTCAGTACTTAGAATGTGCACGAGACATTCATAACAAAGCAGCATACTCTGGTTTTGAAGCTTTCCTTTTTCTATTTTTTAAAAGTAAATATATGTATTTTTTAATTCTGATAAAAAACGAGACTTTTTATATATTCAGGAGATTAACTGTGATCTCTACAGTATTTAAATAAGCAATATCTAAACATCTAAAGGAAGTATATAAATATATATATCCAAAATATACAGAAAAAGAAATGAGAATAGAATCAAATGGTTTATAAAAAGTGAGCTGAACTCAAAAGAATATAGTGATGGAGGGGAAAAATACAAGACATACAGAAATTTAAAAATACAAACAAACAGACTTTAGTTACAAAAACAGACAGTAAGCTGAATTTGATCCTCAGGTTGTCTTTGGCGACCCCCTGCCTGAAAGGGAAAAAATTATTCTTGTGTGTTTTCTGCCAACACTTTTACAGTTTTGTTTTTCTCCTTTAAAATCTGTTCATTTGAATTTATCTTGATGTAACTTATGAAATAGGGATTTTACTTATTGTCTCCGTATGGGGAGAGCACCATGGGAGGGGTGGAGGGTGAGGAGGGTTTTCCAGGCGGAGAAACTCGAGGCTTGTAGTAGGACACTAAAGGAAAGCCCTGGCACGCTTGAGAAACTAGTCCTATATTGTTCAGACCTGAATTTTCTTCCAGCCTAGACGGGGTGGAGGATGAGACAGACAGCATTCTGGAGGCGACCATGGAGGCCCTCACCGTTGTGCTGCACACATCATGTTAAACGGAGTCACTTGCTCACGTCCAGGCCGAGAAGGGACATGGTTAGATTTGTGTTTTAGTAAAAGAATTCTGGCAGCAGGTGGAGGCTGGACTCCCTGTGAGGTGAGCCTGGAGGCAAGGAGTCCAAATGGGAAGCTTTTTTCAAAATACTCAAAGGTGTTTGAAATCATGAGGCCCTAGTCTAGGGAGCGTGGTGGGAGAGGTAGAGGAGGGGACAGATCGGCGAGATCTTTAGCAGGTAGAATCTGCAGAGTCTGATAATGCTTGGAGTGAACACCAGAAGAGCCAAGAAGTGAGAAGGATGCCAGCGCTCCGGCTTGAGCAGCAAAGTGGATATGTTTGCTGTTCCCTTGAGGGAGGGGATCCTGGAGGGGGGTCCCCTACCAAAGGTCAGAACTCACCTCCTTGGATTTTCCTTCTCTTGGGAAATTTGCCCCCACAAGTATTAAATATCTCAGAACCTTCCTGATACCTTCAAACAGATGCTGATTATATTTTGTTTGTGGTTGAAGGTTGGCCCTGAAATATGGCAGTCCATTGTTGGCTGGCAGCAAAATCCCCTTGTTGGTGGTAAACTAAGGTAGGTGGGTCCACCCAAGGAGAATGTGTAGACTATGTTAGGAGGCCAAGGATTGCATTCTGGGGAGCACTGAAGTCAAGGCATTCAGCCAGTGGAGAAATTTAAGGGGATCTGAGTTAGAGGAAATGAGAAGAGTAGAGAGACACAGAACTTAGCAAAAGCAGGGTCATGGAAGGCAGAGGAGTGAGTAATTCCAAAAAGGAGGTAATGGTCAACCCTGTGAACTGCTGCTGTGATACCAACTGGAATAAGAGTCCAAAACATACTCTTCGGCAATTCGAAGACCATCTGTGACCCTAGCAAGAGTGATCTCCATGAATTTCAGGCTGAAGCCAAAGCCTGATTACAGTGGGTTGAGGAGTGAACAGAAGGTGAGACTAGGTAGAGGGAAAGATGTGCCCGGGACGGAAGGAGGCCACACACCCACACCATGTCAGCAGCTGGATGACTCTACAGGCCACAGAGAACGTGGTGAGAAATTAGCAGTGTTCTAGCACATCGGCTTTTTTGGTGGTTGTTTTTGGTACCGTTCATCAAGAGAGAAGAGTCAGCTGCATAAGTGCGAGGGCTCTCAGAGACTTGAGAGTGTTTTCATCACAGTCCGCAGGAGGCAGTGAAGTTTGGGGAAGCCGTTCTGCCACGCCTCTAAGGACCCAGGCTTCTCTCTCTCTCTCCTTCATCATCCTTAGAGGATGGCTTTCATCTCTGCAGTTGTGAAGTCACTATTAAACCTTCACACCCCTCCACGCCCACACAATAAAGACGGTGGAGCAGAAGACATTCCTTGAAGCTGTGCCCTCTATTCAGGAAGGGAAGTCCTGCCCGGAGAGGTCTGCCTCTTTCTGTTGTTACTAACATGGATACAGCACCTTACCATTCCCCCATCACTTAATTCCACCAACCCACTTCCAGTGTAGTTTTGCTGTTGTCAAGCCCATTTGACAGATGGGGAGCCCGAGTACCAGAGATACTAAGGAACATATGAAAGGCAATACAGGAAACTGGCTAAGAAATTGGGCTCTGGGGCCAGGGTTGAAATCCTGGGTTATTTGCTTGCTACTGTGTAAACAGAGCAAGTTTTTTTTTGTTGTTGTTGTTGTTTTGTTTGTTTTTTTAACTTCTGTGTGTATTTTGGTTTTCTCATTGAAACTGGAAACAGCCATAATACTGCCTTTGTAGAGGTATTGTCAGGATTAATAAGTAAATCAGTCACACTCAGCATTCCAAGTAGCATCTGGCACCTAGAATGCCCAGGAAATGCTAGCAGAGTTTTTATTAGACATGTGGCCCGTTTGGGTACCAAAGGATGTCACACCTTTTAGATATATTCAGTGTCAATGTGGATATTTGTAAACAGATGTCCAAGTCAACCATCTGCCAACCCGTCAATCAAAACAATGGGTCTTGTTTCTAAGGGAGCTGCTGATGGGTGTGTAAGAAAACCTTGTCAGAGGTGTCAAGGAAGAGTGAACTGGAGGAGAAACTAACGGGAGAGAAGGAACGCAGCTCAGGGGGAGACTGTGAGGAGCCAGGCTGGACTGTGAAGGGTTAAGTCAGGTCAGCTTTTGGATGAGAAGATGGAAGGGGGAACATCATCGCCAGCCCGGGTGTTGGGGGTGTGCCTAGAGTTAACGTTGGCTTTAAAAACCTTGGAAGTCTCTCCAGAAATACACAGTCTTGTCAGGGTCCAACAGAGATGAAAAATCGAGATAATTCTAATTGAACTAGGAGAAGCTGAGAGAAATTGGGTCAAGAAACCAGTTTTTCTGGGGGAAGTGTGCCGAGGAGGCCCCAAAATGGGAAGGGATGGGTGGGGTGGGGTGTTGGCTGGAAGGAGCCTGGTTGCCTTTCCCAGTTTTGTGCTGCTGGTAAGGTAGATCAGATTCTCTGTGTGTGTGTCTCTCTCTCTTACACATGTTGATTTTCACTTTTTGGATTATAGATCCTTTTGAGAATCTATTGAAAGTTAGGCATTTTCCCTCCATTTTCCTGTAAATGCGTATGTACCCATAAGACCCAAATTTGCCATTCTGATTTTTTTTTTTTTGAGGGCATCTCAGACCCCCTGTGCTAGTTCAGGACACTCCAGGTCAAAACCCCCTAAAAATCTAACCTTTTTGATTCATTTCTATGAAGAAAGGGTGACGGGAGCATCGGCAGGCGAGGCAATGTGGTGAGAGCGGGGCTGCTGGCCGGTCACCAGGCCCCATATGTATGTGTTTGGACTCCAGCTAATGTTAGCTGATCCCTGCCTCCGTGAAAACACGTTGCTCCTCGTCCTGAATTTTCAGTACAACCCCTTCGTGTCTGTTACTTCTCCGAAACTGGCCCGCCGCAGCCCTTCTTGGCCGGGATTTTCCGTGGGCCATATGGAAGCACTTCCCTATAATCATGCTTTGTGTGAAAGAAATGTGGGAAACCAAGCCATGTCTCTCCCTGAGTGTGCATCACCAGGCCTGCAGAGTCCACGAAGCTCCTGCATCCTCACCTTGCCAAGCCATCATTCCTGGCCTCTTTGGGGCTCACCCTGAGGCAGGCCTCAGCCCTGAGACGCCATTGGCACAGCCTCGCTCTGGACAAAGTGCTCAAGCCTGCTCCCAGGCTATCCCTTCTACCAAGCAGTGAGGCAGATTCAAGGTCTTGGTGTCCTGAGCCAAAACTTTTGCTATGAGAAAAATCCGAAATTAATCCAGATACAACACGCAAATTTCCTGTTCCGCAGGAGAAGGGGAGAGACTGAACCAACAATGGCATAAATAGCTTTGGATGTTGGAACAGGGAAGTAGAGGCCACTTGGTTTTTAAAGAGAGAAAACTCTAAACACAGCAACAAAGAAGCAAGCACATCTACTCGGAGTCTTGATTATCTGCTATGTAGGTATTTTTTAAGTAGACACCACACCCAGCGTGGAGCCTAGTGTGGGGCTTGAACTCACAACCCTGAGATCAAGACCTGAGCTGAGATCAAGAGTTGGGTGCTTAACCGACTGAGCCAGCCAGGTGCCCCTACTGTTTTGGTCTTATCCACATAAGGCAAATAAACAGCTTCAGCTGGTCTGCTCTGGGCTTTGTGTGTATTTTTTTTTTTTTTTACCTGTTGGCAACTAAGTCTGTTGATACAGGGTTGCCCAAGGCCGAGCCGGAACCCCAGCATTTCACTGGACTTTGATGCTTTAAGATAACCACACCCTCTTACCAAACATCCCTCACTCGGTACTCCTGACAGAAATAGAATCCTGGGCCTGGAGGGTTATTATTATGACATTTTCTCTTCATACACAGGCCATATTTCCTTTGACTGTCACTTCCAAAAATAGCCTGTGCGCAGAACTCATTCTGTAATAGGGAAGACTGTATCGGCTGTAACGTGGTACATGGACTGTCTGCTCACATCATCCCTCTTGGCCTCCCCATTTATCCTTCGAGGGGAGGACTCTGACCGATTATACTCCTGTACTGGAAGTCTCTGTGGCCAAGGAATATTCAAATGCAAGACCCTGTTAATTTTAATGAGCTATCCCTCCCCCATTTAATTCAATGAGAGAGAGCACAGAGTAGAGGAAGGATCCTGACACTGGGTATCTAGGGCCCTGTGTTCCTGCTCTTCCTAGCTCACTCATGCTTTCGTGTGTGTGTTCTGTGTCCTCTGCATGAGGAAAACCAAGAGCAAAATGACGTGCTGGTTCCATTGAGAAGGTGTGCCGGGGAGTCTGTTTTTCAGAGTAGCCAGACCTGACCATTAACTCCCCAGCTTAAAACCTCTTTATGAATTGCCTTTATACTTATGCCAAAATCCAGACCCTATCCATGACCTTCAAAGTCTTGCATGGCTGGGCTCTATGTTATGTCACATGTGCCATTTTGCCCCTCATGCACTGTGTTCCAGTCTTACTGTCTGGAAGATTCTCGAGAGCCAAGTGCCCTTCCTCCCATGGGCCTTTGCACTGACCCTTCCCTGGACCTGGAGTGCACTTCCCTCAGCTCTTAATATGGTTGCCTCTTTCTCCACCTTGAGCTCAAGTGTCACATCCTTAAGGAGGCTTTCTCTGACCAAGCCACCAATCTGGAGTTGGCTCTTCTCTTTTCCATTTACTTCCTGCTTGGCCTTTATAGACCATGTCATGGGAGCTCAGTAGATGTTGAACGAATGAATACAGGCTCTTTGCAAGAGATGATTCTGCTTCCCATTATGGTTTCACTGGGACTAAATAATGTTGTGCAACAGAATTGCACTGGAAGCCAGAGACTGGGTAATAAGCTGAGTTTGGCCACTCATTATCTATGATCTTGGGCGGGATCACAGGGACCTTGGCTTTTTCATCTGTATGCTAAGAGTGTTAGCACAGATGATTTCCAAGACCGCTTCTAGATCTGAAAGCCTATTAAGTAGATCTGTAATTTATTTCTTGTTTTAAAAAAAACAGATCTTGGGATTGAATGGAGGTCAGAGAAATAAGACCAGAATCTTTTATGATGATCTTTTCCAGTGCTTTAATGAAAAGGCTCAACAGAAGTGGCTTACCTTTATTCTTAAAGGGTCTGGGAGATTCTATATATGCATAAAAGTGAGTTGGTTTGAAGTCTCCTCTCAGCTCCCATGAACCCCAGCTTGGGTACCTTCTACATGCTACCATCACTACCTGCATGGGAGGGTTTTGTTTGTGCGCTGACCCCCTCATGAGCATGTGAGCTCATCAAGGGCCTTTCACACTTGGCCCAATGCCTGGCACCTGGTATGTTCTCTGTTAAGGTGTGTTGACTCAGTTGGAACACAGGACTGAAGAACCCACTTAGACCAGCTTCCCACTTAGATCGGATGCCCATGTGAGTTAAAAGCAGAAGCAGCCTATGGGCAGCCAAGCCCTGTCCCACCTGGAATTACCCAGGAGACCTGAAATCCACTAACCAGGTGAGAGCTCAGAGATTCTTAATAATAATTATCAGGACAGTAATAACTGCGGCCTCCATAGGCTCTGTGCATATGTGTCAGGTGCTGTGCCAAGGGCTTTTATGTATGATGTGATTTATTCTTCACCATAACCCTACAGAGTAGGTACAATTACAGCCTCCCCTTTGACAAACGGGACAGTGACAAAGTGGCTCTGTGAAACGAAATGCCTCGTTCAAAGCCTCACAGCAAGTAAGTGCTCAGTTGATCTGACTTCAGAGTCCATGTTCTCTGCCACCATCCTAAGCTGTCTTCCAAGGGTGGCCAGATGAGCAGGAGATGAAATGTCCACAGAGGCCTAGAGAGATAGGGTCAGAACAAAGGTAATGCAAGAATGGAACCAGAAGTAGAGCAAAGGCTGCTTCATCCACCTGCCTGTGGCTGCCCCTCTCAGAGCCTGGCCCATGGTTCTGAATCCAGCATGCACATCAGGACCACCTGGAGGGCTGCTTCCATGTTCCAGTCCTCAAGCCCTACCCTAGAATTTTGGGTGGTAAATCTGTCATCAGTTTTTCCAGGTGACTCTGATATATGCTTTTGGTGAATACCTCTGCTTTTCAGCCTCCGATGGCGCTGTCATGGAAGAAAGATCATTTTCCCTCTACCTTTCTAGGTTCTTGCCTGATAGCCCCCAGTAAGAAGAAGAGAGGGTAACAGGAAAAAAAGAAATGGAAAGACGTACATATGTATGGGAGACCCACAAAGATATGAGACTGAGAGAAGGGGCCAAAGCAGGAAGCTTTTATGCCTTTTAAACAAAGGAATGATAGATTTGTGAAGAACTGATAAGACAAGGGGTTTGGGCTGTGGGTAGTAAATGGTGAAGTAGTAACAGGTTTGTTCATGAAGACTTCTCAGCTCTAAATTCCTTGTGTCTGCTGCTAAAGATGCCTTCTATGCCCCCTGGTATGGGGAGGGTGCCTTTTTCATGGGAGATTTATCTTCTGCTTTCATGTGGACAAAGGACGGACAGAGTGTCCTTGCTACCCCTGCTATTTCTAAAGTACTTTGAATTCAAAATAATCAGTATGCGAAAATAATCAGTATTGGGGTGACATATTCTGAACTTCTACTCCCTACTATAGAGTCAGAGGCCAATATACATTTAATCCTCACTGCTCTTGATTTTGGAGGTGCACTATGAAGGGCAGAAAAGAAGGTTATGCTACAATGCTGAGGAACATCTGCACAGAAAGTTCTTGCTTGCTGCTTGTGGGTAATGAAGCCCCTCTACTGAATGCTGTTCAAAGCAAGTCCTGGAAATGAGCATGGAAGTGTACATTCTTAGGCACCCTGCCTGTTACCTGGCTCTTTGGAGGTGAAAGTATTTTAGGTCAGTAAAGAAACAGAGCTCCAGGTTGGGAGTCAGATGGTTCTGCATAGACCCCTGAGCTGATGGCCAAGGACCCTCAGGTGAAGTTTCAGCAGTAACAGGCTTCCATGAGATAGTGTGGAATTCGCTTGGGGCAGGACCATGGAATGTCGTAGCTGGGGAGGTGAGGGTATGAAAAGCAGTCCAGCTTGCAGCTGGTTACCCTTCCCAAATCAAATCCTTGGCATGTCCCTTCTCTCCTTTTTAGGAAAGTGGTTGTCAATTTCTGAATGTGATGTTTCCTGGCTTTGCTCACTGTCTCATTGGTCTCACCTCCTGCTACAAAAGGCAGCATGGACAGTCCTCCAGCTGTGGGACTGGTATCTTCATACACTGAATTTCCCTTCCCTTGCCTTCCACAATCCCCTCCTACATGCACAGAGCGACAGGTGAACTAGATCAAAACCGAGTCCCCGACTTTGAAAAGTCCTCAGCCCCCGCTCTGCACAGTGTCCCACAGACCACCTCCTTTTAGTGTAAATGACACTGAGCAGTGATGGGCACTTGAGCACATTCACAAACACTGTTGTTTCTCAGCTTACAAAATGCTTTCACGACCATGGTCTCATTTTAAAGGGAAATCTGGATTCTTTCCAATGTTTCCATAAGGCTGTTATTATTATTCACATTAGCATTTATTGAGATACCTTCCTTCCTTTTTAAAAACACGCCTTTGTTCCTTGGGAATAGACAGTGTTGGGGTCTGGGAGAGTGTGTGTGTTTTCACCTAAAGAACAGAAAGGGAAAATAAATGCAGGGTCAAGAAAAGTAACGTGAAAACTGCTTGACGGAAACTTTTATTCAGCCAAAAAACCCCAACCAACCAAATTTTAAAAATTGAAAAGCAAAAACCAGGAATGGGAGAGTGGAAATGAGCTTGTCAAAAGGAGAGTAAAGTTTTTTCTTTTCTTGTAATACCACGGAACGGATATATTTAGGTTGTCTTTCTAGTTGGACGTTATAGTGAAAATAAACATTCTGATATAAATTACAGTCCTGGGCTGAAATTGATGTTTATTGATTAGTTAATATTGTGTGGACAATTTACTTCCTGTACATCTTGCTACTAAGCAAAACTGTGATCAGCAGGAAATGAGACATAGAAAAAAAATGATGGAACAGCTGGATTTGAGCATTTATGTGTGGGAGGGAAGTCCGCGGAAGCAAATTTAATGGATCCTGAGGTCAGCCCAGTGATTGCAAAATCAAACAAGTGAAACCCATGAAATGGAAGTCTGTAATGAACGTTCTTCTGATGAATGAGTTTGGGTTTACACAATTGTGATCTGGTGTCACAGCCAAAGTTCAGGTTTAGAGTGTAGCTTTTGGTTTTCGCCTCAGCTCTGCTGCCTTGGAACTCTGTGACCTTGGGAAAGTCATTTAAACTTGGGGAAAAAAACCCAGTTTTCTTACTTGCAGGAAAGGGGTTTTATTAGAATAAAGGAGGTGTAACTTATCTCAGGTTATCTGCCATCATTCTTGGGGGCAGAGCAAGTTCTTAGCGAGGTTTGAACAACTTACACTAACCCAGCCCTACTGGTGCTTAAGTTCCCTTCTAAGCCCCGTGCATATAGTAACTCATTTGATCCCTCTCAAAACCCCCTTGAAACAAGTATACTTATTGTCCTCATTTTACAGGTGTAGCTGAGGCTCAGAGAAGGCAAGAAATGTGCCTGAGGTCACACAGCATTTGTAAGTGGCAGTGCTGCTATTCCAAGTCAGGTTGTCTGGCTCCAGCATCTGTGATCTTAACCACTCATCCCTACTGCCTTTCCAGGTAGTTTGTAAAGAAACAATAATGCAGAAGACATTTAACATGTGACAAGAAGAAGTCCCTGGAAAATGGCCTAGTGAGTAGCAATTGCAAAAATCTCTTACCCCAAATTTCAACTAAAAAGTTTTGGAATAGTTCAAACACTCAAAGTATTCAGCTGGAGCAAATGCCCATCACCACCACCATGACGAAATCTGAATGTTCCTGGACAGAGGGACCTGTTGGCCATCAACTTTGTAGGATGGGACAGAGAAGGAGCCGTGCTTCCTGGTGCTATGTTCTCAACATTAGAGTCTACACCATTAGAAAGTATATCTTAAAGCAGCCTCAGAATCAGATCTGATTGATGGCCTCTTTTGCAAACGTGCGATAGGAGACTTTAAATGGTCTATCCTTAGCCTGTCCTGAAGCCCAGCTAGCAGACTGCTCCCACAATATTAACAACTGATTCCTCCCTCCATCGTGATGTCTAGCTCTGGGTAGCTCCAGACTAAAGGGGAATTGACCAGGAGGCTGTTTGGGATTTAAAAGTGGCCCATTGTGATAGACAAGCCAGATAAAGCGTGCTAGTAATATTTATATCAGAACTAGTAGAATCTCAGGCAAAAAGAAAAAAAACACCCAAAACAAAGATGAGTATTTTATATCTCTCAATGATGAAAAATCAGTCTTAAAAATTTGCATGCAAATACCATTACATCAAAATATATAAAGCAAAAAAGTATAGGAAGAAATTGAAAGAAGTAAAACCGCCGTGAGAAACTTCAATACATTCAAGTCAGTAAAAATTTCATGTAGGGTCTGCACAATGTAATTATTATTATATAAACCGGTATTACTGAACATTGTATTTTGAAGGAATATACTGTCTTTTTAAGCAGCTGTGGACCGTATACAAAAACTGATTCTATGCTAGACTCCAAAGAAGATTATGAAAAAAATCTCGATGAAACAGAAACCACCAGAAGAGACCTCGCCCCGCAGCTGCTCACAGCCATTCCTTGCTCCCTCCTGTTACAGAGGCACGAGTATCTTCTTCCTTTCCAAGGCTAATTAATCTCCCCATCTGTGTCCTGGACTCCAGCCCCTCTGCTTCCTCAGAGATCCCACTCCACCCATCATCCCTTCTCTCTTCTCCATCTCTCCCTCTCTTCCTTCCCCATCAGGATGAAAAGAGATCCCATATTTCTTCTGTCTTAAATACAAGTATAATTATTTTAATCTAAGTGTAATTAACATACAGTGTTATATTAGCTACAGGTGTTAGCTACAGGTGTATGACATAGTGATTCAACAATTCTGTACATTTCTCAGTGCTCGTCACAGTAAGTGTACTCTCCATCCCCGTCCCCTTTGTCACCAACTCCCTAGCCCTCTCCCCTCTGGCAACCAGCAGTGTGTTCTTGGCCTCTTTTTCTTTCTTTTTTTGTTCATTTGTTTCTTAAATTCCACATATGAGTGAGATCATACGGTATTTGTCTTTCTCTGACTTATTTTGCTTAGCATAATACTCTGTAGCTCCACCCATGTCATTGCAAATGGCAAGATTTCATTCTTTGTCATAGTGGAATAATATTCCTGTGTGTGTGTGTGAGAAAGAGAGAGAGAGAGAGAGAGAGAGAGAGAGAGAGAGAGAGAGAGAGAGAGAATGTCTCACATCTTCGTTACCCTTCCATATCTTGGCTTTTCTAAATAAAGTCAGTGAACACTTAGGTTGCTCCCATTTCTTGGCTATTCTAAATAAAGCTGCCATAATCCTAGGGGTGCCCATCTCCTTTCGAATTAGTATTTTCATTTCCTTTGGGTAAACACCCAGGAGTGGAATTAGTAGATTATATGGTAGTCCTGTTAATTTTTTAAGAAAACTCCGTACTGTTTTGCACAGTGTCTGCACCAGTTTGCATTCTCACCCACAATGCACGAGGGGGTTCCACTTCTCCATGTCCTCACTAGCCCTTGTTATTTCCTGATTTGGGTTTTAGCTGTTCTGGCAGGCGTGTGGTGATATCTCACTGTGGTTCTATTTGCACTTCCCTGATGATGAGTGATATCAAGCAGGTATAATTTTAAGACTTGTGGGTGAATTATGTATAAAAATATATGTATTTTAAATTCTCCACACTGTGAACATCCACCCTAATCTTTCCCCTACCTTTACTAACAAGTTTGGAAAACCTGTTTGTACTTCCTGTCTCTCTACTCCTTCATCCATCATTTTATTTTTCAAACCACAGCCTTCTGTGCCCACTGCGTAGCTGAAACTGCTTTCACAAAACCCATTAACAATTTTTTTTTAGATTTTATTTTTTATTTGAGAGAGAGAGAGAGAGAGATCACAAGGAGGCAGAGAGGCAGGCAGAGAGAGAGAGGGGGAAGCAGGCTCCCTGCTGAGCAGGGAGCCCGATACGGGCCTCGATCCCAGGACCCTGAGATCATGACCTGAGCCGAAGGCAGAGGCTTAACCCACTGATCCACCCAGGCGCCCCCCCATTAACAATTTTTACTGCTGTAGAGACCTTAGTCCTGCTGCCCCTCCCATCTCAAAATCCTCTCTTACTTGAGTTCTCCCTGCATTTCTGGTCAGAGGCAGAGCTCTGCCATCTCCTGCAGGATGGTGAAGAAATGCTGACAAGTCTGTCACTATGGAGCAGACTTCCCTTACTGTCACAACAACCTGGAGTTTCCCTCTCTATGTCCTGCCCAGAATCAGTGCCATGCAAACCAGGGCTCAGGCACTCACAGAATCAGCTCCCCCTTTGGGGCCTGCTAGATCGGCAGGTTCTTGGGCACCACCTGAAACTTCTGGGTCAGGATTTCTGTGCGTGGGACTGGAATCTGTGTTTTAGCAAGTTTTCCAGGTGCTTCTGGGAGGTACTGCTCTGTACAAGTATCACGGAGACTTGATGTATCAAACTATATGAGAGAGTTACAGAAATGGGAGGGGATTCCACTTTAGAAGAAGACATTTAACACTGTATTGTATAGACTTCTTTCCCCATAATTCTAAGGACACTAAATCCTTTACAGTGGTCCCTTAGAGGTTCCCCCCACCCCTTTCCAAGCCTTGTCCAGATGCCCTACAATGTGTATTTCTCCCCAAGGTTAATACTGTGGACAACTGGGGATTCGTTGCCTTCTACACAGAAGAACATTTGCTCCCAGATTTGAGCATTCTGGCTAAAATCGGATGCTAAGGGTTCTGGTCTGAGAGGTTTCACTTGAGTGTGTGTCAGTGGGTGATAGTTGAAACACACAGACACACATGCAGACACAGCAAACATCTGTAATGCAAGCAACTATTAATAATTATACCTCTAAAGCATGGAATTGGTTTGAAGTTTGTGAGGTCACAGGGGATAACTTTTACCTTACATTTCTATCCTTCTGTGCCTTTTTGTATTTCTGTAGAAAAATTCCTTAATTTAACCCTAATAAATTATTAATATATATTTTACATACTCAACTGTTTCCCCCACCCCAAGAAGAAAACACACTAGTATGATAACATATTGGCGTCGTGATTCATTCATGACTTGCTTATTTTCTTTGCTTGGATATTCTAAATTTTCTGCAGTAAACACATAACATGTTATATACATAATACAAATTTGTTTTGAAAATGCATGTGCGGGGTGCCTGGGTGGCTCAGTGGGTTAAGCCTCTGCCTTCGGCTCTGGTCATGATCTCAGGGTCCTGGGATCAAGGCCTGCATTGGGCTCTCTGCTCTGCAGGGAGCCTGCTTTCCTCTCTCCTCTGCTTGCCTCTCTGCCTACTTGTAATCTCTCTCTCTCTCTGTGTCAAATAAATAAATAAATAAATCTTAAAAGAAAAAAAGAAAATCCATGTGCATCAGAATGCTTTCTAGAGCTGATGAAAACCTCTTTGGGCACAACACTTGGGTTTAGCACTCTTTCAAAATCTTTATGACCTCAGGCTGTAGTGTCTGTTCAGAATATAACAGATCTTCCACAGTTTTATGCATTTGAGGGCTGTACAGAATGGATAATTACATACAATTTTTGTTACAACTTAATTTTATCACTGAGCTTTTTGGCCTGTTGGTTCTCACGAGTCTACTTTATCTCTTAAAATGTTGACCTAGAAAAACATGCCATGATTTACTTAACCAGACCCATACTAATGAACATTTAGGGTTTTTTCTCAGTTTTGCTATGCTTCACATTTATACAAGTTTATCTTTGATTATATGTTTTTACTTTTCAAAGATACTGCCAATTTTTCCTCCAGTAAGATTTACTGCTATCTTCACAAATTAAAATTTATGAGAGCATTTCATTTTTACTAATAGAATAAATGAAATATATCTTATTTTCAGTCTAGATTTCTGTGATTACCAGTGAGTTGGGTGTCTTTTCATAAGCTTCTTGTAATTTTAATTCTTTTTCCTTTGAACTATTTTTCAAGCATTTGGCCAATTTTCTTGTTAACGTATGTTTTTTTTTTTTCCTTATTCACTTGTAAGTGCTCTTTGTATATTAGGGAAGCTGTCTATAATTATAATTTTTTCTGTCTTTGACAATTTTATGTTTAATTTTCATGTCAAATGAATTAATCTTTTCATTTTCTCAAGGCATTTTTATGTCTAGAGAGAGATTTAGCATTTTCTTTTTGTAGATCATGCTCATTCTTAAAAAAGTTTATTCCAACATATTCTGTCTTTTTTTCTTGCCATTGCAAATGGAATATTTTATTCCATTATATTTTCTGATTATTGTTGGTATTTCTGAAAGTTACTGACTTTTGAACATTACACACCTAGAAGATATTGGAGGATCAGATCCAGATCACTGTGATAAAGTGAATAGCACAATAAAGTGATTCAACTGAATTTTTGGTTTCTCAGTGCATAGCAAAGTATGCTTACACTATACTGTAGTCTATGAAGTGTGCAATAGCATTATATCTAAAAAAATGTATATATCTTAGTTAAAAAACATTTTATTGCTAAAAATGCTGTTATCTGAGCCTTTAGTGAGTCATAATTACTGATCACCATAACAAATACAATAATAATGAAAAAGTTTGAAATATTGTGAGAATTACCAAAATGTGACACACAGACATAAAGTGAGCAAATGCTGGTGGATAAATGGTGCCAATAGACTTGCTGGATGCAGGGTTGCCACAAACCTTTAATTTGTTAAAAAAAAAAAAAAGAAAGAACAAAAGGCAATATCCACAATGTGCAATAAAATGAGGTATGCACTTATTAATTTCCTCCTGATTTATAGTGCTTAGACTATTTTTTTCTTGCCCAGTTACTTTGGCTAGGCTCCCTAAGGATCCTAAATCAAATGGTGGTAATTAACATCCCATCATCTCCCTATTTGAGGAGCAGCATTTCTAATATTTAAGCAGCAAATATATTAATCATATTACTGGCATTCTTTTTTAAATGGGCTCCACACCCAGGAGTCCAACCCAGAGCTTGAACTCACAACCCCAAGAATGAGACCTGAGCTGGGATCAAGGGGCAGATGCTTACCCAACTGAGCCACCCAGGTGGCCCATTATTGGCATTTAAAAATCACGTTTCAAACATTTGTTTTATTTTATTTACAGAGAGTTTTTTTTAAAATCAGGAATAGCTAGTAAACTATACCAAGAAAATTTTTAGAATCTATTCTCTTAGCTACTTTTAAATGTACCATACAGCAGTGTTAACAATAGTCATCACCAGAATTTTACTAGAGAGTTCTGAACAAGGTTTTGGAAGCAAATTTTCAGATAATTATAAAGTGTTACTTTGGTATTTATTATTTTTTAATTTAGTGTAGTTGACACAATGTTTTATTAGTTTATTTTTAAGTAGAAATATTTCTTGACAAAGAAGTCAGATGCAAATAAAAATTCAAAAAGTTATCTATACTCTGTGTCGTTCATTGATATATTTTTGACTCTTCTACCTTAAATAATACCAAGGAAGTGCATATTTTTAGTTATTGTCCTTAACGTGTTGGCCAGCCTCAGCTTATTAAGAATTGTAGTCACTCTGACTCTACTTGGAGATCCTTGTCACCTTCTAATAGTATAAATGCCATCTTAAAATCTGAAGCCATTGGACAATTAACTGATCAATTTTTTAAAATAACATTGGAGGGCGCCTGGGTGGCTCAGTGGGTTAAAGCCTCTGCTTTCGGCTCAGGTCATGATCTCAGGGTCCTGGGATCGAGGCCCGCATCGGGCTCCCTGCTCAGCGGGGAGCCTGCTTCCCCCTCTCTCTCTCTGCCTGCCTCTCTGCCTCCTTGTGATCTCTCTCCCTCTGTGAAATAAATAAATAAAATCTTTAAAATAAAAATAAAAATAAAAATAACATTGGAGAATAAAATCAATGTTTTTATTATATAAAATTTGGAAAATACAGAAAATTCACAAGGAACAACACAAAAATTGTTCATATTTCTAAACCTCAGAGAAGCACTAGTGCCATGTGGTGTATGTGTCTACAGATGTACATGCTATATTTACCATCCTAAATAGTCTTTGTCACTTCATATTGTATCATGGACCTACTTCTCTGTTGGTATACATAGACTGACTTGGTCTTTCTGATGAATATGTCAACATTTATTTAACAAACCCTCCATCCATAAATGTTTATGTGGTTTCCAATGCCCATTATTATTTCAAAACGCTGCAGTAAATATAGTAAACTGTTGTGATTTTATGTATATAAAGTATGTTAAAACTCTATCTTTGCACAATTGTAAGATTTTTTTCATAGGAAAAGTTCTGGAAAAGGCAGTTGCAGAATCAAATAAGATGCATATTAAAATACGCATCACTATATGCATGTATAATGCATTATATGCATGCATTATATGCATCATAGCAAAATACGCATCAAAATATCATTTCGGTTGATATTGCCAAATTTCCTTTCACAAACATGTTGCCAGTTACACTTCCACTCATAGTTTTAGCAACTGTTTTCTCCAGTTTTTCCAGTGTGGGGTGTTATCAGTCTTTGTGATTTGCTAAAAGGTTGGATTAAACTTTTAAGTGTATTTTTGTTTCAGTAATTTTCCATAACTCTGAGCGTTTTCTTATGTTTTTGAGTTATTTTTAATTAATTTCCTAGGAAATACCTTCTCATATATCCATCAAGAATTGAGATATGTGTGTTATTATCATATTATTAATAGGCATTTTCTCCCATTTTTCCTTTCCTTCCTATAGTTTTTGCTTCATATATTTTTGTACCATTTATCTAAAGCATATATGAAGGTCATGATAGCTGTATTATTTCCTAGGTTATTATGAAGTGATGTTCCTTTATTTAATGTATTTTTGCCTTGAGTTAAACTTTGTGTGGCAATCATACATGATTCCTATTTTATTTTTGTATATATTTTCCTAGAGTATAAGTTTAAATCTTAGACCTTTATTCTTCTAAATTAAGACTCTTTTTAGAAACAATCATAAAGCCATCATTACATCTAAAAATTAGCAATAATCTCTTAATGTCATCAAATGTCTAGTCAGTGTTCATTTTTCTCAGATCATGTCATAAATATTATCTTATAGTTTACTTGTTTGGATCAAATATGGTTTCCTTTAGTTCTTTGAGAATATTTAATATAGTTTATTCAAAGCTTTTGTCTAAAATTCCAACTCTGGGATTACTCAGAGAGTTTCTATTGGTTGCTTTTATTGTTCCTGTGTATGGGCTATATTTTCTTGTTCTTCTGTGGGTCTTGTAACTTTTTGTTGAATATTGGACACTTTAAATATCATGTTGCATCAAATTCTATACCCCCCCCCGAGTTTGTTGTTATTCAGTTGCTCCCATATGTTAAATAATTTTTTTAACCAATTTTGTAACATCAGTATTCTTTGTTACATGTAGCTACTGAAGTCTCTGCTCAGCTGGTTTAGTGGTCAGCTAATGATTAGATAGAGACTTAAAATGTCTAAAATCAATAAGTCTTTGCTAAGGGGCTCTGTGTGTGTGTTAAGGCACAGTTCAACACTCCACCAGGTGGTTGACAACTCCATTATAGCTTTCACTTCCTGCTTGTTGCAGAGTCAAGGTCAGCCAGAGGTGAGAATTTGGGGCCTTCTCAGGTCTTTTCTGAGAATGCGCATAGCCCTCCACATATGTATGGCCTTCTAGATTCTCAGGAGTATGTTGGCACTTTTCAAAGCCCCCATGTGGACATCTCTATTCCCCAACTTTTCTGTTTAAGCTTTTTGGATAGCTTGTTGTTTTCTTCAACTGTTATCTACCACCTTGGGCAGCCTTAATGTTAAACAATTGTCTCTGATTGTTTTGGACAAGTGCCCCTTGGGAAAAGGCTGTACTGGGCAAGCTCCTAGGTAGGTAAAATAAAGACAGCTTTGTGAGTGAGTTCTTCCAGGGAACCATCATTCAGGTCAAATAATGACAGTTGAGAACTGAAGCTTTGAAGGAGCTCCAACCATAATCTACCCCTGTAGCATCTTCCAGGGGGCTGATTTTCGCAATGACTATGGGATGTTGGTTTTCAGAGTTACAGGAGAGGCTGAGAATGGGGGACAGGAGACTAGGCAATTTAAAATGCCATAAAATTTGTTGTTCTTACCGAGTGTTTTTCTTGAATAAATTCTGCCCAGATTGCTGCAAGCCTTAATTAATTTCCAGAATTTGGAAAATGTTGATTCTGACAATTTTTTTTCTAGTATTTTCATGGAGGAGTGGTTTTCAGAGTTCCTTACTCCACCATTTTTGCTTGCTTATTCAAGTTACTCTCTAACTTGAATCTGTATTTAAGATTCAAGATCTGTATGTTGCATTTGTATGTTATGTCTCTTAATTTTTTAAATTATAAATACATATCTCCTCTTTTTATCCTTAATTATGTTTCTTAATTTGTTTTTAATTACAACTGTGTTCTTTTTTCCTTTTTTCCCCTTGATATTTATTTGTTAAGGAAGCTGCTATTTATCTTATGGATTTTCCTATAATATGTATTTTTCTGATTACATTTCCATGATGTGATTTAGTATGTTCCTTTGTACCTTGCATTTCCTATAAGTAGGTTGTTAGATATAGAGGCTTGATCATATTCAGATGTGTTTGTTTGTTTTGGTAAGAATACTTTAAAGTTGGGGCGCCTGGGTGGCTCAGTGGGTTAAAGCCTCTGCTTTCGGCTCAGGTCATGATCTCAGGGTCCTGGGATCGAAGCCCGCATCGGGCTCCCTGCTCAGCGGGGAGCCTGCTTCCCCCTCTCTCTCTCTGCCTGCCTCTCTGCCTCCTTGTGATCTCTCTCCCTCTGTGAAATAAATAAATAAAATCTTTAAAAAAAAAAAAAAAAGAATACTTTAAAGTTGCTGTTATGTACTTCCTATTGCATCATATTAGGGGGCACATAATATGTGGGGTTTTTTTTTCTTACTGTGATGCTATATCTATATATAATTAATGTTTAAATGATGATAATATATTAGTCCTTCATTTACCAGCTTGGTTATTTCTATAAAGAAAAACTTCAACTCATCAACTATTTGGTTTCCCTGAAGTACAATTTGTGTAGAAAGGCATGGTAAATTCATTATTCTTTTGTCTTTATTTATCAGTTTTCAAAACAATGAGCTGGTTCGTAGCATCCTCAGAATGTGACCAGTGTTTTCTTCCTATGTTATTAAGTAAGGATTTAAACATATTTCATGTGATTCTCTTCATTGCAGTCATTATTCTTTTCGATGTTCAAATTGTCACATTTTTGCCAAATTGGATACCCTTTATGTTGACTCTGAAGTCTTTTCACATAATTTTAGTTCAATTCACATGACTCATGTCTTTGGGAGCTCCCTTACTTTTATTATCCCATAACAAAACTGTAGGATTAGCTAGTTTCTTTTCTGACCCAGACTGGATTGAACCATTACCTTAAAGAATCCCTGGTTCTTTTTTAGTGGGAAATGGTATTAGGAGGCACCACATGGATGCAATGATGTTCATTGCTAATGAGTTGATTAATGTTTTTGGATTTTCAGGAGACAGACTAGGAATAAATATTAGAGTATATGTACATACATATATATGTAATATATTTATGTAATATTGTATATTAACATTTATGTAAGTATAATATTTATTATAAAATGTAGTTAAAATATACAATTAAATATTAATTAGAATGCACAAAAGCAGTTTATTTATTTAATATCAGAATTCTTTCTGAAGTTTTTTTGAGATTAATAGATTTTTTCCCTAGTTTTATTGAAAAATACATGACAAACATCACTGTATAGGTTTAAAGCACACCACATGATGGTTCGGCTTACATATATTATGAAATGAGTACCGTAAGTTCAGTCTATAACATCCGTCTTCTCATATAGATACAGTAAAAGAAAAGAAAGAAGAAAAGGAATAAGGAAAAATGTTCTCCTGGTGTTGAGAAAATTTCTCCTGTATATTATACATCACTGTTAGCTATAGCTATCCTGTTGTACATTGCATCTCTAGTCTTTTTTATCTTATAACTGAAAGTTTATACCTTTTAATCACTTTCTTCCTATCCCTCCACCGCGCCCCCCCCCCACATTCTACCTCTGGTAACCACCAGTCTAATTTGCTTTTCTATGAGTTTGTTTTTATTTTGTTTTGTTTTTATATTCCACAGATAGTTGAAATCATATAATGTTTTTCTCCATTTGACTGATTTTACATAACATAATGCTTTTGCGTTCCATCCATGTTTTTGCAAATGGTAGGATTTCCTCAGTTTTTAATGGCTGAATAATATTCCATTGTATACATATATACCACAACTTATATCTTTTCATCCATTGATGGACTCTTAGGTTGTTTCCATGTCTGGGCTATTGTAAATAATGCCTATGAACGAGCAGGTGCAGATATCTTTTTGAGTTAGTGTTTTCATTTCCTTTGGATATATTCCCTGATGTGGAATTGCTAGATCATATAATTGCTCTAGTTTTAGTTTTCTGAGGATACGCCATACTGTTTTCCACAGTGGTTGTTCTTATTTTTAACCCCACCAATAGTGCACCAAAGTTTCCTTTTTATTTATTTATTTATTTATTTATTTATTTATTTTTTTAAAGATTTTATTTATTTCACAGAGGAAGAGAGATCACAAGGAGGCAGAGAGGCAGGCAGAGAGAGAGAGGGGGAAGCAGGCTCCCCGCTGAGCAGGGAGCCCGATGCGAGCCTCGATCCCAGGACCCTGAGATCATGACCTGAGCTGAAAGCAGAGGCTTTAACCCACTGAGCCACCCAGGCGCCCCCAAAGTTTCCTTTTATCCAAATCCATGCCAGCATCTGTTATCTCTTGTCTTTTTATTACGGCCATTCTAACATGCATGAGCTCATATCTCATCGTAGGTTTAGTTGTACATTCCTGAAAACCTTTCAGTCTTCTTTTTTGTGCTTACCTGTTACTTAAGATTGTGCAAAACTCGCCCAGTAAAACTTTTGGGCCCCAGTTCTTCTTTTTTCTTTTTTCATTTTCTATCTTCTTTTATAAAAAAATGTTTTTAGCTTTTGAATATTATATTTGAAAAGTAACTCATCAGTATATTGTCACTATACAAAACAGAAAATATAGAACTGTATTCTTCTTCACTCATTCCTAGAACTTTCATTTCTTTCCCTAGAGGTAACTGCTGTCAAATATTTGGTGAAAACTATTCCATGAATTTAAAGGATGAAATAATTAAAATACTATCTGCTATTTACTAATATGCACTTGCACAGTGCTATGCATTTTCATATTATTATGTATATACAATGTTATCTATGCATTTATACACAATATGAAGTATTATATATAGTATATATTGCTATAAATAAATGAAAATGCAGTATTAAATACATGTACTTTACAGTGAGTTTATGCTTCCTGCATTTTTTAATGTAAAATATGCATAACATACAATTTACCATGTTAATCATTTTTAAGTGTATAGTTCAGTAGGATTAAATATATTCAGATTGGTATACAACCATTTACAGTCTGTCTCCAGCTGTTTTCATCTTGAAAAACTGAAAGTCTGTATGCGCTAAACAAACAAGAACTCTCCATTGCCTCCTACCCCAACCCCTGGCAAGCACAGCTATACTTTTCTGTCTCTATGAACTTGACTGTTCATACGATTGGAATTATACAGTATTTATTCTTTTGTGACTGACTTATTTCACTTAACATAACATCTTCGTGGTTCATCCATGTTGCATAGCATGTGTCAGAATTGCCCCCTTTTTAAGGGTTAATAATGTTCCATTGTATATATGTACCACATGATAGCTTTTTATCTGTTGCTGGACACTTGGGTTGTTTCCACCTTTTGACTATTGTAAATAATGCTATGAACACGTATGTACAAATATCTGTTTAAACCCTGCTTTCAATTCTTATGGGTATAAGCCCAGATGTGGAATTGCTGAATCTTATGGTAATTCTGTATATATTTTGAGGAACTGTTTTCCATAGCGGTTGAACTATTTTATATTCCCAACAGTGGTTCACAAGTATTCCAATTTCTCCTCATCCTGAGGATTATTTTCTGTTTTGTTTTTTTGATGATGGCCATCCTAATAGATGTGAAAGTGGGATCCCTTATGGTTTTGATTTGCATTCCCCTAAAGACCAGTGATGTTGAGCATGTTTTTATGCATTTATTGACCATTTGTATATTCTGTTAAGAGAAATGTCTGTTCCAGTCTTTTGCTCATTTTTATTTTGTGTTGTTTGTTCACTGTTGTTTTTGTTGAATTATACAAGTTCTTCATATGTTCTGGATATTAACCCTTTATCTGATACGTGATTTGTAAATATTTTCTCCCATTCCATGGGTCCCTTTTTTACTCTGTTGATAATATCCTGTGATGCACAAATTTTAATTGTGATGTAATCTAATTTATTTTTTCATGTGTGGCCCGTACTTTTGGTGTCATATTCAAGAAATCATTGACCAGATATATTGCTTTTTAACTTTCTTTTTTATTCATCAATATATATGTCGGCTTTCAACATTAAGTCCTATAGCTTCTTATCATTACTTTTATCAGGCATAGAGTATTCCTTAGTACAGAAATATCATTGTTTGTTTCATCTGTCCTATAAGGGTGGACATGTAAATAGTGTCCATTGTTTTGGGGTTTTTTGCATGTGTGTATGCATGTATGTATTTCCCATGTATGCATGTATTTTCATGCATGTATGTTAGGAAAACACAAACAGAAAATTTGAAAAGAATATTTATTCAAATGTTAGAAGTGATGATCTCTGGGCAGCAGGATTAGAAATAGTTTTATTTTATCTTCTTGCTTATTTGCATTTTTAAATTTTCAATAATAAACAGGTATTTTTATCTAATAAAAACTTATAAACAAGTCGGCAAACATGGTAACATCCTTTGATCCAAAAATTTTGCCCCAGGCTTTATACAAAAAATTTGTTCTAAGTTAAACAAACAAAAACAACATCTGCTTGAAGTAATTCATATCATTGACAATATGCTAATACCATTTAGTAACAGGCTTAATGTTCAAATCGGGGAGTACTGGGGTAAAATTCTATATATGAGTATAGATTATTACATAGCCATAAAAATTAATTTCAGAATGTGTAACAGCAGGAAAGCAAAAAACATCTCTGAAGATGAGGATTGCCCCAAGGTAATGATCTAGGCCCGGGATTGAAAAACTTTTTTCTGTGTAGGACTAGATAATAAATAGATTAGCTTTTGGGAGCCGTATGTTGTCTTGGTTACAACTACTCAACTCTACCTTCAGGTAGGGGTAAAGCAGCCTTAAGTGAATGGTTGTGGCCAGACTTGGCCAGAGGGCCCTAGTGTGAGGACCCTTCTCCAAACCCTCATCAAAGCATGTGGATGAGGCCTGGGGGAGGAAGGTAGTTGAGGTGGTTGGCCAGGGCATTCATTTTAAACTTTTCTTTAGTGTTTTTTTTTTAAATGTGCAGTTATGTGAAATTATAAGTAGTATAATTTTATAATTATGTAATATGTAAGAATATAGCTTATACACAGTAGGTGCTTTTCAGAGACTTTTTGACTGTAAAACGGAAGTGTAGTTAAAGAACCCTTTGCAAAAGCTCCTGTCTTGATTGACTTGCTTATCTTGATAGGCCTTTCGTGCATAAGTTTTACTACATTTGTCCTGCATTCTTTCCTAGGGGAAGAAAATGTAATTGCTGTTCCTCTGGGAAGTCGAAGCGTAAGAATTACAGTGAAAGGACCAGCACATCTTTGTAAGTACAATTTAATCCTAACATGTTTTTATTTCCTGATAGTTTCTTTAGCCAAAAAAAAAAAAAAACCAAAACTTTCTTCATGTTAATGGGTAGGTAGGAAAATATCTCAAGAATTTTGCCAACCACTCTGAAATCATCTATATCACTAGGGAATGATCAATACCCTGAATTTTTCTGTTCTCATGCCCCAGTGTTTGGAAATATACCAGTTTGGGATTAATCTCCTCATGGGAGAGGAAATCAAGTTGTATGGGAAATAAACTATTTTTATGGGGAGAGGAGAATAGAATTCAAGAGTTTTCTGGAAATTTCAAAAGTTTGGGACAAAAATAAATTTTTTTAAACACAGAACCATATCAGTGATTATAGCTGAAAAGTATAAGGTTTGTTGCCAACACAGTGCAACTTCAGGTCCGGGGCAGCGAAAATAAACACTGGTTTCCCAGAATATGGAGTTTGAAATGATAGAAGATTGCCACTATATTGTTTCTTTGGCCAAAGTCAGATGGCATCTCCTCTCTGTTCTTTGGTGTCTTACGACCTAACAGAACAGGAAAGAGTGCAGTTTGTCTGTTTCTTTCCCAAGGTCTCCTCATGGCCAGAGGTAGGACTTTCTTGTCTCTTTCATAGAGAAAGAGTCTCTGCCAAGATTGGCTCCATGGCCTTGAAAAAGCATATTGAGTTCAACCATCTCTTTCCATAAAAGTACAGAACAGTACTTATAGTTATTTTAAAGCTACACAAATCAAGGTCCACTGGATCAAAGTGCTACATAGATTGCCTTTTTTTTGTTTGTTTGTTTTTCCTTAGCCTTTGGACTTGTAAAATTTTCTCTGGGCCACAAGCATCATATGTTTTTGGTAGCTTTTCAGTTTGTTTGTGTGTTTGTGTATTTTGAATTCTGTAATAATATTCCAACCAGAAATGTTCTTTGAGAAAATTTATGTCAAAATGTTTAAGTAAAAATGTTTAAGATCACCAAAAATGTAGATTAAAGTCTTGAAAAAACAAATTCTATAGTACATTATGGTTTCAATCAGAGAAGCAAGAGAATATCTTTGGGGCAGTTCGGGTGAACCATTGTTTGAAAGTATTTTTTTTTTAAGCCTTAACTTTATTTTATCAATTAAGACTAAAAGGGTGGGGCCACTTTTTTTTTAAACTAAAATACTAAAATATTTACAATCCTATAATGGTCAGTATATTCAAGGCTTTCTCTGTAAGGAAACAGCAAAACATTTACTAAGCTTTTTATAATGGCTTAAAACCTACATCTCTTGATGAGAGTAAATCTTCATCCTTATAAGCATGAACTTGATTTTTGAAAACAGGTAAAAAAAATTCAGATCCAAATTTTGTGAATCATTGGAGGGCTCCCATTAGAACATAAACAGTTTGGGTTTCAAAAATATGAAGCACTAAATCTTAATAGTAGCACCATTCATAATAACCTTAAAGCGAAAACCACCCAAATGTCCATCAGCTGATGGCTGGATAAATAAAATTTAGCTACAATTGAGACCAGAACACGACACATGCTACCACATGGATGGTCCTTGAAAACATGATGCTGTGTGAAAGAAGCCAGTTGCAAAAGGCCACATATGATTCCATTTATATAAAATGTCCAGAATAGGCAAATCTATGGAGACAGAAAGTAGCTTGGTGGTTGCCTGGGGCTGGGAGAAGTGGGGTTGGTGGGGAGATGGGGGGCATGACGACTAGCGGGTATAGGGTTTCTTTTGGGGATGGCAAAAATGTTCTAAACTTAGATCATGGTGATGTTTTCACAACTCTGTGCATATACTGAAATCATTAAGCTGGGTTATAAATGGGCAAATTTTATGGCATGTGAGTTTTATGGCATATCAAAAAGATGTTTAAAAAAATATTCAGTGACTGGACCCAATTTTCTCGTGATGCTAAAGGCAATTCCCAAAAATTCAGCTCCCAAACCAGAAGATGTAGACAGTAAACAGAATAAGCCAAGACGAATACGTGGAGGCAACATATTAATTTACATGCAAATATGTTCTGGCGTATAACATATAACTTTATACCCCAAACTGGCGCTGTTCCAAGAACAGGGCTCAGAAATATTCCCATGTCTCCAAAGGTGACAGAATTGTTGCTTGGAATATTTCTCCTCTGAACCATCTTGCCGTTGGCTCTGGAAGGGTTCCCAAAAGTTATCCTTCTCTGCTGATGAATAGGACTGGCCTCATTTACAAAGAGTTTAGTTAACATTTCTGAACATCTAAATATAGAAGTGGTTTTATTTTCTTGATTTATACAACTGTTTTCTTAATTTTTTATTTGAAACGAAGATATATTCCTGAAATAAAGCTTACTTTGCTGTAATAAATCATTCTTTTAAGATCTGTGTTAACTACAACCCTCCAAAAGGCTACATCTTGAAGAACTGAGAACACCCAGTAATGTTAATGTCCACTCTTTGCCATGGAATGGAATGTCTATCTACCTATTGCCTAGAAATGTGCAGATCCTAAATTTCCAACCCTGTCCCACGCCTGGTGCCAGCATTATCCCAACCACCTAGTCCCAAATTTCCCTAAAACTTCAAAAACGAAAGCCCTAAGAAGATTCCTGCAAAAGAGATTTTATTGTAGCAAGACTCCAGCATTAAATGTGTTTGGTTAGCAATAGACTTGAGAAGCCAAGACATCATAAACAGAAAACCTCCCTTACTGATAGGGAGAACCATTTTGTTGTTGTTTTGGGGTTTTTCTTGTCCTCTAAGTTCCTGTTGATGACCATATACAGAAATATACTGTTGACCCTTAAATAATGTGGGGCTTAGGGGTGCCAACTCCTGCACAGTGGAGAATGTAAAACTTTTGACTCCCCCCAAACCTTTTAAAAAATAGATTTATTTATTTGAGAGAGAGCATGAGAGAGTGAACGGGAGCAGGGTGAGAGGTAGATGGAGAGGTAGAAGCAGACTCCCCACTGAGCAGGGAGCCTGAGGCGGGGCTTGATCCCAGGACCCTGAGATCAGGACCTGAGCCAAAGACAGATACTTAGCTGACTGAGCCACCCAGGTGCCATGACTCCCCCCAGAAAACTTAACTGCTAACAGCCTACTGTTGAGCAGAAGCCTTACTGACAACATAAACTGTGAATTGACACATATGTTGTATGTTATTCATATTATACACAGTATTCTTAGAATCAAGCTAGAGAGAAGAAAATGTGGTTAAGAAGGTTATAAGGAAGAGAGAACACATTTACAGGACTGGATGGTATTTGGGAAAAAAAAATCCCTCAATCAGTGGACCTACACAGTTCAAATGCATGTTGTTCAAGGGCCAACTCTAAAAATATAAATGTAGATGCCTACTGCCCAAAGGACGTGGATGTTGAATCACGTGTA
This sequence comes from Ailurus styani, assembly GCA_002007465.1. Taxonomy (NCBI): domain Eukaryota; kingdom Metazoa; phylum Chordata; class Mammalia; order Carnivora; family Ailuridae; genus Ailurus; species Ailurus styani. Next base: position 1,016,851 of record LNAC01000272.1, read on the forward strand.
CATGCGCTATAAAATATCACTTGACCCTAAGCCCCAGTTTGGTGTATTTATAAGTGATGTCGCTGTGCTGAATGCTTGTTACGTGTTTACCTAAAGATACTTCTGTAGCCTTAGACTGTAGGGAGACCTTTTCAGGATGGTCAGCAGGAGGCTGCCTCTTCTGAAGGAAGCCTGGACTGCTACTCCTCCATGCACATCCTTCCACTAGAAGCGCCAAGACACCTTCATCATCTTCATAGTCATCATTTCTTTTATTAACAACTGGGATGGATCAAAACATTTAAAGGACCCCACTATAGACTCGAGTTGTAAAGATTTGGGGGATTCAAGAGGGCCTGAGGAGGAGAAAGAAGTCAGCGGTGGACAGCAGGGATGAAGGCCCGTACCCTCTGGTTTCCATAGCGGTGGTGTGTTTATGGGCTTCCTGGGGTCTCCAGCCGGCACAAGCTCTCATGCTGCAGAAACCACAGTGGGGTCCGGGAATGTTCTGAGAGCTCAAGGACTGTGTGTGCTGGTCTCATGAACCAAGAACTATACTTTATCACAACATTGGGCTGTAGTCGAATACAGTGGGATGCTAGAAATTAATACAACTTAAAAATGTATTTATAAGTCAGTGCATCATCTCAGTTGTTGGTTTTCACCAATACTTATTCTGTCATTTATTTTAAGAGGCATAGGCACTAAGGAGAAGCAAATTTACTGTCCACAAAAAATGACAGCTTTTGAAAAATTCCACCGGCCTCTTCCTCTCCCGGAGACTCATCACACTGGCTTTGTCAATCCAATGGTCAGAATCATTTGTATCAATGAACTCTACCTTCATCAAATCACTTCCCCTGTTTTTATTTGCCTACTTCTGATCCCATTACACAATATATGTCAGAGCCCCTGCCTGCTACCTCCTATATATGCAACTGGTGTTTGTGACCTACAGAGCTGGAAGCCTTTTTGAAATCATGGCCATGAACACATTTTATCACAAGCATATGGATAATTGGATATTGGACTTGGATAGTTCATGTGCCCTTGATAACTGGTTTTGCTCCTCGAGTTCTCATGTACTTGCCACTCAAGGTCTTGGATGCTGTCCAAAGTAGTGGAATAGACTTGACACCAAAACACAAAGCACCAGGACTAGACTAACAGAAATGCTGGCCTTTTAGAGGGGTGGCTGTCCTACTGGTCTTCCCTTCCTCCCAGATTCTGACATCCCACTGTAGCTCTACAGTCCGATGTGGTCCAGAAGGGTAACGCCTTGCAATCCCGACCCCAGCACAGAACACTGTTTGAATTTAGTCAGCTCATTTCAGGCTGAAGCTTAATCTAGAAGCTCCGTGTTTTGCAGGCCTTCTGTGAGGATGGATTTTTTCCAGCTTCCCTCCGTGTTGTGGTAGGGCCGGAATGCTCACTGCGTCTCCTCCTTTCCCTTAGGTGGATAATCCACCCAGGGGAGGGCCTTCTTACCATCTCTGGCTCCCCATCTCATTTTTACTGACAGTTCACTTTATAGCACTCAGTTTTATATCTTCATTGGAACTAGGAAATGAATTTAATCTCACACTTTCCAAAAATCTACTGCGGTCATGGAGATCAGGGCCAACGTGGTTGGGGTTCGCTGTGCCTGAGAGTAGCCAGCAGTATTCTTCAACCACTAATGATTCCTGCAGATCAAGGAGCTCATGTCCAGCCTTTGAGTTTTCCCAGAAAATTCCCAGCCTGCCTGTCAGGCATAATCAGGGATGTCTCCTCATGCCTGTTACACAGTCTGTCCGGGACGCTTGGATTCCAGCAGGTGCTCCAGGGGCAGAGAGAAATCAATGGAAGAGATCCAAGAACAGCCAAATGCAGATGGCAGGCCCCAGTGCCAGACGGTTTTGTTGTGTTTTATCAGCTTTCCTGGGGTTCAGGTTCTGTTGTGTCCTTTGTTCAAGGTGGTCAAAGAACCATTGAATATCCACAACCAAGTGGAGGTTTCGGAGTAGAAGAGGGCCTGTGGGATTATCTGCTCTGAGGCCACATTTTTAGAAATGAGGCAGTGAAACCCCAAGACTTGGAGATAGAGTTGGGGTCAGAAATGCAGGTGGCCCAACCCCTAGCCTGTTTTTGTTTATTTTGTTTTTTGTTGTTTTTTTTTTTTTAATAAAAACTGCCTCTCTCCATCTCAGACCAGGTCCACCAAGGATAGTGATATTTATACAATGAAAGGGGAAAAAAAGGAAGGAAAGAAAAATCATTTACATAAAGTAGAAATGCTATTTGGGTTAAACTGTGAACATTTTTCTGTAGGAGATCTAAAAGCTCTTCTGTTCATATAAAAGCAAATGTGAATAAAGCAGTAATGGGCAGGATAGAGATCTTTGTGGTGATGTAAGAGTTCTGTATCTTGATCGTGGCGATGCGTGTTAGAATCTGTCGAAAGTGGTACGAATTCTCACATTGTACCAATGGCAATGTCCTGGCATTGATATTGTACTCTAGTGACATAATATCTCATCATGCCTTTGGGTAAAACTGGATAAACAGTACGTAGGACCTCTCTAACATCTTGGAGTCTTCCTGCGAATCTTTGATTATTTCAACAACAAAAAGTTTATTATTTTTAAAAAAGCAAACTCAAAATTCATGGTGATTTTGTCTAAATAAAAGACTGGGTTTAAGATCATCTCAATGCATGATCAAATGAGTAACAACATATCTTCACTTTGAGTAATAGCGGCATCATGAAAAAGTAGGAAGAAAGAGATATTTTCTCTTTCCCCTGTAGAAGGGGCTCCAAAGAGTGGAGTAGACCTAATTGGACCTAACCAATGAGGTTAGGACCTAACCAATTTAGCTGTGGACAACTCAAAAGCTTACATATGTATTCCACCAACCTGAGTCAATGTAAACTGAGTGGCTATCTTGATATTGTGTTGATATCATATGCTGATAAATGTAGGGAATTATTTTTTGAAACAAAATGCTTTTTTAAAAAAAAATGGAATGCTTTTAAGACAGCCCTCTCATTTAAATTCTCTTTTTAAATTTTAGTTATTGAATCAAAAACACTTCAAGGAAGCAAAAAAGAACACAGCTTTAACAGCCCAGGAGTTTTTGTCATAGAAAACACCACAGTTGAATTTCAGAAGGGCTCAGAGAGGCAGACCTTTAAGATTGCAGGACCTCTGATGGCCGATTTCATCTTCAAGGTAGGATGAGCATCTTCCTCAGGGACCTGCTTCGGAAGCTCAGCACATCTTGAATTTCATGGAAAATTCATGAATTTCATGGAAAAACATGGAGTGTGTTCCGCAGAAAGTCATCAGTCATTATTTCTGCGCAAAGCATGTATCATGGATACTTCCAACATGGTGGTGGGTTCCTAAACGTTGTTCATCTCTCTCCGGTGTCTCCTGTTCAACCCCACTAGTTAAGAAAGAAACTTCACTTGTACAGGGTGAGATTGTTTTCGCGTTGGTAGACTCTGGTCGTGTTCAGTTTTAAACCTCTAGACAGAGTTTGGTGAAAATGGTCCACAGTTAAATGGTCCCCATCGTAAGCTGGTGCCATGCTGCTGTGTGTGCTCTCTCTGTCCTGGCAGAGCACAGCAGAGAAGCTGGAGGCCTGACCCTTCCCTTCCTTCTTTGTTTCCTCAGTTGTATCTCATTATGCGCGCTTGTCGGCCACGGTCACCAGGGAGCCTTCTGAGAACTCTTGTTGCACGTGACCGCGAGCCTGCATCCTCTCTCTGGGTGAATCGGGGAACATCTTTCTTCCGTCAATGGATATGAAGAGCAGTGGCCGATATAGTTCAAAGTGACACAGTGTGAAAGTTCTTCTGGTAAAATTCAAAATACCTCAGACAAGAGAAAAGGAAAGGGTGTTTCCATGGGTCGTTTTGTCCCATCCCTTTCCCAAACTCCTTCCAAATGGAAATGGAGGAAAGCAAGTAGCCCTCGTTACCAGGAATGGGTTTACCTATGCGAAGACCCAATGCCTTCCAAAAGGACTGTCTGTGTGCCACATAGTCACTTGTCAAAGAACATTCCTGGTCACACACCTGTGTCCCGTGCTCCCAACTCAGCCTGCAGTGTGGCTAGCCAAGTGTTGAGCTGTAGTGCTGTTGCATTGAAATTTTGAGTTTTAAATGGTCAACATTTAAAAATCAAGGATCATAACATAAAAATGCCAAGGTTTTCCCCCTACTTCTCATTAAAAATGGGAAGCTCTGACTACTAGCTTACCTGTGGTCATGGCAGGAGTTGGCTGCTGTTGGGGACCAGTGCCTTTCCCACTGGGGCACACAGTCTCATTTGCCGTGGTCCACACCGCTCCCTATTGTGTTCCTAATATTGGAGGGATGAGCGTCAGTTCACAGATGTCGAGGCTGTCATTCAGACTCTACCTGCCATTCGTAGACATTTAAGTGACTTCTGTGTCAGACCCTTAAAGCATCAACCCAAGGTCGCTCTTGGGCAATAGCACTGGAGAAGGTGTTGGGGAAGCCAGAGTTGTCTTTGTCTCTCCTTCTTCTCTTTCTCTCTGGTGCATTGTTATGCATAAGTTCTTCACTTATTTTGCTCTTTTTAGGGTTTGCCCATTTGATTTCCAAGTAGTAACACACACACACACACACGTCTGTGTTCATCTCAAGTCAACTTGGACATCTCTGCACGGGAGGTGTTCGTGAAATGATGGAATGGAAAGAATAGCCACAAAAATGACTATTTCGAGATATTGTTTGGTTGCAGTATCAGCATGGGAAGAATATTGTTTATTGATACCATGCTTAAACACACACACACACACACACACACACACACACACTGTGAATTTCAGCATATGTGTACACATTTTTTAAAGATTTGGATATAGCCCAAACTGAAAACATGAAAAAACAATGCTTCTTTTAGTGGGGTTTGGTGCTTTGGGGGAGTGATCTTAGCTTTACCTAGAATATTCCAATACTTAATTCTTAAAGAGAAGAATACAGCCCTATCTCACTTGCACAATTAAGACTTATTTTACACCTTCTTGCCCAAATGACATGTTCACCTCTTAACAGAATACATTTCAGTAGCACATTGCCGGAGTCCGAATTAGTACTGTCTTCTATTTTCCGCTCTGGGTTCTGGTTTCCTCAGGTTTAATAAACAATCCTGGCCTTTCACTTCAACCCCCAGGAAGCTTTTGATGTCTCTTGACTGAAAGGTTTTAAAATATATATATATATCCATCAGAGAAGGTGTTAAACACACAACTGCCTGACTCATGTGGAACTCGAGTCTGAGTCTCTTTCACAAATGTGGTGTGCACTTGGTGGGAGAGAATTTGGCAAAATCAGACACTGTGGTGAAGCAAGAATGACTCTGATGTTGTTTTTTCCCTGACTTATAAGCTTGTCCAAATAGTGTGGGTTTCTAGGAAATACACTTTTCCATTGGTTACCTTTCCTTTTTCCTTTTCTTCCTCCCCTCCCCTCCCCTCCCCTCCCCTCCCCGTACCTTACCTTACCTTCTTTTCTTCCATTGGGAGCATTAGAGTATGACCCTGCCTGTGTTATTGCTAAGGTGGGGAGCTTCGTTTCCACTCACGTTTTCATGGCTCATCACACAATCAAGTCATGGTTGTACTTTGAACGGGAGGTTAAAATGCAGGTCCGGTCGCCGATGATGGTCTGCCATGTGTCTCCCTTTATTTCTTTCCATTCCCATCAACCAATAGCAGTTGGTCTAAAAATGGAACGCTTGACTTCAGCCCAAGGCTGCACAATGGAGACCGACTCTGCACCCAGTGCTAATGTGACACAGTCCTGGGTGCGCTGAGGGCTACTGAGGCACACTCTTCCATTTGCTGATAGATTAGACCTTACTTCATGGACTTTTAATAAATGGACTGTTGAAAACCACTCTCTTCTGACATTGTGAGTGACTTCTGAAGACATCAGTGGGATGGAAGATTCATTTGTGGTGGTGGTCAGATTGTAAAGCCTAGCAAGTGACTGCACCAGTAAGACAAAAAAATTTTTTTTCGACTTTTTCAGAAGCTATATGTTCATGATTGGACCATTCTTTTTTTTTTTCTTCCCAGTGGGTTTCTCATTACAGATTCTTGTTTTCCTGAATGATTTTTTTCTGGTGGGTGACCTTTGTCACCTTTGTCACTCACTACGGAGTCATGGTATTTTGCGTGAGAGCCCCTGAAGTATTCTTATTTTGCTTTTTAAATGTGTGTATGCTGCCACCAGATAGCAGTAGAGAGTCTTGATCAAGTACTTCATGCCGTATGCCCCGTTGATTGGAGGGTATGATAGGCACTATCTCTTCATTGAGAATTTACTGAACGTTTGCATCTGTGAGTAGATGCTTATGAATATCAATTTTAAGTGTATGCCCATGAGAGCAAAATGAAACAGCTTTGGTAAAGAAATGTCTTTCCGTGGTTCACTATTTTTAACTCTGCTGGTAGCTTTCCCTCTCTTTTATAACATATCCATCTTCAGGGAGAGAAAAAAGTTCCTCTTCCTCATGGTCTGGAATCTTCCTTTGTGCTCCAGATGTCTCCCATCTTTCTCCCGGTCAGATATTTTGTGTGTCTGTAGGAAACTGTTTTCTGATTGCTCTTCCCACTTGTGTTCAGCAAGGCAAACCTTCTGTGTCCCCCAACCTCAGCTCTAGGTACACGTTATGTTCTGTCCTCACACAATCTTTCTTTTCTTTCTTGGTGGTTACCGTAGTGCATCTCACTGATCCAAGGACGTGAGGGTTTGAAACTGCCTGTTTTCCTTTATCTCAAAGAACGGGTTATAGCCTTGCCAGGTGGTGCAGATGGTGACTGAACTTATACCTTCACAGATATTTCAAAAACAGCAAGACATAATTTTTAGGGTCGGTGCCTGTATCGGTTTCATGAGGCCGCTGTAAAGATACTCTCAGCTGGGCGATTTCAGCGACAGAGAGTAGATAGTCACGGACTCACAGCTCTGGAGGCTGCAAGTCCAAGATCAAGGTGTCGGCAGGACTGGTTGCTTCTAAGGGCTGAGGGGGAGTCTGTTTCCTGCCTCACCCCCTCAGCTGCTTATTTCCTCAGGCATCCTCCCTCAGCCTTGACACTTCTTCTGTCTGTGCACGTCTGCCTCTATGCCGAATTTCCCCTTTTTCTAAGGACACCAGTCCTACTAGATTGAACCCATCCTAATGACCTCACCTTATCTTGACTGGATCTGTGAAGATCCTATTTCTAACTAAGATTACATTCGGAGGGACCATGGGTTAAAATGTAAGCATATCTTTTGGGGACAGGGGACACAATTCAACCCATAACAGTACCTGACAGAAAAGCCAATTTACCTATTTCATCGTGCCTCTCAGTCAGAATTCCCTTCAAGCATTTGCCTCTAATCACCGGGGCAGAGACTTTTGGAATCTCACCTGATATTTGCTGTCATGTGGGCTGTTGGGGGGAGTTTCTTGGTGAAAGCAGTTCAAATACTGTTCTAGTAGTTACCAGAATTCACAGTGAAATTAGGTGTGTAAACTGGATACACACGTTTACGTTCAACTTTTGATTATTAAGGTAAGATCTTCTTCCTCTTCTCCTCCTCCTCCTCCTCCTCCTCTAATTCTCCTCCTCTCTTCTTCCTTCTCCTCCTCTCCTCCTTCCTTCCCTCCTCCCTCTTCCCCTTCTTTCCCCCCTCCCCCCCTCCTCCTCCTTCACCTCCTCCTCTCCTCCTTCTTTCCTCCTCCTTCCCCTCCTCCTCCCCCTCCCCCTTCCTCTTCCTCCTCCTCCTCCCCCCCTCTTCTTCTCCTTCTTCCTCTTCCTCCTCCTTCTTCATCTTTAGTTTAGACTTTTGTCTTGAGAATCAGACTGATGGAGAGAAATAAGGCTTTTTCTGAATTGATTCAGCTCCCATCAATGTCAAGGGCCAAGCTTGGAGACTAAGTCTAAGTGTTTCTTCTTCGGTAGAGAGGGGATGCACATCTGCCCATAAGGCTGAGTGGTGGGCTCTGTGTCCTCAGCACCCTGTGCTCCGGAGGAGTGTACCCTGTAGTCAGGGAGTCCAGCAAGGATGTGCGAGGAGGAGGCAAGGCAGGAAGCAAGGCAGTGAGGGGCATGTGATGATGGTGGTCACTCTCCAGAGCAGGGGAGCATATTAACTAGGTTTCAAAGCAAAGACAGAAAAGGGGCTTTTACTCCACTTTTCATCTAGAAATGAGGAAAATGGCCTGCAGCACCAGCAGAGTGTGGAATGGGCAGGTCACCAGAGGAGCCCACCTTCTGCTGGCCAGCAAAGCACACAGCTGAGTTCACTGGCTCTGAAACTTCCTGTGGTCCTCCAAGTAGCTAGAGGGACAAGGAACACAGCCATGGGCCCAAGGACAAGATGGAGACCTACACACACAGATCCAAGCCGTCCCCCCTTTCTGAAAACCACCATGGAGGAGATTGGTCTGAAGGGAAGGACCCCTGAAAGACAGACCATTTCCCCATCTGATAGGGTGTTACCCAAAGAGATGCAACATTATATGTCAACTTCTAAGAAGGCAAATTTGGAGTAGAAGGCTAACATGCAGAGACGTCAAGGTCCAGAAGCCCATTAGGATTTTTTTTTTCTTGTGAACCATCCCAGCTGGGAAAATTTTTTCTCAAGAGCTCCACAACAGACCTTTTATCACCTCTCGTGGACAAGACTTGGGCCGTGGGCCCACTCTAAACCATTCCCTGGGCGTTAGTCCTTCTGGATTCTTCAAGAAGCAGATGCCAAGAAAGGATTATATAAGCAAGACATTCAGGAGTGGGATGCCTCTGAGGAAGAAGCAAGATGGAGCCGAGAGAGGCTGGGAGAGCCGTCCAGCTGCAGGGACGTTCTGACCACAAGCGGAGGAGAGAGGGACGGGAGGACAGTTGGGGGGAGCGTCTTAGATTGGAGAGCGGTTCTAGAGAATTCAGCAAGGCTGCAGGGGAAGCTCTGAGCCAGAGTCATCTATCATATGACACAGAGTCTCCCAGGAAATGGCCTGCTTCAGATCCCCCGGATGGGAGCAGCCCACTGGGAGCTGGACCTGGGACGGGCACTGCCGATCAGGCACATTCTATGCAGTTGTCTGAGCGAGAAACACATTCTGGTGGGCCCCACACCTGGCGAGGCAGCTGTGCTCGCCATGATCCCATGGGGGCATCAGGCGTTATCGAAGGCACATGAGGGAGGAATGAGCACCGGAATTAAAGTGAGCCTTTGGCAGGGTGGGAAAGGGAAGTGGATATTGGTAAGCAATTAAATGCATCTGCTCCAATAAGGTCATCTCTTTATGGAAAACATCTGGGTTTAGTGCTTTTTCTTTTTCTTCCTTTTTTTTTTAAAAATCTTTTTCTTTTTGGTGATAATGGGTGGGACTCAGCAAACCATTTCAGTCCCTCTTAGGCTTATTGATTTATTTAGGGTTCTATCTTTGAACCCTAGATAAATTTTTGAAATTTATATTTTGCTAGAGAAGTATCCAGTTCACCTAAGTCTTTCAAATTTTTCAGATGTAATCCCAGTATCACCTTATCATTAAAAATGTCTCATTATTTAAAAAAAGTCTCCTTGTACCTGTAACTATGTCTTTCTACTGGTTCCTTGTCTAATTTTTGTTTCGTTCAAACCATTCAAAGATTTGTCTCTGAGGCATCTAAGAACCTGGTTTTTGTCTGATTAACTCAGAGTTTAAAAACTATGTGATTTATATACATTTTTATCTTTGTTTCTTTCCTTTATCTTCACATGGACTTATTTTGGTTTTGTATTTTTAGCTTCTAGAGCTCAATTATTAATTCATTTTATTTTCATTCTCTTTTTTTCTCTGTTACATGTACTTAGGACTATCAGTTTTCCCATATAGAAGCTCATAATTTTGTTGTAGGGTAAGCTGTCAATGTTTAACTTTATGCTTAGACTATTTGTATTTGTATGCTAGGACATCTTTGCCTCCTCATTCAAGGTCCTGAAACTATTCTTCTGTGTTTGCTTCTGGAAGCCTTATTGTTTTACCTGTCATCTCACGAGCTCTAGTCCACCTGGAGTTGATTATTGCACACTTTGTAAAGTAGAATCAATATCTTTTTGCACATGACTGTCCAACTGACCCAGTACCATTAGGTGAAAAGACAGTCCTTTCTCCATTTGTCTTAAAGCCCAAACTGTGTGGGTCTGTTCCTGGACTCTCTTCTGTCTTATGATCTGTCTGTACAATTCCATTGCGACTTAATTATTGCAGCATTAAAATGAGTCTTGATATTTATTAATGTAAGTTTTCCCACTTTGTTCTTGAAGATGATCTTTGATATTCTTAACTCCTTGAATTTCCATATCAACTTTTAAGTCTGGCTGTCAATTTTTATAAAATTCTTTTGGATTTTGATTGGAGTTGCATTGAATCTATATGTCAGATTGGAGTGAACTAAAAACTTTCCAATACCAATTTTTCTAATCCATAAATATGGTATATCCATCCATTTATTTAGTTTAAAAAATTCTCTCAGTAATGTTTCTAACTTTTAGTGTTTACATCATATCTTTTATAAATGTATTCCCAGTTGTTTGTTATTTTGACGTTATTGTAAATGACTCTTTTTTTTCATCTTATATTTATTTGTGCCAAAGTTATGGAAATCTAATTGATTTCTGCATGTTGGCACTGTATTCTTACTATATTGCCTTATTAATAGTAATAGTTTATTGTTTCTTTTGGATTAGGTACATACACAATTATGACACCTGCAAATTATGGTAATTTTGTTTGTTCTTTTCCAATCCTTGTATGTTTTATTTATTTATTTTTTGCTATCTTGTACTACTTAGGATATTTGATACAATATTGAATAGAATTAGTGACAGCAGCTTTTCTCATCATGCTTCTCATTTCAGGGACAAAGAACTCTAATTCTCCATCATGTATAATGTTTGGTATAGAATTTCTGATAGATATTTTATTTGATGAAAGGAATCTTTTTTCTACTTTGCTTCTTTTGTCATATATAAGTGTGGAATTTTCTCATGCTTTTTCTACATCTTTTGAAGTGATCATATGTTTTTTTCTTTAGTTTGTTTTTTCTTTAATATACTGAATTACACTCATTTTTAAATGTTATACCCATCTTTCTGTCCTGTAATAAACTTCACTTGGTCACTATCATTTTTATAATAGTAACGTTTACTTATTAGTAGTTATTATTTTATTTTTAACAAAAACAATTATTCTTTTATATGTTAATGGGTATAATTTTAAATTATTTTATTTATGATTTTTTGGTAGCTATGTCCAGGAGTTTTTTTTTTTTCTTGTAACATATTCATATCAAGTCTTGGTATTAATTTATACTAGCTATATAAAACAAGGTTAAAAGTATTTCCTCAGTTCTTATTCTCTGCAACAGTTTGTATAAAATTGGTGTCATTTCTTCTTTGAATATCTGGAAATACTCAGCAGGAAATTTTTAGAGGTATGCATTCAGTGTCTTTAAAATATAAAGAACTATTCAGATTTTTAGTTTCCTTTTGTGTCAGTTTTATTTCAAGGACTTTGTCTACAAGTACACTTCATTTTACTGCACTTCATAGATACTGTATTTTCTTTTTTTTTTTACAAATTTCCACAAAGGTTTGTGGCGATCTGAGTCAAACAAGTCTACTGGCACCATTTTTCCAATGGCATTTGCTCATTTTATGTCTCTATGTCATATTTTGATAATTCTCACAGTATTTCAAACTTTTTCATTATTACTATCCTTGTGGTGGTAATTTGTGATCAGGGACTACAGCTTGCTGAAAGCTCCAATGGTGGTTAGCATTTTTTAGCAATAATGTCTTTTTTAAAAGATATTTTTATTTTTTTATTTTTAAGTAGTCTCTACATACCACATGGGGCTGGAACTCACAACCCGAGATCAAGAGTTGCATACTCTACTGACTGAGCCAGATGGGTGCTCTACAATAAAGTATTTTTAAATTAAGGTACATATATTGTTTTCTAAGACATAATGCTACTGCACACTTAATACACTACATCATGTTGTAAATGTAACTTCTGTACACACTGGGAAGCCAAAAAATTTATTTGACTAAGTTTATTGTGATATTTGCTTTATTGCGGTGGTCTGGAATAGAACCCGCGGTATCTCCCAGGTGTGCCTGTGTTTCAGCTAACTTTTAAGTAGTTTTTGGCAGAGATTTTTTTCATACTATCCTCTTATTACTTTCTTCATTGTCTCCATGATCTGTAGTGAGTCCTTTTTTTTTTATTTCCGATACTGATTATTTGTCCCTACTTTCTTTTAAACTCAAATCAGTCATGTTGGAGGGCTCTAGCTTTTATCAGACTTTTCACAAAACACTTTTTGGCTTTATAGCCTATTTTAATGTAGTTTCCTTTCCATATCATTAGTATCCACTCTCATCTTTATTATTTCCGTCCTTCCACTTTTTCTGGGTTCAATAAACTGTTCCTTTTTTAACTTTTTGAGTTGGCTGTTTAGGTCATAAATTAATTTAGGTCATATGACCTAAATCTAGGTCATAAACCTTTATTTTCATCCTTCCCCCCCATTACACATGTATTTTTTTAAAGATTTTATTTATTTATTTGACAGAGAGAGATCACAAGTAGGCAGAGAGCAGGCAGAGAGAGAGAGGAGGAAGCAGGCTCCCTGCTGAGCAGAGAGCCTGATGTGGGGCTCGATCCCAGGACCCTGAGATCATGACCTGAGCTGAAGGCAGAGGCTTTAACCCACTGAACCACCCAGGTGCCCCTACACATGTATTTAATCTATGAATTTCATTCGAAGCATGCCCTTTATTTCATTTCACAAATTTCGATAGGAAATCTTTCCCCTTATCATTCAGTTAAATTGTATTGTAATTTTCACAGTGATATAGTCTTTGATTTATGGAATAATTAGAAGTATCTTATCCAAGTACATAGAAATTTTCCAGTAAACTCATTATTTTAGAATTTAATTCTACTGTAAAGAACATACTCTATATTATGTCATTTTTTCAAAATCTGTTGAAATTTAATTGGTAGCTCAGAACATAGGAAATATTAGAAGATCTGATACATCATCTTCTGTTGTTGGGCACTCTTTATATGTCACATTGATCATGTTATTATTAATGGTTTTATTAAAAATAATAGCCTACTAGTTTTTGTCTGCTTATTCTAGTAGTTACCATAAGAGATGATAAAACTGGCACTGTAACTATACCTTTACCTTTTTTTTTCTATTTTTGTTAATTTCAAATTATTTATCTTTGAGCCTCACTTATTAGGTACATTAACATTGAGAGTCTTTACCTCTTCTGGTGATGTGACTGTTTTACCGTTATAAAACTATTTTCTTTCAACACTTTGAAGATCTCTCTCCATTGTCGTCTGTCTTCCATTAATTCTGTTAAGAAGTCAGTTGTCAGTCTTATTTCTGCACCTTAGATGATGATGTGTCTTTTTCTTCGTCTGCTTTTAAGTGTTTTCTCTTTGGTTTTGGTTGTCATCAGTTTGTGATAGGATTTAGTGGCTTTCTTCTACTTGAAGTTCATGATGCTTCACAACTCTGGCTTGATATCCACCAACAATTTGGAAGATTCTCACTTATTGCCTTTGCAGATATGTTTCAGTCCCATTCTCTGTGTTCTTTGTCTGGGAAAATGGTTATACGTTTATCTCTCATGTCTACTTTCTACTTCCTTCTTTTCTGTCCACTTACTGATTCTCTCTTCAAGTGTGTGTAATCCAGGGACCAGCAGATCCTGGCCAGCTAGCTAATAACCTATTTTTGTAAGTGGAGTTTTATTGGGACATAGCTACAGCCATTTGTTTACAGGTTGTGGCTGCTTTTGCACTATATCAGATACATTGACTAACTGCCATGGGGACAATATGGCCTGCAAACTATAATGTTTACTCTCTGGTTCTTTATGAAAATATTTGCTGAGCTCCAGTCTAATCCACTGTCAAGTCTATCCATTGAGATACTGATTTAAATTATTATGCTTCGTACTTCTAGAATTGCCATTTCATTTATTTATTTTTTTATTAATAAAGATTTTAATTTATGATTTCAGAGAGAGAGAATGCATATGAGTGGGGGGAGGGCAGAGGGAGAGGGGCAGGGAGACGGACACAGGGCTCCATCCCAGGACCCTGGGATCATGACCTGAGCCGAAGGCAGATGCTTAACCGACTGAGCCACCCAGGCACCCCTACCATTTCATTTTTATCGTAGCTTCTTTGTTCCTGGTGAAGTTCTCTGTCTTGTCATTAGTTTCTTAAGCATTTTAACCATTGTATCTGAGCCCAGGCTCTCTAAAAATCAGAGCCCTAGGAGTGAGCCGTGTGCTAACATTGATGTTTTAAGACCTGGGACTGGTGTGGAGTATCGTGAAACACCATCAGAAGCCAAAGCTAGAGTCATAGGGGGCAGTGACTGTATACCCAGGTGTTTAAATTTCTACCAGGGGATGCCAATATCTGGATGTTCTGTGATTCCATTTATAGTCTATTGCTCCACCTTTTTTGGTTGTTACTAAATTTTATCTTTTTTTGGGCCTAGTTTTTTTTTCAGTTTTGCTATATATAGAAGGTGAAAGAGTATAGATATAATTTGAGATGGGATTAATTTCTGCTTCTGGAAGACACGTTAGCAGCCAGTTACCTTCGGCCAATAAAAAGTGGAAATAATTTGAGTCTGGCCTTTGAAAATTGGTCCACTTCCAGTTCACACTTTTTCCTAGGATAGAGCTTTTTGGGGTCTTGGTTGGGCTCTGGGGGCATTTACCAGTACCGCCTCAGCTTTGGTGGATCTTGAGCTCCAGGGTTTGCTCTCAGCCCCATGAGTCTGATGACAGGTCTGCTCAGCTTCTCAGCCACTCAGTCACCGCTTCCATGATGGAAAATGCCTTGAGCAGAAACATGGTGCCAAAGGTGGTGCCAAATGTTATGCTCACCTCTCTGGGCTTCCTTTGTGTCTGGGATCTTGGCCCTGCAAATACTCACTAGTATGGTAGTTGTCTGGTGCCTTCAGATACATTAAAAAACATTTTAGGCAATGTTTTCACTTATTCTCACTGGCAGGATTCATCAGAGACATTCTTCCACAGCCAGAGAAAAATGCTTTACAAGAGTTTCATGCTTCTGTGACAGCTGTGATCCCACCTCCCACCCGTCCCTGCCTCTCCTTTCCAACGGCACATTTCGTGCTGGAGTTTTTATACTGTTTGATAATCAGATACATCAAAATCTTATTTTTCAGTCAACTCTTATTTACATTTATGAATAAGATTTACTGAGTGATATCATCATTACTGCTCCTTGCATTCCCTACCTTCTTCTGGTTTTATATTAGTTCTTGTTTGGTACCTTTTAGTAGTTTCTCTCTCTCTCTCTCTCTCTCTCTCTCTTTTTCCAGTGAGAGTCTCAAGTGGTCAAGTTTCAGTCATCTTGTGTCTGAAATATCTTTATTTCACTGACCATGACGATAATTTGATCACAGATCATTCATAGATTGATACTCAATCTTTGTTGTTTAATCACTTACAGAATTCTAGATAAAAAGTTATTGTTCCTCATTGCTTTGAAGGTATGATTTTGCTTTCTCGCATCCAGTGTTTCTTGTGAGAAATCTGACGCCAATCTGATTGTCACCACTTTGTTGATAATCATATTTTATTCTTTCCTATAACTTATAAGAGTTTTCTTTATCCTGGCTGTTGTATTTTTTTTAAATGTGTGCTCAGAATTTGCTGACCATTTTTGAATTGAGTATACCTATCTTTCTCAAGATCTAGGAAATTCTCAGCAATTATATCATCAAATATTGCCCCTTCATTATTTCCTCTGTGTCTGCAGTTTGAACTCTTATGTGTGTTGGCATTTCTGGGTTGATCCTGCATGAACTCAGCTTCTTTTCCTCTTTCTTTTTTTCTTTTTGTTGCATTCTGGGAGTTTCCCTCCGTTCATTCATTTGTTCCATCAGTAGGGAAGAAAAGAAAAAACTGGGGGGAGAACTTGCTGCTTGAGTGTGGTCCCTCAGCGGTACATACCGTTCCCTCTTCCCTCTACTTGCTCACGTGCAGTGGCGCCCCTCCTCCTCTTTGGTTAGATGCTGGAACGCTCATGTGTAAACACCACATATTTATGTATGTTTGAGTTTCTGCAGTTGTGCTTTCAGAAGACCTTTTTGGAAGGATTTGCTTCAAGATGTTATTATTGAAAGTGTAAGAATCCCAGTTCTGTGCCGTGTTGCCAGCCAGCCCAGACTGGCTCAGTCCCGGCTCCCATGGAAATTAAAGTCAGATGTATCAGGTAGAAAAAAGAAGCTACACAAACAAACAAGTCCACCTGACATGTTTGAGAACTCACTCCCAGGCATGGAATCATCTAGAAAGATGACTCCAGGGACACTGGCTGAAGATCTTCTGTGCCCCCATGTATGACAAGCCTCAATGAAATGTTGTCACACGTTACAGTTTTTGGAATCTTCCCGTGCCACTGTTTGTCATGATCGATATGTGATTGTCAGTATCAGTGAAATAGATTCATTGCATTTGGAAAGGTATGGGAAGTGCTGGCTCATTGTACGCACACACGTGATCACCGTTCTCTCTGTCCAGACCAGGTACACGGTGGCCAAGGACAGTGTGGTCCAGTTCTTCTTCTACCAGCCGATCAGTCATCAGTGGAGACAAACTGACTTCTTTCCCTGCACCGTAACATGTGGAGGAGGTGAGGCGCAGACCACGTGCATGCTTAGGGGTCAGAGTCAGAAATGACATACTTGTTTTTTTTGAGGCTAACCTGACAATTGGTGTGGTAATTGGGGATGTGTAGTCACATGGTTTCCTATTCAGAGGCTGGAATATGGCGGTGTTCCCAAATGCGTGTTTGCCTTTATTCTTGAAGACACGTGAAAACGCAATTTGGAAAACACCTTTTACTTCTAGCAAAAAGCTGGAAGCACAAACATGTTTTGATTGTCTTTAAAGCAGGTTGTAGACTAGTGCCCACTGAAGACCTGTGGTTACTAGAATTGCTGGAGGGACTTCATTCTGATACTTCCCCTAAAATCACCAGACGACAGTACATGTATCCAGCCATGGGCTAGGGCACTCACTTTCACATTTATTCTTGCAAATAACCTTAAGAAAGATCTCCTTTCATGCCTGTTTTTATGTACAAGCAATAGAAGTGTAGGAAAAGTCAAGAATAGACTCCGGTGTGCTCAGAGAGCGAACAGCACAGCTAGGATCTGGCTTTAGGTCTGTCTGATGGCAGAGCCATGAGTGCTCAAGATGGCTTTGCTCTTGTGTCTCCCAAGAACCATCCACTGCCCCTGGGATCAGGTGAGGGCACACAGGCTCAGGTAGGGTTGTGTTTGAAGGACTACAACAAATCGTCCTCCTGTAGCCCAGCCCAAGTCAGCCCAGCCCCAAGCCATTTCTTCCCTGTAGGGCTATTGAATATGAGCTTGTTCAGAGAGCCGCAAACTGAGTGTGGATTCTGCCTCTTCTCCTCTAAACCACAGGCTTAACAAGGAGGGCTCCTTAGCCAAGGTCAGGTTCCCGTGCACATGTATGTCAGACCGCTCTCTTCTGCAATTTAGCCTCCCAATGAAAGCAGGAGGGAGGTGCTTTTGCAGGGATCACCAACTAGCCCAGACCACCCCCAGAAGGAGCCTGTGTTGCTGGGAATGGAAGAGAAGCAACCTGGGGGTTGAATGGGGTTCTAGAAACAAGGTAAAAAGTTAACCTTCCCGGTTAGTTCTTCTTGGGCCAGGCGTGGGCAATAGACCACGAGATTATGATCCTATAGCAGTAGTTCTCAGAGTGGGTTCCCTGGACCAGCAGCAGCAGCCATTGCATGGGAACTTGTTGGAAATGCAGATTCTTGGGTACCACCTTGGACCTACTGAGTCTGAAACTTGGGGAGTAGGGCCCGTCCCTCCAGGAGGTTATGGTGCACATCCCAGCTTAAGAACCACTGCTCCCTAAAGCAATGTCTTTGGATATCAGCTGCAGCTGTATTAATCCCTCACTTCTTTCTGTACCTGTGTTACCCCAATCTATTATTTACTCCTGGTTTTTCTTTAAATGGACCTTTTAAAAAAGTTTAAATAAACAGATTCACAAAAAAGGATCTAATATGAGCACCTCCAAGAGGCAGACTCTGGTCTCTTGCCATAAACTGAACACAATCACGAAACTACATATGATGGAAACAAAACGCCGGAGATCACCTCTAAGTCCCTGCCAGGCCTCACGTTCTCTCTCTCATTTCCCGCTGAAAGCAAGAACGTGTTTTGTTGAACATGATAAGCATTGTTCCCAGGCAGAAACTCCTTCAAAGCGTCGAATCACTGACCTTGCAACAGGGACCACCAGGCAATTCTTACAACACATCTGATCTCGCTGAACGCTGATTGAGGTCAAATAGCGTTTTGATTTGAGACCGTGATCTGCGTCAATTCCATGGATCTCTCCAAACCTGGGCCTTAGGCTCACTTTGGCCAAACATGTTCTCTAAAAATTGTGACGACATTTACATCAAGAGGCGGGGTGGCCGCGGAGCTCAAGTTCCGGGACCTGGATGCCCATCCTGGCTCTGCCACTACTTGGCCCTGAGCCTTAGTCTGCTCTCCCATAAAACAGGACGATCCCCTTCCCCCACAACATTGTTAGGGGACAAAACGACAGGACACGTGCCAAGGAGCCTAGCATGGTGCCTGGCAGTTAGTGGGTGCTTGGCAAATACCTATTATGTCAGAGTCTTGGCAAACCTGAATTTTGTTAAAAATGCCTCTGCATAACCTACAGCGTTCTGGCCGTCCCCGCTCCTGAGATTCTCTGGGGATGAGTTAGGAGATACAGACCTGACTCCGTGCTTATAGCAGAAAGCTCTCGGGGAGAGTGGGACAGACCTAGAACTCCCTATACGTACATTTTATATCCAGAAGCAGAACCCCACCACTGTAGCGTCAGCTGGGCCACAGCTCTGGGGAAGACAGAGTCTCTCAAGGACCCCAACATAAAAGCAAAGAACCAATAGGGCCCTTTATAATCCTACTCAGCAGGAAAACAAACATCTCTTTCTTTTTAATTTATTTGTTAAGTCTCACACTGTGTTATTCAGAGAGACGTTGCCATGTAGACATAAGAGAAAAGAGCAGCTTTCCACTCGGGGAGGGACATGCGTAATGGGATTCGATTTAGTTCGACTGGTTAAATTCTTGGGAGGAACACAGTTGTGTCTCGTACTTGGGTGCCGAAGGAAAGACACAGTCAGCCCGGCTGGAACCGTAAATGGGAGCATCTAGCTGTGAGACTGCCCATCCAACATGGCGGTGGTGGTCTGAACAGAAGGGAGACTTCATGCTGCTTGTGGGGTTCCCCTTGCAGCCTGCCATTTTGTGCCCCCTGGCAGAATTTCAGCACATTTGTTCATAACATAGGAAGGCAATCTGCCTTATTTTCTTTGCTTTTAGTTATCTCAGTACTCCCATAAAATTAAAGAGGAAAATTAGTTGTCTCTCCTTAAATTATAAACACTGTGTACTTTTCTTTCTTTCTTTCTTTCTTTCTTTCTTTCTTTCTTTCTTTCTTTCTTTCTTTCTTTCTTTCTTTCTTTCAAAAGATTTTATTTATTTATTTGACACAGAGAGAGAGATCAGATCACAAGGAGGCAGAGAGAGAGGAGGAAGCAGGCTCCCTGCCGAGCAGGAAGCCCGATGTGGACCTCGATCCCAGGATCCTGAGATCATGACCTGAGCCGAAGGCAGAGGCTTTAACCCGCTGAGCCACCCAGGCGCCCTCTTTCTTTCTTTCTTTTTTTTTTTTTGGTCTCCTAGAAGTATGTTTCCATTTAGAACAAAGGTTTTTCTTTGATTCAAGGAGCTGTAATCTCATTCTTTTCTTGTGTTGGAGGAAATAAAAACACACATAAAAACCCACAAGGAAGGGCGCCTGGGTGGCTCAGTGGGTTAAAGCCTCTGCTTTCGGCCCAGGTCATGATCTCAGGGTCCTGGGATCGAGGCCCGCATCGGGCTCTCTGCTTGGCGGGGAGCCTGCTTCCCCCTCTCTCTCTCTGCCTGCCTCTCTGCCTCCTTGTGATCTCTCTCCCGCTGTGAAATAAATAAATAAAATCTTTAAAAAAAAAAAAAACCCACAAGGAAAGCAATACCAGAATTTAGTTATATTAGTAATCAAGTGTATATGATTGGTATAAATGACGTTTCGGAGTTTTTGGATAATCAGGCGAGTTAGTTCCCTGCTCCCCAAGGTGCTTGGATGGACTTTCCTGGTCTTGTCTGCAGTCATCTGTGTGGGACTCTTAAGATCGGTCTGGAGAAAGTTCAGGCATCGCCACTGCCGTGCGATATTGTAGACTCTCTGGCAGATGTTGGCACCCGGGTAACATTTTATTGACTCCATTTGGATTTTCGTTCTTGCGGTTTCAACCTTGCTTTTTATAATGCATACCAGTCTGTCCTTCTGCACTCAGCTTACATTCAAGCCGTGGCTTGCAGAATGCTGTCTAGTGGTTTATAAAATCAGATTCCTCTTGACAATCAGGCCCTTCAATGTATTTTTAGATCCTTAGACCAATTGGCCGAGGCCGAGAGCTAAGCTTTGGGCTTTATTTTTATTTTATTTTTTTTCCTGAAGAGCTCATTCTGGTTTTGAAAAATTGCCTTTTTTCCCCCCCTTAACTTAACATGACACTTATGTAGTGACAGGAAACCTGGACTCAGATCTTTCAGGAAATAGAAGCATCATTTTGTGAGTTTTTTTAAAATTCACAGCAGTCACGCCTTTGGAATGTTCACTTTCCTCAGCGACAATTTGAATTTAATAGACTCAGAAGTGAGTCTTCATCCCTTCCCCTCTGAAGGCTTGAGCAGCAAGGGGTGGTAGGGGGATGGGTTTTGTGCCTCCCCGTAAAGATAGTGCTCATTTCCCCAGGTAGAGATGTTTGTCGGCCTCAGAGGTGCCCCAGGTTCCCCGGGACAGCAAGAGAGTAAAACATGGTACACACCAGCAACGGGAGGAGGCGCAGTGGGAGGAAGCACCGGGCACACGGCGAGCTCTCAACGATGTAATGTTGAGTAGAAAATAGAAGAAGAAAATAGAACCAGATTTAAAAGAACTATTTGGTTAAAACGGATACACACGAACAACATTACATGAGGCAGACGCCTAATCTAAAAACACATAAACAATGAACAGGTGTCTCTGGGGGAACCAGGTTGGGGGCAGTGACAAGCAGAAGCCCCGGGAAAGAAGACAGGGTCTGGCTTGGTGCCAAGGACGGGCCAGTGAGTGACATTCTGCCCCAAGGTTCAGGCCTTGTCTAGAAGGAGTTTACTGTAACTTTCTCATTACAAGTCTTAAGACCTCCACATTTGGTTCAAGTAATCATGCCCCATCTTGGCCCTCTCAGTCATCTTGAAAGATGTTTTAGTCATCTTAGAAGAACCTGAAGATCATTAAAAAAAAAAAGCTGATTTCCTCGACTGAGCCATCGTGTTCTGGCTTAATTGGACCACAAAGGGACCCAGACACTGGTGTGTGCTAGAAGCTCCCATTGAGTGGCCAGGGATGAGAACCGCCGAGTCAAGTCTCTTAAGGGGAAGAAAAAAAAGGGGGCGTGGTAAGGGATCAGTGCCACGTTAAGAGGCCGCCACACAATATTCAGACTTGCCTTTTCTTTTCCCGTTAGGTTATCAGCTCAACTCAGCTGAATGTGTGGACATCCGCTTGAAGAGGGTGGTTCCTGACCACTACTGCCATTACTACCCTGAAAATGTAAAACCAAAACCCAAACTGAAGGAATGCAGCATGGACCCTTGCCCATCGAGGTTTGCATCATAACCCATAGTTTTTCCTCTAAAAAGAAACAAATCAAGTGTGGCCTAGACCGATCGGTCTTTGCGGAGGGGTATTTGCACCATGTGACCTTGACCGCATGCTGGTGCCTTTTATTGCATTTGTCACCCGTTCAACAGGAAGTAGGCTCACCAGCTCACGCAGTCCAGGGCTCTCCTGTCTGGGTTTGTGTGCTTGTGCTTGGAGAGTTGCCTCTTCGGAATGACCCTCTTTGAGCATCTCCTGCACACATGATAGGAAAGCTCTCTTCGTTCAAGTACGAGGTCTTGTCCATCTGCTAGTCATAAATATCTCGAACTCACCATTTTCCCTTTTAAACTGGGTCACCCATGACCATGTTTTGACTTTTGAAGTGTTCACGTTAAATTCGGTATAAATAATGCATTGTGCAAGGAAGTGAAAAGTTTTAATGCCAAAGCAGAAAAGCTATGCATAAACTATCCCGTTGCATAATTTAGTACCTGCTGACTTGGATTGCCTGGGGAAGTTTCCTGGCTTTACTACAGTATCTTAAAATAACAGCACAATATCAAGTCCCAGAATCCCCCAGACATCTGCCAGCTGGCTGCGGCAGAAGTGTGTGAGTGGAAAAGGAAGCATTCTCGGTGGATTTCATTTCCTATCACTGAGCTGCTCATTTCCTGTAATCCCAGGTGAACATAATTATTCATAGAGACCTTTTCAAAGGACAAATTCTATGAAATAAAATGCCTCTCTGAAGATTCCTCTAATATGATAGTGTGTTAATATCATTAATATATCAAAAAATTTTTAGATGATAAAAATAGCTTTATCCAATTTAAGAGACACTCTTTCCTTTGACTAATACACACCACTAGTTTCTGTATTTTCATAGAACTGGGGATGGCGTGTGCCAGAGATGTTCCTGAAAATCAAAAAGATGGTGGTGGAGTTTTTGGGAAGAGTTCACAATGCTAGGCATATTTAGTTTTCAATGTGAAAGAGCTCTGTCTTTTGGGATGTCAAATCCACAGTGGTCAAATTAACAAATATGTTAATTGATTGAGAAATGACATTGTCCCAACGATTTCATTTGTAGTGACGGATTTAAAGAGATCATGCCCTACGACCACTTCCAGCCTCTCCCTCGGTGAGTCACGTGTTGGCTTTTTCCATTCCGCAATTTGCTGCTAAGTAGTTTGCTAGGAAGTGTATCCTACCTGTAGCAATAGTCTAAAATGTAAGAGGGGTAGATATCAGATCTTTACAGAGAGCTAAGGGAAAGCAGACTTCAACTCCAGAATAAAAATCTGTCTTAGAATTAGGTGGAATGCACTCTTGCCAACGGCGACATCTCCCATCACTGGGGGTATCGAACACAGCTTGGAGGACTGGCCGTGACAAAGGGAGGGAGCTCAGGCCTTGAGGTTGGTCAGAAATTTGAATCCCCTTTGACGCCCAGATGACTAGTTTCTTCTTTTTTTTTTTTTAAAGATTTTATTTATTTATTTGATACAGAGAGAGATCAGATCACAAGCAGGCAGAGAGGCAGGCAGAGAGAGAGGAGAAAGCAGGCTCCCTGCTGAGCAGGGAGCCCCATGCGGGCCTCGATCCCAGGACCCTGAGATCATGACCTGAGCCGAAGGCAGAGGCTTTAACCCACTGAGCCACCCAGTCTCTACCAGATGACTAGTTTATGACCTTTGGTTTCTTTGATTCTCTAGAGGTATTGTCTATTAGTATTTATAGTGGAGAGATGATTTAAAGAATGCTTTCACACCCTACATGTTAACCAGTGTGATTCTCATAACAGCCCTATGCTGGGGCACAAGGGAAGGTGTCACATTCCCTCCTTGCAGTAGCCTCGGGGTCAGAGGCCTGAATCCCCCTGACTATAAATTGGGTGTAGCAGTGACGATGAAAGTCTCATGATTCCAGGTTCTGCCTGCTTTCTGCAGAACCGCAGCTGGCCTCTCTCCCCTTTGCAAGCTTGAAACAAACAAGCAAATGACACAAAAATAATGTGTTTTTATTTGTTTGCTTTTGAGCTGGGAACATAATCCCTGGACTGCATGCTCGGTGTCTTGCGGTGGTGGGATTCAGAGACGGAGCTTTGTGTGTGTAGAGGAGTCCATGCACGGGGAGATTCTGCAGGTGGAGGAGTGGAAGTGCATGTATGCCCCCAAACCCAAGGTCATGCAAACCTGCAACCTGTTCGACTGCCCCAAGTGGGTCGCCATGGAGTGGTCTCAGGTAAGATTTGAGGACAGGACACTTGCCATTAAATCTCAGATTTTCACAAATGCTAGCTGGGTGTTACTGATCCTTTTTCCACATACCCCCTGAAAGATGTTTGCAAGGTTATAGACCCCTTCACATATATTTAGGTTGACATCTAAAAATTTTTTAAAGATTTTATTTATTCATTTATTGGAGAGGAAGGGGGAGGAGCAGAGGGGGATTGGGAAGCAGAGTCCATGCTGAGCCCAGAGCCTAGGGTCTTTGATCTCAAGACCCTGAGATCATGACCTGAGCCGAAACCAAGAGTCAAACACTTAACTGACTGAGCCACTAGGCACCCCAATGTCTAAAATGTTTTTTTTGTGTGTGTGTGTGTGTTTTTGTATAAGTTTATTCTTGCGTAAGCTTAAATAAAAAGTATCGAAGTATGTCATTTCTAACATATTATAAATGCTGGGATTTTTAAAATAAAAGTGTTATGGCATTTAAAAAATGTGTCCAGCAGAATGTAAATGCCACATTGATTTTTACCTTTGGCATCTTTCCCTTAAAAAACACACATAGGAGCTCTTCTTGAGAAATTTGAATAGTTTACATTTTTTCCCCTTGAACTCGCACTTTCAATCCACTCTCCCCCTAGAAATTTAACCTAATGTCATGTAGCTTTATGCTTTATAGTTTTTTATTGATTACACTATTCTACTTTTCTCCAAGAAAATGTGATAGTGATTGAAATTAATTAATTTTATTTTATTTGAAATGAATTTAATTTCCTATGACCATAAGGCCCTAAGTAGAGAAATATTCCCCTGGGTTGTTATTATCAAAACAACATAAATTTCAAATTTTGGTAAGCAATTTTACACATAAAAATATATTTTCAATTGAAATCAATCTGTCAAGAAAATGAGGGGGACTTGAAAAAATAGTCCTGCCAGAATGAGACATGGGTTCAGCAGTAATTTTATTCTTAATTTTTACGGAGGATTTCTTGGTTTGTTTTGTTTTGCATGTACACACTGGGAAAACTTGTTCATATCAATAAGTAGACTAAGATAGGGGGATTTTATTATAGCAGGATTATTCAGGGAGCGCCTGGGGGATCCAGTCGGTTAAGCCTCTGCCTTCGGCTCATGATCATGATCTCAGGGTCCTGGGATCGAGTCCCGCATCGGGCTCCCTCCTCAGCGGGGAGTCCGATTCTCCCTCTGCCTGCTGCTCCCCCTGCTTGTGCTCTCTCAAATAAATAAAATCTTGAAAAAAAAGATCATTCAGTTCTTGAACTCCTGAGGTACGTGCCAAAAATCATGTCGTGATTTATCATCAGAAATCAACATTTTTACTACTAGAGCCTGCAGAGCTTGGTTTTGGCTCTTAGAAGTCGCATCCCTAAGTTTTGTGTTGGCTTTAGAGCTTGTGTTCCACCACCTCACACCCTCATCAGTATCACAACTTTATCATCACTCATAGTTTCAAAACAGAGGGCTGTTACCCAAATCATCTCATTTACCTTTCTTGGCTCTTGACACTTTCCATTCCTCTTCAAAAATCAAATACATTCTCAGTAATGAGAATTCACTATTGTGGCGGATATAGGCAGCTCCAGAGTGGAGTTCTGGAAATGTAAATACCGACAGCATTGTTGGGGTCAGTGTCCAGCTTCCTGAGGAGGCTACGTACTAGGAGGAGGAGACAATACTCCTTTGGACTAACCAATTCTGGTATAGTTAGACCTTATAATCATATCATTTTCTTTCACTTTGGGCAGAAGTTTTGTTTCTTTCTTGAGTGATATGCAACAGCCTCTCAGTGTCATATATGTTTCGAGTTGATAAATCTTGGGGTCGGCAAGTCCATTTCCCAGAAATAGGGTCTAATCTCAAACCACACTCAGTACATTAGAATATTTGTTCGATGGTCTTAAGAGTGGAAAGATGAAATCAGAGGGTTCCTGATACTCTTTTTTTTTAATCCTTATTTTTAAAAATTCCTCTGTAGTTAACATACAGTGCTGTATTGGTTTCAGAAGTACAATATGGTGATTCAACACTTCCATACGTCACTCAGTACCCATCATAAGTTCCCTCCTTCATCCTCATCACTTATTCCTTCCACCCCCCACCTACCTCCCCCCCTGGTAACTACCTCTTTGCTCTGGAGATGTGCATTTGTTGAAAAGGCCCCTGCATCCTGCGAAATTTGTCTGAGACCTTGTAGAAAACATCTACAAACTTAAGAAAGAATCTCTGAGCTTGATGAATCAGTGGCAAAGTCATGGTTTTGGCAACAGGAGGCCCTGGGATGGAATTCCACTCTGCCTCTTGGGAACTCTGTGACCTTGAGCAAGGTCTTTGGTGGCTGTTTGCCCATCTGTTAAATAAGAGTGAAGCTAGTGAGCTGCAGGTGTGTGGGACAGTTAGTGAGGTGTAACACCTGTGGGGCAGTGCCTGTCCCTTAATGAAAACCCAAGGGCTCTCAGTCCCTGTTATGGGTGGATCCAGAATTGGTGAGGCTGGAAGTTTATACACTTTGGGGATGACTCTTGAAGAAGAAAGTGCACAAAATATTGAGTATCCAAGTGAACTTGTGTTTAGAATAAGCAAAGAAATTGCAAGAAATCCCAAATTTTTAAAAAGTGACAATGACCCTAATGTGAACTCTGGACTTCAGTTAACAATAATACATCAGTATTGGTTCATCAATTGTAATAATTGTACCACACTAATACAAGATGTCAGTAATAGGGGGAGCTGTGGGGAGTGGTGGGGCATATTAGAACTCTGTACTGTCTGTTCAATTTTCCTGTAAATATAAAATGGTCCTAAAAAGTAAAGTCTATTCATAAGAAGGACCCACATACATATTCACATACATACTCACCAACATATGTAGATAAATTGAAAAGATATCCTAGGTTTTCAGGACATGAAAATACTCCACTCATCAGCCAAGAGTACCTTCCAAATCATAAATAAATTGTGCAAGAAAAAAATACACACAAACTTCATGTGAAAATTCAGAAAAAGACAGCAAAATATTTTTATCAACTCTAACTACTTGATATTTCTGTAGCAGTTTTTCCTAACCATTTTGGCTAAATGCTCTCTGGTAGCCTCTTCATATGTTTGCAGTTTTTTAGATTGATTTCTATAGACAGAATAGAAAGATAATCCTCTAGTGTGATTGATGAGAATTTGATTTTTTAATTGACAGGCTAAAAAAGTTTTTTTTTTCATTCTCACAAGCTGTTTTGGATAATGTCAAAAAAATCTTTAAGCAAATTTGAGAAAACTTATATCAAGTTTCTTTCATATTTGAGCAGAAAGATTTCAGGGCATTTCAGTTTTTCTTCTGCTGTGACCTCATCTGAAATACTTTTCAGATTGAGAATTGGAAGAAGGTCCTGCAGTGAAGGGGACCTGGAACATAAGAATCACAGGAAATCAGTTTCTACCCCCTTCTTTACGTGGTTGTCTGGTGGTCTCTTGTGTTTAATATTCATGTCAGTGAGTGGCTCTCCTTGGCATGAGTCACTAAGACCTTCATGGACCTGTTCATGAGTAAGAAGTTCACTGGCTTCTCATTTCTTCTTCCAAGTGCACAGTGACTTGTGGCCGAGGGTTACGTTACCGCGTCGTTCTGTGTATCAACCACCGCGGGCAGCACGTTGGTGGCTGCAACCCGCAGCTAAAGTTACACATCAAAGAAGAGTGTATCATCCCCATCCCGTGTTATAAACCAAAGGGTAAGTAGGTGGTGCGTGTTGAAGTGAAATCAAGTGGCGTTTTCCCGCTCTCTTTCAAATATTGCAGCATTTCCATTCCACTTACTTTCTCAAACAGTGGTTTCACGCACAGACGCCGGTAGACCCGTCCACCTGGGTAGAGAAGCTGGCCCGATGTGAATAGTGATCTGGGGGGGAACTGAGCTCCGATTGAGTCCGTACATATAGAGGGGCTCCTGTCCATCTGGACTTATACTAACATTTCTTGGTGGACATAGAATAATTGTACGTAATCCCTGTTTTGAAAAAAAAAATAGGGTGAACAGGAAGACAGAAGGGTGGCACAGGGGTAGAAAAGGAGAAGGATAAAGGGGAAACGGAGCAGGAAATTTCCCCCAGGGTTCTCATTCTTTGTTCCCACCGTATTTTAGACACATTCTTCATCGTGTGTCCTATTGCCTACTGTGGAATGAATAGAGACTTTCAGCTCCCAATCTAGACCTATAGATGCTTTTAGAGTTTCTTTTGCTGTTCCCATTTGTTCCACATGAATTAACAGAAATGGGTAGCATCCATGGGCAGGAAGTCTTGGCATCAGCTCTCAGATACTCGTTCCTCTCTAGACAGGATTATTGCCATATATTTTAGTGAGGTATTTCCAACCCTTATGACAGTCATTTCCTGTCTGGAAATGAAAGAGGATTATTCCCACCTGTTAGTACTAAGAAGTCTCCCTTCGTTTCTTAGTAAGGATAGTAAAATTCTCCTTCGTTATTTCTGGGTTCATTGTTCATACAAATAGCCTTACAATGAACCATTGAACAAATACTTACTTCCTGTGTCTGCCATCCAGACAAATCACTGGTTGCCATGGAAGGCATAACCATAACCAGGATTGGTCTAGAGCGCTTTCACCAGTGAAGTCTTATCTCCTTCCCGGTACACCTGATGGCGATCTCACATCCACTTTCTCAGTGTCTGCAATTTCCCCACAGCAGTGCAAAATGACTTCCTTTCTTATTCTGTAACTAGTGTTTCTTTCTTCATATCTTAGGAGGCTTAAAAGGACACAAAGGGGCATACATTTTGCTCCTGCGTGATGGTTGTAATTGGTAATGAGCTCCCTCAGCAACTACAACAATAAAAATTTAAGTAAATCAGAGTACAGATTCCCCCCTCCCAACTTCCCAAACATCTATGTTATTGGATTTTCTCTAGCGATTTCTTTTTTCATGGGCAACAAGAATTTGTGGCAAAAGAAAGCAAGCTGATATGCTTGAAGTAAGAGCTTTCATATGTAAACAACAGAGTTAGTTCATAAAAGGCATTTTTTTAATGTTCACTCAGAGAACGTGTTCATCTGTGCTATGGGATCATCTGGCCGCATGTGGATGATGTGTTAATTAAAAAAATATATGACAGGAAGGTCTGGTTCACCCCAGAAGCCACTTCATGTGCTAAGAGACTCAGCTTGCGTTTGCAAAGCACGACTGCTTTATTGATGAAACCTTCAGCAAACAGTGATCATGTCTCCAACTCCCTTAAGCTTGTTGTTCATGTTCCTTTTTTCTTAGAGAAAAGTCCGGTGGAAGCTAAGTCACCTTGGCCGAAACAAGCTCAAGAACTAGAAGAGACCAGAATAGCAACAGAAGAGCCAGCGTGAGTCCAGGGCCCTTTATGGGAGTGATCAGGCCATAGCCAGTTAACATGACATATGTAACTTTTGTACTCATTGGAGTACAATGATACATTTCAAATCCAAGTGACCTGGATTGTCAGACTCTAGAGAGCTTGAGCTGGCTAGAATTCTTCTTTATTTCGCAATTCAGCAGTCTCACTTTGGCAGCATTTGTGAGGAGCACATAAAAGAACAGTGTTTGTTAACTCAAAGCAGACCCAGGGGTCTGTTATAATTAAGAGGTTGGGATAATTCCTAAGTCTAGATTAACACATATGATCTGATCAAGGACCATGACAATATTATACAGGTAAATTCCATGGTTAAGACATGGCCCGTCTCTATAAAACCAGTTTTGTTGAAATTTATCAGGGTGGCCTGAGTAATGATGAGGAGAAATCCCAGACCTGCTCTGACTTGGAGCAATGGAAGGAAGATGGTGCTGTGTATCTTGTAACCTAGAACCACCACTTTTAACTATGTGACCTTAGATAAGTCTTCAATTTTTTTGTGTCTCATCCTATAAATGAGCAGGTTGGACTTGATCTCTCTAGGGCCCATTCCAACTCAAGAATCCAGTGACTTCTCTCCACACGTGATTTGGCAAATCTGGAGGGTAATGGTGTCAGTAGAAATTGAGACTCAATTGCAAATCAAAGAGGGGTGCCTGGGTGGCTCAGTGGGTTAAAGCCTCTGCCTTCGGCTCAGGTCATGATCTCAGGGTCCTGGGGTCGAGCCCCGAATCAGTCTCTCTGCTCAGCGGGGAGCCTGCTTCCTCCTCTCTCTTTGCCTGCCTCTCTGCCTACTTGTGATCTCTCTCTCCGTGTCAAATAAATAAATAAAATCTTAAAAGAAAAAAAAGAGCAAATCAAAGAAACCTCTGGACGCAGAAGGATAGGGACCTAAAGAGAGCAAGGATTCAAAGGTGCTCTGAGATTTTTCATTCAGGAGTCTAGAAAACTGACAGCACCAATGATAGACTCAAGTAATTGGACAGGACAGCCAATTCCCTGTCAGACACGTCAAGTCTGTGGTGCTGACAGGCTCTTTACCAAGAGAGCATTCACAGAGTGTTGCAAGAAGAGTTCTCAAAGGTAATAAGGTAATATGGCCAGTCTTCTGCTCAGAGCAGGCATTTCTTTGTCACCACTTTCAGTGATAGGCAGTGACACCTTCAGTGAGAGACAGCTCATTCTTCTGTTGAACAACCTGAGTTATATGCAAGATTTATCTCTGGTTGAGCTAAATACACCTCCTTCAAATTTCTGCTTTCTGAAACAGAAAAAAAAAAACCCCAAACCCCACATCTATGTCTCCTCCCGTGTGACAGGTTTTCATGAATTTGAAGAAAGCTGGATCCCAGGAGTATGGTCTTTCCCAAGCTCCTCATCACTCTTAGCCTTTTCCAGTGGTTTTCATGTGTTGTTGGATCTAAAAACCAACCACATTGCTGGTTTCAGAACTTGCTCATTTGTCAGTGTCCATTCCAACTGGGTCCCAGCCCAGTGAGCCCCAGGGGAATGTGGATTTCTTTTTCTCTGTGAGAAGGCACCATTCCTCTAGTGATATGGGCCAAGAGAATTGGCGCATCCCCCGTAGGACATGCGCAGAACTTTTCCACATGGACTAGCGTCAGGCCTGGAAGTGAACCCAGAAGAAACTGTAGAGGCTGTGAGGTGAATGACCCCAGAATAACCGACTAAAGAAGAGAGGGGTTGTGGGTTCATGACTCTGGCTTGGTGAGCTAGAGGAGGAGGGGGGTTGCAAGAAGTGGGTGATGCAGGAACAGAGGGAGGAGGAGACCCAAGGAAGGACCATGGTTGTAAAGAACAAGTCAGTAAAGAGTTTAAGGAGGGGTGCAGATCTCCTAGAAAGCCAAGGAAAACTGATGCAGACCAAGAAAACACTATCTAGATGGGCAAGAGAGTCTTTTACGGTTAATTTTAGAGTAGTGTCATTCAATGGGTAGATAGGTAAACACTGGGGAGATTTAAGACATGAATTCCCAATTAGAAGGAGGTAGATATTTGAGTCATGAAAACGGAGTGAAGACTGGTAGGGAAGTTGATGGAAAGAAGTGGTTCTATGAATGTTTGATTTTTGTCACTGGTTTTTATCTGAAGTTAGGATGGACATAAATATATTAAAAAATCATAAGATTTGTAGACAAGTCAGTTAACATGGCTACCCCTCCCAACTGTACAGGAATGGTGTTAGGCTCAATACTACCAGAACCTTTTCCCAACTCTGATCTCCTGTGATTCTTTTTTTTTTTTTTTAAGATTTTATTTATTTAACAGAGAGAGAGAGAGAGAGAGAGAGAGAGAGAGAGAGAGAGAGAGAGAAACAGTGAGAGGGAACACAAGTAGGGGGAGTGGGAGAGGGAGAAGCAGGCTTCCTGCGGAGCAGGGAGCCTGATGCAGGGCTCTATCCCAGGACCCTGGGATCATGATCTGTGCTGAAGGCAGACGCTTAACGACTGAGCCACCCCAGCGCCCCATGATCGCCTGTGATTCTGTAAGGGAAAGAACCTATGGAAAGAAAGAGATTTGAGACAGCAAAAGGGAGTGTGTAGTTGTCATGCAAGGAAAGTTACAGAGTTCTTAGTCTAGAGCGATGCATCCTACCGGGATCTCCTGTCCCCAGAACATGGCTGGGTTATAATCGCTACTCCTCCTGTGCATCCTGTCTTGGTCGATGGGGTTGCTGTCCAGTTCCCCAAACCGCAAGCCTGGGGTCATCCTTGCCCCCCTCTCGTCCTTCCCTGATATGTAGCTAACTGCTGGCCATGCCCATCGTAGCCACTAAAATCTGTCTGCATTCCAGCCCCTTCTCTCTGTTCCTACTACCATCCTGTCCGGGTCCTGACCTCACTTCCCGGAACACTTGGGAGAGCCTTCGGATTTGCTTCCCACTCCGTCCCCTCAAAGCCACCCATCCCACAGCTCCTGGACGAGTCTAACTAGGGCACAAATCGAATTCTTTCTTTCCAACACTGAGAATATCCCCATGGTTCCCCATCACCCAAAGATTTACACTCATTCCCAAGGCCAGCCAGACTGCGTGGAGGGCCTCTCCCTTCAGGGCTCCCAGCCTCCTCTCTGAACCCCTCCTTGCTTTGCCTTGTGTGGGATGCTGAAGCCACAGTGAGCTGCAGGTTGGGTCTCACCTGCAGGACGCTGCCCCTCACCTCCAGCACCCCTCCCCCCACATTGATAATGTTTTTATCGGAGGATAGCTGACGAAATGTTACTTTGGTTTCAGGTGTACAACACTGTGATTCTGCAAGTTTCGACCTTTTGCTTGTGCTTGGCACCCATGTAGCTACTGTCTGTCACCACACAGTATACACGGCACATATGTAGCTACTGTGTGTCACCACACAAGTGTTGCAGTACCACTGACGGTCCTCCTCACGCTCTGCCTTCCGTCCCTGAGACCCCCTCATCCCACCAGCCTTTCCGTCACACTCCATTCTCTCGTGGGAATGGGGGCCGCCTGGCAAAGGCTCTTTTTTTTTTTTTTAATTACAGAAAATTTCACGCTTATATAGAAGAGGAGAGGACAGGATAGTGGACCCCCGCGCGTCCATCATCTGGCTTCAGCACTTGTCAGTTAGGCCACTCTCGAGCCATCCCTGCCACCAACGGGGAAGCCAGACTCCAGATCGCGTAGCAGTTCACTTGTCATATTGCAGGACGTGTCTCTAAAGAAGGGCTACTGCTACCACTGCTATTACTTCTTCTTCTTCTCCTCTACCCACTCCTCCCCCCTCCTCCCCTCCCTCCCTCCTCCTCCTCCTCCTCCTCCTCCTTCTCCTTCTTCTCCTTCTCCCTGTCCTTCTCCTCATCCTTCTTCTTCATCTTTTTTAATAACCAGAATACCATTTTAAAATCTGGTCCTCAAATCACTTCCATCAGAATCACTCGTGGCGCTCCTGAAATGCAGATCTCTGGGCTACCCAGCCACGGGGTGGGGAGGGGGGCTTCGTCAGTAGCATTTTTTTTTTTGGTCCCTGCCAGATACCTTTTATTTATTTATATTTTTTTTTGTGTGGTGAAATATACATAGCAGAATAGGTGGAGGAGGATGAAGAGGTACAGACTTCCAGTTATAAAATAAATAAATCACAGGGATGAAAAGTGCCGCATAGGGAATGCCGTCATTATTTCATCACTTTGCATGGTGACAGATGGTGACAATGCCCTATCGTGGGGATCATGTCATCCTGTCTAAAACTACTGACCCACTCTGGCATGCACCTGAACTTGATAGACTGTCGTATGTCAGCTGTGCTTCAATTTCAAAAATGACCATTTTAACCATCTCTAAGGGTACAGTTCCATGGCATTAAGTACACCGACCTGGTTGTGCAAGAGTAACCCTGCCCCCGAGCTGCATCACCTTCCCCAGCAGAGACTCTGTCCCCATGAAGCCCTAGCTCCCCAGTGTCCCCACCCCTCCCCCCAGCACCCCTCTTCTGCTTCCCTCTCTAGGAATCTGTCACCAGCATTTTTAGCAAGTACCCCAGGTGACTTGGGAAGGTGCATCCGAGTTTCAGAACCACTGGATCGGGTCGTCGGTAGGGTCCCTTTCACGGTCTGAAAATCCTGTTCATTGTATTGAATCGGAAGGGGCAATATCATGTAAGCTCCATGGGTTCAGGCCCTGTGTTCCTTCCAAACCTGCTTTTACTATCAGCCCATCTGCCTTTGCTGCTGGTCTCCTCCTCGCCTTGCTCCCTGAGCAAAGCCAATACACCCTTTCCTCCTGAATGACACCCCCCTTTTCTCTCCAGCATGGAAGACTGAGCCCCCAGCACCTGTTCCCAGCCCGGGCGGCTGCCTCCTCTCCGCTTCCTCTTTCCCTCTCTCCCTCTGTGGTCTCTATGCAATTTTCCTTTATAATTCACACTGCTGGCAGATTCTG
The DNA here is from genome assembly GCA_002007465.1 of Ailurus styani. Lineage (NCBI taxonomy): Eukaryota > Metazoa > Chordata > Mammalia > Carnivora > Ailuridae > Ailurus > Ailurus styani. Next base: position 1,051,279 of record LNAC01000272.1, read on the forward strand.
GCCTGTTCCTGGCTGTCTAGTGTGAAGTTTATAGTTTCCTCCCACCCCTTCTGACTCTATTCATTCCCTCGATTTCCAAACAAAACCACAACATACCTCAGCTTCCAGTTCATCCTTCTATAACCACTGTCTTTTGTGGTTTGGGGATGCTTGCTCGTTGACAATGCAGGGGAAGGGGAGCGTAGCTATATTTCAGAGCCCTCGAGGAAAGCTGCCAGACCTGCCTGGAGAAGATAAATATTTCTGCCTCTGTGGTTTACCATGGCCTGAGCTCTGAGTTTACACAGGGAGTGGATGTTCAAAAGCTTTTTTTTTTTTAATTAGGAAAATAAAAATTATAGTTTATAAAGCTACGCCAGGAGAACTGCAATTTTGACCTTTCGTAGCTTCCAGCTGTGGAATGTGTTGATGGTTGATACGGTTCATCGTTGTTTTAAAAGACCTTCCCTGGAGATGTCCTCATTTCTTGGGGATTCGAGATGCTTCTGCGGCTGTGTGGCCCCTTCTCCCATTTTTCATATGTGAAAACCAAGAAAACAAGACAGGGTTGGAGCACTTTGGATGTCTTCTTCCCTGCTACTTTAGCTTCTCCCTTTGTGGAAGATGTTTTTGCTAAAACCAAATTATGTCTTCTTCCAGACATCTGTTTTTCTCACAATGGTACTAAGAGCTAATATTGAGGATTTCTTTCCTGCCAGGGGTCTATGTGGATTGACATGTTTAATTCCAACAATTTGATTCCAACACCCCGTGAGGAGGTGTCATCATTGCTCTCACTTTAGGGGTGAAGACACCAAGGCACAGAAAGATTAGGGCATTGTCCTGCATTTCAGAGCTGTTAGTTGGTGGACAGTGATTCTCTGGCATGTGATTCTGGGAAGAGCTCCAGTTAAAAGTTAGGTGACCTGAAGTCAAGCTTCGCCCATCCTTAGGTTGGTCTAATAACGTAGACAGAGAATTTAGTGGTTATATTACTGTCCTGTGAGGTTTCAGGGTCAGGGATAGTTTCCTGGGAGAGATGGTGCGTGAACTAAGGTCCTGAGATGTACATGGGTATCAGACGAGCAACATGTCAAGCATTTGGGATTGCATGCTGGCCAACTGGTCTTCACGGGCTGGGCCTGGCTGCTGACTGCTGAGTGTGGAGAGGGGCCGCAAGGCAGCAAAGATATAGTTGGAAACATAAGCACATCTTGGAGGTCTACATGGTTCACTAAGGAGCTTGGACTTCATGTGGAGGCAGTGAAAGGGTTTTAACAAGTGGTGTCATCACGATTACATTTTAGAAAGATCTTTCTGGCTGCCTGCAACTTATTGCTGATCATTCTCTATGATAAAAGCAAAAAACCGAAAAGACTGCATCCAATCTCAAATTGCCCATCTCTGATTGTCTAGACAGGGACACACCTGCTGGGGTGGAATTTCCCGGGCAGAAGATGAGCACATCAAAGGCCTTGAATTTCTATGGTCGGATTTCTTCCCAGGAAGTCAGTATGGGTTTGCCAGTTTACGGAAGTCCTGGAGCCCACCCTCTTTCCCACACCTTCATCAGCACGGGGAAATGACCTTTTTTTTTTTTTTAATGCTCTTTTCTAGTACAGTTGACTTTTGAGCCACACGGCAACACGGGTTCGAACTGCCGTGGGTCCACTCACAGGTGGATTTTTGTGGTGTGGCTCTGTAAATGTATTTTCCCTTCCTCATGATTTTCTTGATAACATTTCTTCCTCCAGCTTCCTTTATCGTCAGAAGACAGTATGTAATATGTGTAACACACAGACTAGGTGTGTGACTGGACGTTATGGGTAAGGCAACGGTAGGCTGTTGGGTATGAGTTTGGGCAGTCGGAAGTGACATGGGGATTTTGAGTGTGGGTGGGGGTGAGGAGGGGGTTAGTGCCCTGAAACCCTGAGTGGTTCAAAGGTCAGCTGTACTTTGCATGTTTTCATGGTTTACATGTGACTTCGATCCATGGGGACTGTGGTATGTGGCGTCTCTCCCAAATAATTAAGGAATTACCCAGCACTATCCAGCAAATAATTTGTCCTGCCCACGCTGATTTCAGAGCGCCTTCACTGGGTCAGTGGGGTAGCCCATTGCCAGTCCCATAATAGTGGAATTCCTATTACTTTTTCGTCTTTTTTTCTCAGGCTGTGCATGGGCTGTGTGATTGTTATTCTTTTTTAACCTGCTCCTGACTGTCCTCACCTAACCTCCCTTAACAACTTGAGAGTTGTCTTGTCTGTTTCCAGCCTCCCCCCTTAAAACTGGATCAGAACTGCCTTCATTTGCTAAAATAATTGGGGGGGGGGGCAAACCTTTTACAATTTGGAGTCTTTCCATTCGGAGGCTTGTGCTGTTCTCTCTGGTTATTCTGGCCTCTGTCAGAACCCCCTCAGTATTTTGTGGTTTTAATCAAGTGGCCCGCACTTTCTTACAGAGTTTTTATTCACCGGCTCAATTTTCTTACATGTGTTAAGCTTTGGGTTTTTTTTTCATCTGTAAAGTCAGGGGGGAAAATGGTACTTGTTCAAAAGGTTGTTCTGAAAATTATACTCAAATAATACATGTACTGTTCTTAGCACAGTGCCTGGCAGCGGACACCAACAGGAAGTGTTGGCTGAATTCTGGGAAACCTGATAATTTTAGGAGAGATGGATAGATAGGGACTATTTTATTGAACTCTGATTTTCTTTTCTAAAAATCTTCAACTAAAGTTACTGTTTCCCATAGTTCTCAAGTCGTCATCAATCAAAGTATAACTTCAGTTCTTCTTTCCTAAAATTTGTACTGGCTTTTACCTTTTCTTATCCCATTTCATTATTCCTTATACTTTTTACATTCCTTTTTAAAAAAGATTTTATTTATTTATAATATATAAAAGGTATATAAACAAGAGAGAAAGAGACTGTGAGTACAAGCAGGGGGAGCAGCAGAAGGAGAGGGAGAGCAGACTCCCCGCTGAGCAGGGAGCCCAACGTGGGGCTCAACCCCAGTAACCTGGGATTATGCCCTGAGATAGAGGCAGACGCTTAACCACTGAGCCACTCAGGCATCCCTAAACATCCCATTTCTACTGATGTCACCATCAAATGAGTGGGTTGACATAGCTTGCTTTATTACCAACCTATTTCAAAATTCCTGATTTAAAAAAAATTATCCAAGTTAGAAAATTCAAACCTTTTTAAATTGCTTTGGCCACAAACCGAGTGGTTGAATACACATTTGCCAGCTCGGTTGTATAGATGAGGAGCCCAGCAAACTCAGCTGGTTCCCCTGCACTGGGTCCCACCAAGCCAAAAATCAGGAGCCTGAGCACCTCTCTCGGGGTCTAGAGGAGAAGGAGCTTCCAGGCCCATTCAAGTCAATGGCAGAATTCAGTTCCATGCAGTCATAGAAGTGAAACCTCCACTTCTTTGCTGGCTCTGAGAGTTATTTGCACCTTCCCGAGGCTGCCTGCATTCCTTGGCTCCTGGCTCCTTCCGTCTCTGGGCCAGCAATGGCGGGTTGAGTGCCCTTCACGCTCTGAATCTCTCTTGCTCTCTACCTGTATCTCTCGGACTCGAGCCAGAGAGTCTCTCGGACTTTCAGACTTTCTGTTTTTAAGGACTAGAGTGATGAGATTATCCTGCTAGGACAGTCTCCTTATCTTGACGTCCATAACCTTAACCACCTCTGCTGAATTCCTTTTGCCATACAATACAACATACTCATAAATTCTAGGGACGAGGGTGTGAGTGTCTTTGGGGTGGCCATTATTCTGCCTAAAACTCTAGGTTTTATGTTCATCATTTTTTATCACATTTTTTCCTGAAAGACAGTGTGCCTTTCCCAGCTATAGTTTAGGCAAACTTTTTAATTTTTTTATGCATTTTATTTCTGAATACTTTTTCTGTTTGTCATGGGTTGGAACCTCTACTTGAAGAATCCAGGTATCTTCAATATCAGATTATTTAGGTTGTCTCTCATTTTGTCTCTAAAAACTGCCACTTTAAAAAGTCCGTTTTGGGGGTGTCTGGGTGGCTCAGTCCATTAAGTGTCTGACTTGTGATTTGGGCTCCGGTCATGATCTCAGGATAGTGAGATCGAGTCCCACATCAGGCTCCACACTCAGGGCACAGTCTGCTTGAGATTGTCTCCTTCTCCCTCTGCCCCTCTCTACGCTTGTGGTCTGTCCCGCTCTCAAATAAATAAATACATCTTAAAAAAGATTAAAAAATTAAAAAGTCTTGTTTTGGAGAGGTGTGATTTACGTACAGTAAACCGTGTCCATTTAAAGGGTGAGCTTTAACAGGTGGAAACAGCCCTACAGCCTCAGCCTTGGGCGTTACAGGGAACACTTCTATCACCCCAGACAGCCCCCTCTGCAGCCTGTCCTTTCCCTCCCCCCCGATTGCTCCAGTAGCTTCTCTGTCTCAGCACTGCTAATTCCCACCTGTGTCATCAATCTGACCATCAGCCCTCATTCTTCCGTGTTTTCCAGAGTCTGAATTCCTGATGAGATTTGGAACCATGTCCTTAGGCTTCACAGTTTATTTCTTCAGCTCCATAGTTCTGTATTTTATTCTGTTGTTTTATCATCTTGTGTCTAAACTCTCACTGTGGAGAAGTGCTAGTCTAAGATCTTCTGTTGGGCGCAGACATAGGGAACGTGCCCTGCTTCTCTGGTTGTGTTTTGGGCAGACATAGCACTTTGGATGTTTTCATGCAGCTCTGTTTCCTTTTTTCATCCTTAACTTTTTTTTCTGTGAGGGAAAAACAAAACAGGACTCAGAACTGCATGAACACTGTAATATCTTTTGTTTAAATAAACAATAATAGGAGCCCCTGGGTGACTCAGTCAGTGAAGCGCCTGCCTTCAGCTCAGGTCATGATCTCAGGGTCCTGGGATCAAGCCCCAAGTCAGGCTCCCTGCTCAGCGGGGAGTCTGCTTCTCTCTCTCCCTCTGCCTGCTGCGTCCCCGACTTGTGCTCCCTCCCTCTCTCTCTGTCAAATAAATAAATAAAATCTTGGGGGAAAAAATGACCATGATAAACTTGGCCAGCTCCCACTGCTCATGTTCTCTCTCTCTCTGTCAAATAAGTAAATAGAATCTTTAAGAAAATAAATATATAAATAAACAAACAAACAATAATAAATGAAACAATTTTTTAAATTCATAGAAGAAAACCATGCTAGTTTATGCATAAAGTTTGAGTTGCCGCAGTTTTGTTTTTTGGGTTGGGTTTTTTTTTTTTTTTTCCGTCCTCTGAAATCACTCATGGCTAACCTGGTTAGCTCTTACATTTGTGTTTAAGAGGACCCTTAAAATGACCTCTGAAAACCAACTTGAAACATCTCAGGTGCCTTAGGAAAGCCCTGGACACAACCATCGTTTGCCCTGTTGGAAAAGGAGGTATGAGCCCTCTTGTCTGCCCTGTGTTCTGTTAGGTTTCTGGATCTGTTAGAGTTCTGGATCACAGGAGACCCAGGAGTCCCTCCTGAATGAAAACCATCTGGATCACAGGAGACTCAGCAATCCATCCTGAATGAAAAACATCTACTTCCCATTAAAGCAAAATCCCCGATTTTAAGTTTTTATTGCTAAGGAGAGAGGAGGTAAAAAATAGTGGCCGTGAATGTATAGTATGCCCACGGTGAGAGAATTCAAACCTTCTCAAGCTACGGATAAGAAGGGGAAGCCCCCTCTTTACCCTCTAGACGCTGCCAGAAAAGAGAGATTACACAGATCTCAGCATTGGTTGACATAGTGCCATAAATGCACAATTATAGAGTGTATATACTACGTATGCATATATATACCTTTCTGTGTGTATTTAGACAAAAGATCATAGCACATGAACTACCCCATACTTATTTCCTTTAAGTAAGAGGAGGCTAGTCCTGCTCAATTAATGCAGACCCACACCCTTAAAAAAACCAACACTTTATTTTGGAGAAAGAGAGAGAGAGAGCAGGGGTGGGGACAGAGGGAGAGAGAGAATCTCAAGCAGACTCCCTGTTGAGTGTGGAGCCCGATGCGGGGCTCAAATTCACCACCCATGAGATCCCGACCTGAGCTGAGACCAAGAATTGGACACTCAACCAACTCAGCCATCCAAGTGCCCCAACCCACCTCCTTCTTTTAATTGACCTCATATTATTACATTGTATGGATTCCTTGCCTTAAATATTTTTTTAAAAATTTATTTATTGATTTCATAGGAAGTGGGGGGAGGCAGAGGGAGAGGGAGAATCTTAAGCAGGCTCCACGCCGAGTGCAGAGCCCAACTTGGGACTTGATCTCATGTCCCTGAGATCGTGACCTGAGCCAACATCAAGAGTCAGACGCTTAACCGACTGAGCCACTCAGGCAGTGAGTGTTTCCTCCTCTTAATCAGGCTTTTTCTTTCCCGTTCTATGGGGGAAAACATCAAGGAAAGAAAAGAGCATTGTGCAAATATTCCATAACTCCTCCATCCTGGGAAGTCTGGCAAGCCCTCTCCTGGCCTGGAAGGATTAGGGGAGGGAGTCCTCCACTAACAGTTTTCAACACAATAAACCGAATTGGAAGGGTTTACTGGTAGCTCTTTCCTGGTCTCATGCATAGCACTGGTGTTTCATTCTGCTGATTGGAATATGCTGTTGTGGACAACTGTGATGATGTCTTGGTTGGGGAGAGATGGTTGGAGGACACAGAGATCCTTATTACCTTATCTTTCTGAGATTTTGAACATCAAGGCTTGGAACTACATCTTAATCATTTTCTGAGGTGACTTCGTACATTATCCTGTACACAGAGGTCTGTATTCACTTAAACGTAGGAAATGATGAATTCCCCTTGTAGCATTTATGGTATGCATTCATATATCATAGTCTTCGAGAGAGCTCTGTAGTAAATTAACCCATTTAACAGGACTGCACCCACAGTTCCCCAGGCTTATTCTATTACCGAGCTCTTCCCTGTCTAGCACGTGGGAGCGTCTCATGATGTAAGTGTTGCTTCAGGATATCTTAAATACCTATGGCCCTCCTGAATCTATGCTTTTCAGTTCAGTTCAGGAATCAGCAAACGTCTTCTGCAAAAGCCCAGACAGTAAATATTTTAGGCTTTGCCGTCCAAAGAGTGTCTGTTGCAGATTCCCAGCTCTGCCATGTAGCACAAAAGCAGGCAGAATTTATGCCGTTCACAAAAATGTTATCCTTCTTTCCCACCCCATCCAGTTAAAACCATCAAAATCACTCTTAGCTAGTGGGCTACAGAGAAACAGAAGGGCCAGAACTGACCTGCAGGCCGTAGGTGGACCACCTTAGATTCAGTGGATAATGCAGGATCAGAAATAAATACTTTATTCACCTAGATTGTTGAATACCTAAGATATTTTCAAGAAGATGAAGTTCAGTGTATTTATGTAAACAGACGAGAATATGAAAGCTTCATCTACTCTGCCAAAAACATTTGTTGTCCTATAGCTTAGCTCCTAAATATCAAAGGTTTAAAAAAACCCTGCCAGTTTAAGGATAAGCCCGATAAAGATTAGATGAATAAATGTTGGTAAAAAAATCTCCATATTATAAAAGAAATCAGATTAGAAATTATCACTGTGGAATGCCTTCTTTATTACCAAATTTAAAAAACCTAATTTTTATTTTTATTTTTCATTTGTTCATTTATTTTTTATTTTGTTATGTTAGTCACCATACAGTACATCATTAGTTTTTGATGTAGTGTTCCATGACTCATTGTTTACGTATAATACCCAGTGCTCCATGCAATTTTATTTTATTTTATTTTAATTTTTTTTTTAAAGATTTTATTTATTTATTTGACACAGAGAGAGAGAGACCACAAGCAGGCAGACAGTCAGGCAGAGAGACAAGGAGAGGAGGAAGCAGGCTCCCTGCTGAGCAGAGAGCCCGACGTGGGCCTCGATCCCAGGACCCTGAGATCATGACCTGAGCCGAAAGCAGAGGCTTTAACCCACTGAGCCACCCAGGCGCCCTATTTTAATTTTTTTTTTTTAATTTTTATTTGACAGAGAGAGAGATATCACAAGTAGGCAGAGAGGCAGGCAGAGAGAGAGGGGGAGGCAGGCTCTCCGCTGAGCAGATAGCCCGATGCAGGCCTCGATCCCAGGACCCTGGGATCATGACCTGAGCCGAAGGCAGAGGCCTTAACCCTCTGAGCCACCCAGGCGCCCTCTCCATGCAATTTTAAAGATTTATTTATTTATTTGAAAGAGAGAGAGAGAAAGAGAGACAGTGAGTGGGGAGGGGCAGAGGGAGAGGGAGAGAGAGAGAAGCAGACTAAGCTAAGTGTGGAGCCAGACACGGGACTTGATCTCACAACCCCGAGATCATGACCTGAGATGAAATCAGGAGTTGGACGCTTAACCAACTGAGCCCCCCAGGCGGCCCCTAATTTTAAGAGTATTATGCAAAGGTCACAGCCCAGAACTTGGGTTATAAAATGGTTTCGAACATTCAGTATATCTCTAGGGATAGTTCTGTTTTTAATAAGATTCAAGAGGCGCATGGGTGGCTCAGTTGGGTGTCTGCCTTTGGCTCAGGTCATGATCTCAGGGTCCTGGGATCAAGCCCCGCATCGGGCTCTCTGCTCAGTAGGGAGTCTGCTTCTCCATCTCCCTCTGCCTGCTGCTCTGCCTACTTGTGCTCTCTAGCTCTCTCTCAAATAAATAAATAAAATCTTTTAAAAAAATAAGATTCAGAAACTTGTTGATGACATAACTGAGCATCAGTAAAAGTATGGCATTTCAAATGTTCTGACTTCCCTCCAAATGAAGTTACTTTTTCACCTCAGAGAATGCTTCTCACTCCTCTGCGGCCCAAATGTAATGGTTGTGTGTCCTCCCCCCTCAACTCCCGGTTTTCCGCAGGTTCATTCCGGAGCCCTGGTCAGCCTGCAGCACCACGTGTGGTCCAGGCGTCCAGGTCCGAGAGGTCAAGTGCCGCGTGCTCCTCACGTTCACACAGACGGAGACCGAGCTGCCTGAGGAGGAGTGTGAAGGCCCCGAGCTGCCCACCGAGCGGCCTTGCCTCCTCAAGTCTTGCGACGAGGGCCCTGCCTCCCGTGAGCTGGATGGCTCTCTCCAGGAAGACGGCAGGATGACTTACCACTGGGAGTACGCCGGGTTCACCCCCTGCACGGCGACATGCTTGGGAGGTACTTGACTCTCCCTCGGGGACAGTCCCATCTTGTGTTGCTGATGGTTTGAGAAATCACAAAATCAGGCCAAAGATGCAAGTGAGGAAAGTCGGAAGGAGGGGAAGTCATTTGAATAACTGAAAGCCTTGCCATTTCTTTCTTTCTTTTCCATAACGATTATTTTCTGGGAAGATAAAGGACAGTAGGATTACATCCTGTCCAAAAAAACTGGTGTGCTCCTTTGACCTTAGCATTTGCATAAGTGAGATGGGGAAAGAGGCCACTGATTAATGTGAAATAAATAGGAAAATGCAGAACAGGTAAGTCGAGGCAATCTTGCCTGTAAATCAGTGTTACAGAGTGAGGTGGCCTAGGATTGTCTGTCTGATGGCCCTCTGTCAGGACTCATCCTCAGAATACAGTAAGGCTCATACCCGCATATTGGGCTGGAAGACAGTGAGGAATATACTGATGACTCTGGTTTATGTGTGTACGTGTGGAGTGTGGAGTCATGTGCATAGCCCGTGGACCTCTTAGGATTAGGAAGTGCTACTATGATTGGGGGGCCTTAATAGTGTGGAAATTGGCCCCAGGATTATTAAGAATTCCAGGATCCAAAAGGGAGTGGATGAGTAGAGAGCAGAAGTCCAGAAAGTCATTCTCCAGGGCTCTCTTTTTGGGGGAGGAAATAGAAATAATTGGAAAGCTAGGTCTTCTACTGAGGTGAAGGTGGCTCATCTGACCAGGAATCCAGGATTCCTGACACCCTACCCATGGATTCTGGTGGTTGTGGCAAAACTTGGTGACTAAATGTGTGCTGACTTCAGTCCCAGCCACTGGTGGGAAGAATGCAAGGAGCTGCCTTAGAAGGCAGTTGGGTCAAGTTCATGCTCCGCTCCTCCTCGTGGTCCTGAGCTCATTACTCGGAACTCCCTGTCAGGTCTTGGAGCTCATGGTCCCACCACTGTGCCAGAGCCCCTCACTCTTTGTCCCCCAGGCTCTTAAGTAAATTCCCAGTCCTGCCCATCCGGTCTCCAAGACCTGATGGTATTTGTCTCTCTCCTGTCCTGATTCAATCTCTAAACCTGCCTCTCCTGACACAGACACCTGTTCTCTGACTTTGCCAGCCTGCAGTGGACCCAGATGGAGTGGCATGTGTTTTACCCCCCAGGCTTCAGCCAACGTACTGCTGCCTTTCCTATGGATTTATACACGTAGAATTTAAGAAAAGAATCCTTAGCTGCCCCCGCATTCTCTCTGCTCTCCTACTTGCTTCTCCCTAGTTTTTAGAAGCCTACCCAACTAGCTAGGAATTTAGATTTTCTAATTCTCCTGGACCCTAATTTGCTTCCAGGACATGTAATCTCAGATGCACCTGTGCTGCTGCCCAGAACTTGACTCCTGCTCTGAGTTCAGGACCCTGGACACCACCCTTGTTGTAGCTTTGAAACCTTAACTTTTTTTTTTTATTAAAGTTCAATTAATTAACATATTTTGTGTTATTAGTTTCAGAGGTACATTTTAGTGTTTGATCAGTTGCATATAACACCCAGTGCTCATTACTTGAAGTGCCCTCCTTAATGCCTGTCGCCCAATTACTCCATCCCCCCACCCCTTCCCCTCCAGCAACCCTCAGTTTGTTCCCTAGAGTTAAGAGTCTCTTATGTTTTGTCTCTCTCTCTGATTTCATATTATTTTGGTTTTCCCTCCCTTCCCCTTTTGATATGCCCATGGCAATAATCGGAACTGGTACTTCCTTGATGAGTCTGGAGAATCCCTCTAGAGCCAGTTCCTATGATGCAAGAATGGTCCCTTATTCAACTGTGATTATAGATGTCTGGAACTTTTTCTACATTACTGTGAAATGTCAGCTATCTATACCACTTCTGAACTACCACGTTCCTGCAGTTTCACCAGAAGCCTGGAGCTTTGTCTTTTATTATGAAAGCAGAAACAAATCCTACTATTGCTTGCATGCCCTCAGATCTGTTAATCTTGAACTTTTTTTTAATGATTTTTAAATTTATTTTAGAGAGAGTTGGGGGGAGAGCAGGGGGTGGGGCAGAGGGAGAGAACCTCAAGCACACTCTGAACTGAACACAGAGCCTGATGCAGAGCTCAGTCTCACAACCCTGAGATCACAACCTGAGCTGAAATCAGGAGTCAGATACTTAACCAACTGAGCCACCCAGGTGCCCCTCAAGCTTTTGAATGTTGACTTTGGTAGAATTACTATTTTGTCTAGTACTCTGTCATCCTTGATTTCAGTTCTTTCCCTAACCGGAAAGTTCCCCCTCGATTTGGGAAAGCAGCAGTTGTAGTTGCCCAAGGAAAGATGACCAAATTAATTCTGATTCAGTTGGCAGAGTCCATTAGAGCTCATTTTTGATCCTTGATGCCAAAATGTTAGAATCTGCTACTGTGTTGTATACCAAGGTGGCCCTAGGGTCCACCTCCAGGAGGGCTGAACCCATGGGAGTGACTTTCTTTTTCCTTTTTCTTTCTTTCTTTTTTTTTTGGTAATAGCCCTATTGAAATGTAATTCACATACCATATAATTTATGCATTTGAACTATACAATTTGGTGGGTTTTAGTATATTCACAAAGTTGTGCAACCATCATCACAATCAATGTTAGAACACTTTAACCCCCAAAGAATCCTGTACCCTTAAGCATTCATTCCCTATTTTTCCTCAAACCCCCATTTTCCCTGCCAGTGGCAACCCTTAGCAGCCACTAATCTACTTTCTGTCTATTCTGGACATTTCATGTAAATGGAATCATAATAGGTGGTCCTTTATCTTCTCTCACTTAGCGTATTATTTCCAGTTGAAGTTCATCCATGGTTTAGCTTGAATCAGTACTTCATTCCTTTTTATGACTAATACTATTCCATTGTGTGGATATATCACATTTTATTTATCCATTCATCAGTTGGAAATTCATATTATTTGCATGTGTTGGGTGTTGTGAATAATACTGCTATGATCATTCAGGTACACATTTTTATATGGACATATTTTTTTTCATTTCTCTTGGGTATGTACCTCGGAGTAGTAGAAGGAGCTTTGAATCCATTTAACACATCCAAGTTTTATGAAGTTTGGCTAATTGAGTTTATCTTTATTGGTATTATGGCCCTTTGGGACCACTGTGAGAAGGGAAACTGCCTTAAATGTGTCAGGAGGACAGTTCAGCTTTCAGATGGTTGATGTGAAGGTGCCCATTTATTTTCTGACTTCCTCTTGTGAATCTGGAACCCATTTTACAAATTATAACAGAGGTCAACTTGGAAATCTTTCAATACTCAGTTAAACAGCAATTTAGCCTTGTGAAGGTGTATTATATTGTTTAATCCTAGAATAATATCATTTAAATGAACCTTGGATGTCCACTAACCCAAATTTTATAGTTAGGGAAACTGAGGCTCAGAGCCCATCATGCAGTCCAAAACAGAAAATAATTCTCACTCTTTAGAGAGGGTTGGTTGAACAGCAAGTGCATACAATAAGCTTTTAACTTGGCAAAAAGTAATGTTTTTAACTTTGTGGGCTCAAGCTTAAATTTTCCTTTTAAATAGATCACTAAATTCTATAAAATTGAAGCCCAAACGCTCGAAACCAAAATCCTCTTTAAAGACAGGGAACCGTGTGTCTGCTCTGTGCTAGACTCCATGGCTTGGGGTTCTGGGCTCAGTATCAGGATATAAAATGACTAGGACGCCATCCTTGACTCTGTGGACCACAGATTTTGGTTATTTTCCTCTACTGCCTTCACAGTTCTACTTACACGTGGTGATACTCGCCTCTCTGTGATCCATTTTAATGTGCTTTTGGAGGCTCAGCCTCTACGAGTCTCCTTGCATGTGGTTACGAGCTTCGGTTTTAACCCTCACCCTGGTGTGCTGTAACCGAATGCCACGGGAAAATAGAATTTCCCCAGGCACCTAGCTATTTCCCCAACATTCCTGTTTCTGATAGAAAAATAATATATGCAAATTACACATTTCTGAAAAGAGATAAACCTTTGGTCACATCCTGATAATCTGTGTACTTGTATTTTCTAACTTCTCTTCACATCATATAGGAAATCCATAAATCTATTCTTCATAATTTCTGATACTCGAGAAGCTTTCCTAAGTCTGCTTTTGCACTGAGTGGCAACAGAGAATTCTTTTTTAATTCCTGAAAAGCACAAAGAATGCAGACATATTGAATTTCCAGCTTCCAGGGGACACATGCGTGTGCGTGTTGGTACACACAGACATCCTGGAAGATAGGCTTGCCTTTCCAAGACCCCCTGCTAAGGTTTTGTAACTTATAACATCCTCAACATCCCTCACCAGAATGTTTCTTTGTATTTTATGTTATTTGTTGCACTTATGACCTTTCATTTTTACCTTCCTATTTTCTAACCGCTCAAGCTAGTAGCAGATTGCATGGACTTTGAAGCCTGACCCCACTCTGAAACTAGCTCTGCCACTCTCTTCCAGCCACTTATATAAGTTTGTAAAGGCTCATTTTTTTTAAAATGAGAAGAGCCATACCTACTTTATGAGGTCAACAAAAGGATTGAATGTGCTTATTTAACAAGGTGATGCACAAGTGCTTAATCACAGTGCTTGGCACGTGGTCTATGAGAAGTGTTAGCGGGATGATTATTTGATTGTAGAATAATAATAGGGCGTTCTTCTTATAATACTCCCATTTTTTTCTCTTTTAAAAGATATGGTTATCTGAGCTCCTCTTAAAGCATCTATTCATTTTCAAGTCCGTTCTTATGAATTCTCTAAGTAAAATAATCATCTGTAATTAATGATGGTTTCATTTTTCCCTTTCAAATAGTTATTTATCAGGGCACCTGCATGGCTCAGTGGGTTAAGCCTCTGCCTTCGGCTCAGGTCATGATCTCAGGGTCCTGGGATCGAGCCCTGCATCGGGCTCTCTGCTCAGCAGGAAGCCTGCTTCCCCCTCTCCCTCTGCCTGCCTCTCTGCCTACTTGTGATCTCTTTCTCTGTCAAATAAATAAAAAGAATCTTAAAAAAAACCCCAAATAGTTATTTATCTTATGGAAGTTTTATATCTCACTGCATCATTTAGGATCACAAAAACAGTAATGAGGAATGTGGGCAAAGCCAACCTTTCCTTTGTCCTGACAGTAGCAGGAATCTCTCTGTTGTTTCATTCAAAAACAACATTCTACAAATCATTGTTGCATGTTTCTTTGTGGTAGGCACTGGGCTAGGTGATAGCGTCTCAGTCGTCCCTACCTTTGGAACTCACATCCAGTGGGGGAAATGCGCTGATCACATAATCACACACATATATGTAAATCACAGCTTGTTATAGCAAAAGAGGTACATGGTGCTGAGAAGGCATGTAATAGGAGGAGTCAGGGGAATCTTCCCTAAAAACAATTACATTGGAACTTAAATCTGAAAGATGAGGAATTAATTCAGCAAAACAGGGGCAGGAGGGGGTGGCACAGAGAGAATTCCCAGCAGAAAGAAGAGTGGGTACAAAGTCCTTGGGTGTTAGGTACATGGTCTGTCCTGGAAATGAGGAAGGCAGGTGTGGCTGGAATCAGGAAGACAGTGAGATGATGCTAGAGAGGAAGGCAGGGGCCAATTAATGTCTTATGCAAAGCTGACTTGGTTCTTTATCCCAAGATCAAAAGGAGGCCATTCAAAGAATCAAAGTGGGAGTTGCATGATCAAACTTTTATTTATTTCAAAAAGGTGAGCTGTATTGTAAAAAAAAATGGGTTTGGAAGGGATAAGAACAGGTGTAAGGGAGGCCATCTTAAGAAGCTGTTGTCTCATCCGGGCAAGGGCTTGGCCTTCAGCGGTAAGGATGTTAGAGATGGAGTACAGCAGATGACTCGGAGAAACGTGTAGAAGGTGAAAGTCTGTGGGTGGAGTGGGTGAGCAGGAGTGAGGTGGCCAGTCTGAGTCCTGGATTCTTCTTTGAGATGACGAGTGCTCACCAGAAGACCAGTTGCACACAAGGAAATCACGAGTTCGGTTCTGAATGGAATGACTTTAACTTGCCTTTGGACTTCCAAACAGAGATGCTAAGTAGGCCATTGCATGTGTGAATCTGAGGCAAAGTGCAAAGATCTAGGCTGGCAATAGACATTTACAAGTCATCTGTGTTTGGAAAGCACTGAGGCCGGGGCATGAATGAGAATCTCCAGGAAGAGAATGGGGAGCAACCGGTGACTGGAAGTCACATTTGAAAGGATGGAGGAAGGAGCGACAGGTGACAACATGGAGATGAAAAGAATTGATACTTTTGTGGCAAAATTTGTGATAAAGAAGACAGAAGAGGCTAGAAGGCATTATGGGTTGTGTGTGTCATGTTATCCAATGACTGAGTGGCTTGGGTACATTTACAAGGAAGTGAAAAAGGTCTGAAGTGAAATCAAAAGTCGAAGTAAGCAACAGATTTCCTGGGAAGGTGGGAAGGAGTGGAAGCCAACCCACAGGGGTGGAGAGCAGTCTTGAGATGTGGAAGAGGCAGCTCCTCAATGAAACAGGCCGGGAAAAGGCCAGGATGCATGTGAGAAGCCATGGGTCTCTGTGCCTGATGGCAGGAAGTTCCTGGTGCTTTCGTGGGAGTGTGTCTGTGTGTGCACGTGTGCGTGTGTGTGCATGCACGTGTGCATGCGCACACATGTGCACATGTGTGAACATTTGTGGAGTGATTTGGGGAGCCAATGCCGCGATGTCTGAGGTCACGGTGTGCTGTTTTCTTCTTATACAGCTGACTACAATGGGCTGGTGTTGGATTTAGTGACACATGTGAATGGTCTCGCTCATGTAGGTACCCTCCATTTCACATGGCGGAGTCCAAGCATGCCCACCCCCCCAAATGGGAGAGCAGGACTGAAAACTGAATCAGTCCCCCGCGGGCTCCTGTTAACTCGCTCCCCACGGAGATGTGTTCCCGACACGGAAGGTTAGCCATCGCTGTTTTGTTCTCTTCAGAGCTCTTCGAGTCACGACAGGCCTCGAGCTGTGGTTTCTTCCAGCCACTCGATATAACTGGTCACTTTCTCTCAGGCTCTGGCGATGTTTGTGATGCCCTTCATGCGGCCAAATGGTTTCAACCATCCTTAATCTTTACCAGCTGTGTCCTCAACTGGTTGCTCAGAAGAACTCGCCTATTCACATTGCTGTAACAGTTTGCATTTGAACTCTGAGAGTGATGCTGTTCTCGGGCACTTTTTCATGACCGGGGAGTTTAGAGTAGCGTCCTCTCGTTCACAGGGGCTGACCAGCTGAGAGAAAGAAAAATGGACTAACTGTTCTTTTCAATATGGCCTTGGGCTTCTATCTGCAATTCAGCATTGTGCGGGGCAACACTATATGAAGTAGCTACGGTTATTTTCTCGTGAATAGATGTCA
Source organism: Ailurus styani (assembly GCA_002007465.1). NCBI lineage: Eukaryota > Metazoa > Chordata > Mammalia > Carnivora > Ailuridae > Ailurus > Ailurus styani. Next base: position 1,067,833 of record LNAC01000272.1, read on the forward strand.
TCATCAGTGTTATAGGAGTTGTAACATGAATCAGAGTTTTCTGTACCTTTCAACAGCCTTCAATAGTTTATATCACGGGGCGCCTGGGTGGCTCAGTCAGTTAAGCACATGCCTTTGGCTCGGGTCGTGATCCTGGGGTCCTGGGACCAAGCCCTGTGTCGGGCTCCCTGCTTAGCGGGGAGCCTGTTTCTCTCTCTCCCTCTCCCTCTGCCCAACTCCACTGCTCGTGCATGCTCTCTCTCTCAAATCAATAAATAACACCTTTTAAGAAACAGTTTATATCATGGATGTCATCTGTTTAAAAAGTTTGAAAGCACTAGCTCCTACCCATTCTTGTTTTCCCCTCTTGGGGGCAGGATTGAGGACAGACCATCGTGGCTGGATCTTTGACATCATTTTCAAGCCTCACCCCCCACTCCTGCTTATCGTTGTATTCAAGATCTTAATTTTCAAGTAATTTCCCCAATTTAGGTTTTCTTGGAAAAAAAAGTCATCCATTTCATGACAATATTGGTATTATTATTACGAGTCGTTCATCTGGTCTCGGGTTGCCTTAAGCCTCTCTCTTCTCTTTTTTTTTCTGGCCACAAATAATGTGGGATCCAAAATTCTAATGGTTGGACTTGGGGGTTTAATTGTTTATTATTTGTTTACAGCTGGACTCTGTTGTGGTCAGAGAATGTGACCTGCATAATTTCTGGCTTTGGGAATTTATTGAAGTTTAGAGACTAATAGAGGATCAGGTTTTGTCAATGTTCTTCAAGAACATATTAATGTCTCTTTCTAGGGCCCAAGGCTCTTCGGTTATTAAATCAACATACTTTTCTTATTCAATTGATTTTTTCATATTTATCTTACAACTTGTGGTAAAAATACTGGGTAGAGAACCTTACAGGCTCTGACACAATGTTCTCCATTGCTCCAGGTATTTTCTTAGTGAGGGAATGTGTGTGTGTGTGTGTGTGTGTGTGTGTGTGTGTGATGTTATTTGGCATGTTGAATTACTCAAGACTCGTGTGCAAGAAACTCAACTCATGCTAATCTTAAGCCAACAAAAGGAAAGGAAATGTGTTAATTGGCTCTGCTTCCCTTTTTTGGGTCCCTCCCCGCATGTTAATTAATTTCTTGAAGGCTTTGAATATGATTTCTGCCCCCATAAGACGCTCTTATTATGACATTGTGGAAGTCAAATGTGGATTGAGGGATGTTGCCTCATATTACCAAAGGAATGGATTAGAAAAAATTTTACTGAAATTTTTATGCTTCATTTATTTTATAGCTCTGTAATGCATCATATTATCACCCAAGTTTTGCTAAGTATAAGATGAAGTAAACTTATATATATATTTTTACTATATTTTTACTCTACTTTGAAAGATAAATGTTTTATCAAGCCTCTTGAAGTGAAAAGCGTTAAGGTGATCTTGTAGGTCGAGTATAGGAGGTGGGAGATATTATTGCAGCCATCTCTAGAAAATACATTTTACCCCAATAAGTATCCTAAGCCATCTATTAATTTTTTACATTCCTTTGAGGATGCTTGCTCTAAGACAGAGAAATTTCTCATGAGTGGTCTAGCATTTCATCCAAATGGTTAAATGAGATGACTTTAAACCTTTAAGGCCCTCCTACTGGGTCTCCAGAAAACATTCCAAAATTGACTATACATTTCCTTTATTTTTTTTAAAGATTTTATTTATTTATTTGACACAGAGAGATCACAAGTAGGCAGAGAGGTAGGCAGAGAGAGGAGGAAGCAGGCTCCCCACTGAGCAGGCAGCCCCACGCAGGGCTCAATCCCAGGACCCTGAGATCATGACCTGAGCCAAAGGCAGAGGCTTTAACCCACTGAGCCACCCAGGCACCCTGACTATACATTTTCTAAAGAATTTCGATTACAAATTAAAATATATGTGCAAGAGAATCGGACTTTTGTCTGACAAAAGAAAAGAATTTCTAGCCCTGCTAGAAATGAGCATCTATGCCCCTACGAAGTCAGTGAGGAAACCTGACATTTGCAAATGGAAACTGGTTATTCAGTTGTAGCTGTGTTCCCTCGGTATCTCAAGTTAGCCAGTATTTATTTAAAAAAAAAAAATTCATGGGAGATCCATGGATATTGAAGACTGCATCCCACCATGGCCGGGAACATAAGAATCCAGCTGGAGGAAGCAGGAGAAAATGTAGCAGAAAGAACTGAACATCAGCGATGTATATTTTATATATCCTTTTGGCCTATTCGGCATTCTGTAAAACATCATAAAATGGATGAATTGAAACATGGCATTTGGAAAGAGAACCACAGTCTTCTAACCTAATGGAACACACATTCTTGCACGAAACTGAATACATTTGCATATTTCAAATAGCAGAGTCAAGTTGCTGTTACAATTTTTATGTGATTTTTTTCATCCAGAGTTTGATTTATATTTTGTGCAGTCCTGATTTTCCAATAATTCTTTTTGTCTAAATAGTCGAAGAATAGTGGTTGAGATGTGGGCTTTGGAGCCAGAGTGGCCCCAAAGAAAAGATCAGCCTGTGGAAGGGTTCCTATTTGCCCAAGGTGCAGTAGCTGCTTTGGAAAGCCTGTTGACTCTCCCTGCAGGATTAAGACAGAGCACTGGCTTGGGATATAGGAAATCTAATTTTTAGTTCTGACTCTACCCCTTTTCTGCTGTTTTAATTTCTCTCTAAACCTCAGTGTCCTTATTATTCAGTTAAAAAAATGGAGACAGTGGTACCATTCTTTGGACCTTATAAGGTTATGGTGGGCCTAAGCGGTACAGTTGAAAGCACTTTGTACTCGCCCAAGCACTCTCCCACTGGGAGGTATTGCTGTTGTTTTTGCTAGCAATGGAAATATTACTAATTATAGCAATACTGAGCAGCAGCTCACACCATAATGAAAATTTTAATAAGGGTTCTATGTCAAAGTTAGCATGTGTTCGGTGAAATAGGAAAAAATGTTACTCTTTAGCAGTTGATAGGAAAATTCCTGTAGGGAAACTATGGTATATGTTTGGGAGGAACACTTTGGCGGTTCAGTTGAGAGGACTGTGAATTTGGAATGCAGGTACGTCTGAAGATAGATGGGAAGTCACGGTGATTCTTCAGGTTTCAGAGTGAGTGTATTTGGTCAAAAAAGGCAGGAAGACTTTGGAAAATGCAGAGTTGTTTGCTCCCATGTGCCCCCTGCAATGCAGCCTGGAGCCAAGTAGCATAGTCAAAAGGCAGTGGCTTAAGAAGTCCCAAGACCCTAATTTCCCCCCACAATAAGGTATTCCAAGTCATTTGCATTTTGCTCTCTCCCACCTCCAGGCCATCAAGAAGCCATAGCTGTGTGCTTGCACACCCTGACCCAGCAGACAGTCAGTGACACCTTGTGTGATATGGTCCACCGTCCTCCAGCGATGAGCCAGGCTTGCAACACCGAGCCCTGCCCCCCCAGGTACGTGCTATCCCGTGCTCCCAGAACGCTGTGTTGGATGGGAACACTCTCTCCTGCAGAGACACCCATGTGTGTGTAGAGGCTGTGCCTCCCCCCAGGCTAGATCACCAGGCCTGGGTAGGCATTCTCTCTTCTACAATCATCTTGTGCTCCAGCCAGATTCCTGCTGGGTGCACGGGAACTGCCAGTTGAGCAGGAATCGCCGTTAGCCTGGCTCTTGTGAATGCATATCAACTGGTCTGCGCTTCCAAAACCACGAGGTCTGCAGCACTGTTCTCTTCTGTCTGTGCCCTCAGGGGCACTTCTTTGCCTCCGGCCACAAAAAAGGGCTCGGGATCCAAGGTAGAGTCAGCACTCATTCACAGTAGGTGCTCTGGTGGTATTTGTTGAATGATTGAGCGGATCTCCTACTTGTTACCTACACACTGTGTGTTCTCACCCCTCCCACTGACCTGCCTTAGATCTCAGACTGAGGGATGTCGTGTTACAGGCTCCCATGAACAGATGAGGCTGACTTATTTTTGGTCTCCTTGGTCTGAAAGGTTGACCCTAAAAGTTAATCCACTTCCTTGCTTTAGTCCTTATGAGATCCTGGGGAATTTTATCAGAAGGGAGGGTAGATTTTCCCCATGTTCTTCTATCCCTGGGGGTTGCTGGCTGCAGAGGGTTATGGCTCAGCATCTCGGGTTTCTAACGTAAGAGCTTCCAGAAGCCGGCCATTTTTTCCTTCTTCACTCCTTTGTTGTCTTGATTCTGTTTCCATCACGAATCAATTGCCAAAAATATAGAGCTCCTTCCCGGTCTACTCCCCTCCCTCTTTGCCAGAATCTCTTAATTGCCTCTTGGGAATCATATCGCCCATCTAATGAGGTACCTTTATTTCCTAAAGTCAAGTTTGCAACATCTGGGACTCTAAGTCACTGAGGATGATCCTTGTGTCTCTCCGGCCATCTTGGAGTGAGGATAGGTGTATTTTATGTTTATTTAGGAAATAAGTTTGGTTCTGGAATTCTCTTGACCCTTCTGATTTTGATTCCCTGAGATTGTCGGCTGTGATAAAAAAAATTCCCACCTTGGTGGTCTGAGGGAGGTGGGGGTCAGGACAGAATCAGCATATACATGCTAGGACTCCAGCCTTCCCGTCCTGCAGACAGGCCCTTCTCTGCCGAGTCTGCCTCTCCAACCAGCACAGGCTCCAGGGAGACCGGCTCCAATGTGTGCTTCATCTTTGGTGAGGACACCCCCTCCCATGGGGCAGGAACAGGGTTTTATATCTAAGACCATATTGCTGTCTCCAGTTGTAGGCTCAGAAAATCCCAGGGACTTCCTGACTCGCATCTTGCTGTGCTCCACTGAGAAGCGGTTAGGACATAGGCCCAGGAGCAGCATAGGGAAACCTGCTTCCCTCCCAGCCTGCCTCCCCACCACGCTTACTGCGTTCCGGAATGATCCAAGATTGCTGAAAAGACATACAGGAGGGGTTTTAGGGAGGCTTATCTAACCCTGGCGTAGGATGCCTGCTTGTTGGGTGTCTAGAACTTTCCAAGAGCATCGGTCATATGGGCGTACTGCTGAGTGTATGGTTACTTGGTGTGTCCCTTTTATCTTTGGAGAAATGGCACTTCTATGAAGTGTATAAGCAAGCCCTCATAATCCAAATTCTTTATCTGCGTTTCTCAGTTGTTTCTTATTCTAATACTGGAACCACTGACTTCGATATTTTTGGAAAAACCAGGGTTTCTATTTTCCTTCACTGGCTTTGTAGATGGGAGCAGATGGCCCCCTGTCTGAACCGGGGTGAGGGACAAGGGGAAACACAGCGAGGGGAAGACACATAGCTTCCTCCCCCAACACGTTTTCCCATGAAGTTGGAATCCTGCACCACCGCCCCTTTCTCGACACCAGCCGGCACTCTCTTTCTGGAGAGAGGACTATAAACGAAACGATTTGGAATTATACAAACTCCAAATGGTGACTACAGTTTGGCTAAGTGTGCAGTTCTGTAGTCATAAACAAAGAGGAGTGAAAAAAAGAAACTGTTACCCCTAAATTTGGAGCGTGCTTTATTTCTAGCTTCAGATCTTATTCCCTATGAACAGAAAGCTAGTCTTCACCCAGTTGTGTCTTTTCTTTCTAGCCCAAGTCATTGACAAATGAGGACTTGGGCACCAGTAGCCAATTAAATGGAAAATGGACACAGGTACCAACACAAAGCAGGCTTCAGGGGCGCCTGGGTGGCTCAGTCGTTAAACATCTGCCTTGGGCTCAGGTCATGATCCCAGGGTCCTGAGATTGAGCCCCGCATCAGGCTCCCTGCTCAGCAGGAAGCCAGCTTCTCCCTCTCCCACTCCCCCTGCTTGTGTTCCCTCTCTCGCTGCCTCTCTCTCCATCAATTAAATAAATAAAATCTTTAAAAAGCAAAAACAAAAAAACAAAGCAGGCTTCAAGAGAGAGGGATTTGCCCAGCAGGGCACAGGGTGGGCTAAGGACAATGGCGAAACTCAGTTTTGCTTTTGCAAAAACAACCCCGTCTGATCTAGCTCTGAAAATGAAGACAGCTGTAGTGGATCATCATATAATTTTTTCAGAAAAAAAAAAAAGAGTGAGCGAGAGAGAAAATGCAAAACAATTGATTCTTCCTTTGTTCTAAGAATGAGCATGCCCAGTCACCAGTACCACCGACATAATGTTCAGTAACTCAATTTCATAATTTTTAGTTTAATTTTTTAAGATGAAGTCCAAATCCTACATTTCTCTACTATGTATTGTATTTATCATAGAATTTGTGTCCCTTCCTTGAGTGGCTTTGCGTTAAGTGGCTTTTTCTGGTTTCATTTCTCTGCTGAGGACATGGACATGATTTGTGATGCTTTCTCTCTCTCAACCTCTTAGCAATCTGCCCCAGCCATTCCTAACCGCCCTGCCTCCATGCAGAGAGATTTTGCATGAACCGTTTCCATAGTTGCTAAATAAACTCCCTCCTCTTGTGTTTCCTGCTCTGACCCACATGCACAGGGATGACCTTGAGAGAACTTTCTAAATTGCGGTGACTGTGAGAAGCTCCCACATAAAGCCCTCCAGGAACTTTCCTTACCTGAGGATCACAGTCCATGTTCTTTACTTTGGCATGTGTGTGACTTTCCTGGGGCTGCTGTCACATAATACCGTGGATGAGGTAGCTTCAACAACGGAAGATTATTGTCTCCCTTCTGGAGGCTGGGGAGTCTTGAGATCAAGGGGAAGGTAGGAGTGGCTCCTTCTGAGACTGGGAGGAGAGAACCCGGTCCAGGTCTCTCTCCCAGCTGTTTGATAGGTGTTCCTTGGCTCGTGCATGCTGTTCTCCCCAGATTTCCATATTGTCTTCCTTCTGCTTGTCCCTTGGTCCAGATGTCCACTTCTTATGAGGATACCACTTATATTGGGTTGGGGCCCTTTCTAATGACCTCATCTAAATTGATCATTTGCAGAGACCCTATTTCCAAATAAGATCACATTTACAGGTACTAGGAGTAAGCAACTTTTTTGGGGAAAAAGTCAACAACTTTTTTGGGGAAATAATTTAGTCCATAACAGCCTATAAAGTCCTTTGTGACCCTGCTTTTAGGTTCTTGGACCACATCTCCTGTCACTACCCCCTCAGCACATGCACGCACACACACACGTATCCATGCACATGCCCTGAGGACCGTGCTCAGCAGCCATGGTAAATTTTCACCATGACCCACGCTCGCGTTCATTCCTGCCTTTGGGCCTTTGCACATACTGTGCCCGCTGTCTGGATCCCTTTTCTACCATAAAACATGTTAAATCCCTCCCAGGAAAGCCATCATTTCTCACTGGTATAATGAAGTCCAGCAGAATTGGACATAGTGACATAGGACACTATGCTGAGACCCTTGATAGAGGGGAACACTTTGTAGTTGAGAGGGGACTGGGAGTGGGTCAGGAGCATGAGGTAGTGCCCCAGTTTTGCCCCCTCCAGGAATTTTGGGCAGGTGCCTTACCCTCTGGGTCCCTGTGTGCCTCTTCATTTGTGTAATGATGGAAAATGCTGGACTTTGTGGCCAGCAAGTTCCTTTCAACTCCAGCCTTTCACTGTTGAGAGTGCTTTCCAGTTGCATTTTTTTACTCATGTCTTCAGAACTATGCCCATTCTTTCCGCAGGGATCCTCTTGTCTACTCACGAGTAGTTGCAAATGCTCAGAGTCACTGTAGTTCTAAGAACAACAGCCTACCCTTGACCTGCCCAGGAGGCCATGGTAGGGTTGAGTTCAGTCTGCAGTGCTGCCCTTCCTTTGCTCCCCAAATGCATGCAAGATTTAGTAGCGAATCTGGACCCCATTTCTTAGGGCTGCTGAGGGAAGCGTGCCGACCTGTCCCATGTGCGGCAGCAACCCCGAGCCCTCATCGCTGGGCCTCAGCAAGAATGCACATTATCTTCTCCAGCACCGTCTTGCCCACGGAGCTTCCTTCCAAGCTGGGAATAATAGAGCACGCAATATGTCTTGGCCACTTTGCAAAATTAAGAGTCTGTTTTTATGTGAAGGGAAATACTCTTCCTCGTTTCAAAAATTGCAAATTTAATAAACTTTTCGAAGCTTGAGAGTTATATTGGAAAAAACCCAGCAGAGACAAAGGGTTGGTGCCAAAGTAAAGGTAAGTTTACAAAAATGTTTTAGGTTCTAGAAACCAGTGGTGTAGGAATAACAGGAACAGGGTGTTGCATAATATTTTCCACACAAATATTTACTGACTCCAAGGGCAATAGCAGTAAAATATCACCCCAGGGTGAAACTTACCACTGAGATTGGGTTGGACAGTCAGTGGATCTTTATTTACCCAAAGGCAAAAGCATTTGATGTATTAGCGTGGACTCTCCAAGGTGGGGTGTTGTATGTTTATTTGCTCTTATGGGGTTACTCCCCCCTGGCCTATGCCATAACTGCTGAGTGTCTGCTATTTATGGAGTTCGGTTTTTCCAAGAGAGAGCCAGCAGCTTGTAGAAACACGCAGGGGTTACATAATGGTCCCACTCGTCTGAGGAGATCTTTCTTCTCCGACAGCAGTCAGCACTGCTAGGGAGGGAAGTCAGAAAGCAAGAGGCAAGGGTGATATGTTTCTCTACCTACTTGTTACGCAATTCCCGAATTTTAAAAAATTCTGTATTTAGTCTTTGGTCTGTTAAGAAGAAATGGTTCCCCATTTCTTGCCTCACAGTGGTTTCATTTCCGGTCTCTTGTGCCTCTGATGGATTCTGCTAGCTATACACTTCCTTGAAAGATTATTATCCAGAAGTTCCTCCAAATAAGTTATATATTTAAGCTGAATTGATCGTGAAACTGCATGCTTTTAATTATTTATCCATATAGCTCAATTATCAAAATATGATACACATTTCTACTGTTGGTGATTTCCCTCACCTCTAAAGCTACTGGAAATTTAAATATAATCAGTTACTATCTAACTAATTGGTAGACTTCCAATTAACCTGGTGTTTTAATTTTACATTCTGTTCCAAAAACAGATCAATGGTAGATGAAGTATAAGAGCAGGGAAATTAAAATAACCTACCAAGGACAATATCATGAAAAGAACTATCTGGGCCAGGAAAGGAAAAGAAGTGTGAAGTGGTGAGTGGAAACAGACCTGTGGTTCTTGTGAACTTGAGGCTCCAAGCAGTCAAGACACATGAGAGTTCAGTTCCATAGAGAGTAGGGCCTGAATATCTTCCTTTTGACTGGTTAGAAAGGACCCACATTCACTGCTTCTTTGGGAATGGAAGCAGGAAAAAGCTGCTGCTGATCACCGACTGAAGTTGTTGTATATATGAGGCTATTTGCCTGGGGCGATGGAGGACAGCCACAACCATAGAGTCCCGAATTACATGTTGGCTCAGTGATTGGATTGTCAGTGTCTGTACAGTGCTTTTGTGCCATGTTGTCCGTATGAGATTTGGTTCTAGACTGGAGACACTGGAGGGCTAGATGGAAGTAAACAACACTGTAGACATGGACGGTTAAGAGTCAGAGAAAAGGACAAAGGGAGGTGGGGAGAGAAACCAAATTGAGCCTGCAAAATGAAACTCCAAAACACATGAAGAAACCTAATACTAATGAAGATAATCAACAGAGTCAGCAGTTGAAAGTTGAATTCACTCCAGATGAAATAAAAATACAAGAACAGCCTGAAAAAGACTGTGTTCTGAGATCTTTGGTGATATAAATTGGTAACTAATATCCATGTAAAGAACTGGAAATTATGGAATAGATATAGGCAGAAATATAGTCACAATAGGTGAGTCTTAAAAAGAACCAATTACACAACTTAGAAAATTTAAAAGCCAGTGAAAAATAAGTAAACTACAGACAATCGAAGAAAGAATCATTGCCTTGAAGGTAGTGCTGAGAAAGTCAAAAGAACTAGAGCACAGAAAGTTGAAGATTTGGGGAAAAGAGAAGAAAAGTAAGAAATATGGAGGTAATGGCAGAGAAACAAGATATTAAATAAGATGTTTACTAAAATTTAAGAAAAAAATGTCTATTGCTAGTATCAAGAGAAATAAATGAAAATGAATCCCACTTAGATACATAATAACAAAGCTGTAGAAAGTCAAAGATGGTAAGAAAATCTTAAGAACTACAAGACCTAGAAGACATATCAACTACTAACAACTTATTAACAACTGAAGTTCCCAAAAAGCAAAGAAATAATGTCTTTAGAGTACTATGGGAAAATCATGACCAACCTAGAGCAAACCTTGCTAAAATATTATTTTAAGTATTGAAATGTGAATGTCCATTTATAGCCGAGTGATGAACTAGATATACTGAAGGCCCTTCTACTAAAAGATTCTAAATACCAAGTAAAATCTGTATAAAACAACTTGAAATGTAAAACTATGCTTGTAAGAAAGTAAGATAAATCCTCAGAAGTGAAAGAAAGAGAGAGAGAGAGAGAGAGAGAGAGAGAGAGAGAGAGAGAAAGAGAGAGAAAAAGAGAAAGAAAAGAAAAGAAAGAAAGAAAGAAAGAAAGAAAGAAAGAAAGAAAAAGGAAGGAAGGGAGGGAGGAAGGAAGGGGGGGGGAAAAGGTACAGCATGAATCTAGCATGGTAACCTTGTATTAAAGTTAGTGCTTCCATCGGGGATACTTGCCAAACCCACTAACCTAGACCTTTGGCTTTAACAGTTTTTTTCTGGAAACAGACAAGTCATTGGATCTCCCGGAAATAAGGAATGGAATGGAGATTCCCATATGAAGCCAGGATCTACCTCAGTGAAAAGACAAATTGGAAAAATATCCACCCCAAAAAGGCAGATCTCAAGGAAAATTATCTGTCTTGGCTTTGGCTCTGAGTGGAAGGAATTAAAAAAGCCTCCCATGCATAATGCTAACTGAAAGAAGCCAGACACAGAAAAATGCTGTGTGATCTCACTTATATGTGGACTCTAAAGTAGTCAAATTTACAGGAGCAGAGAGTAGAATGATGGCTTCTAGGGGCTGGGAGGAAGGGAAATGTGAGATGCTGGTCAAAGGGTGCAAAGTTAGAGTTATGCAAGATGAGAAAGTTCTGGGGAATCTACTCTATAGCATAATGCTTATAGCTAACAATACTGTGTTATTGTATACTTCAAACTTGGTAAGAGGGTAGATCTTATGTTAGGTGTTCTTACCACACCCAGAATAACAATAATGATAATGATGATGATGCTAAAGAATTAGAATAAGAATAGGGATGGAGGGAGACTTTGGGAGAGAATAAATGTGTTTATGGCCTTAATGGTGCTGATGGTTTTACAGGTGTACTTATCCCCAAACTCATTGAGTTGTATACATTTGATATATACAACTGTTTACATATCAGTCATACCTCAAAAAGTGGGCTAAAAAAGAGAATTTTAAAACCACAAATAGCCCTTTATGTAGGAATGAAGTTCATATTCACTCTGACCGTGTGATCTGAAAAATTAATTCACATTGCTCTTGACAAGAGTTAATGCACACCCTTTGTGGAAGAATATTTCTTCTCCAAACTTAAAATTCCCACAAAGACATAATTAGTGAGCTTACAACAAAAAAAATAAAAAAAGAATTCGTGAAGAAACAGCGTGTGAGAATCAGTGGGGGAGAAAACCCGAATCAGATATACAGGGCCTCAAATATTGGACTTATCAGGTACAAATGTAAAGTAAGTTTGTTTAAAATATTTAAATATATATGACAGGAAATTGAAAACCTAACCTAGGAATAACAAACTATCAAAAATACCTGGAAGATTTTTTTTAAAGAACTAAATATTAGGTTGCTCTATATGAAATTTCCGACTTTATCAATCAAAGAGGTCCCATATTGGCAGTTTCATCTGGTTTAAACTAATAGAATATCTATAAGTTAAAAACATAATCATCGAAACTTCAAAGTTATGGACTGGGGTAAACAAGTGAACTGCAAGAGAGATCTGAAGAAATTATCCAGAATAAAGCACAGAGAGCAAACGAAGTATGTAAAATACACACTAGAGGTAAGAGAGACAGAGGAAATATTGAGAGGGTATAAATTACATCTAAGCAGAAATGAAGAAGAAAAAAACAGAGGTAATATTCAAAGAGATGACTGGGAATATTTCAAAATTAATGAAAAATATGAATCCTAAGAACCTGGAGCCAAAACAAATTCCAAGCAGGAAAAATGAAAAGAAATAAACACTTAAACACATGATAGTTGAGTCTGAGAACTCCAAAGGCAAAGAAGATATCTCAAAAGCAGCAGAGAAAAAAGATCTACAAGAGGAACAATAGCCATAAAATTAAGAGTTTTCTTCTCATTGGAAATAAGGAATATTATCTTGAAATTGTTCAAAGAAAATAACTGTCAGCCTAGTATTGTATACCTAATGAAACAGGATATTTTCAGATTGCACAGTATGTATTTATTTACATATATACATGTTTATATATACGATATATATGTATGGTATATAGGGATATATATATATATATATATATATATATATATATATGTAGGCAGTATCTGTTTCTTAAAAGGAGTATTGCTACATTTTAAAAAGGTAAATTTTAAGTTACATAAACATATATCTTAATAAAGCTGTTCTCAAAAAAAAAGCATGAGATATTTATTACTTTACTGTATTTGCATTTGCATTTTTGTTTTCTCTGGAGTTGATAGTTGCCTTAGTGTTTTTTGTTGTTTGCTTAGTTCCTATGATCCCATCACTAATTTATTCTCAATATATCTACCAGAATTTAAATATCCTCTCAGTACATTCAAATACAGCACATTTTCTGTTTCATCATTTTCTTGGGGCTATCCCTATTGGGATAGCCTTCTTCCTGCTCCAGACTGGACTGGTTGCTCCTTCCTGAATAGCTTTTTTCTTCTTTCACTCTTATCTTGGGGGTTCCTTGCATATCTCTTATATTGGATTCTTTGTTTTCCACATTTCATGTTTTGTGCCTTCCTCTTTCTTAGGTTGTTCACTATTTCTTGTTGGAGCACGTAAGTCCAAGAGCTTTCCAAGAAAACTGGGGATTAAATCTTTTGCTCTTGAATATCTGGAAATGTTTTATTACACTTTAATATTTTGTCTTGTATAGATTTCAAAGTTGCACATCATTTTCCCTCAAAAAAGTATTTTTAAAGTATTGCTCCATTCACTGAATTCTAACTTTCAGTATTGCTGTTGAGAACTTCTTTGCCACCTAGATCCCTCATCATCTGTACAGAGCTGTTTTATTCCCCCTGGAAGACAATGGAACGATGTTATATGCTTTGGTTTAGTTCATTTTTATCTTTTGTGTTGGGAAATTGGAGAGGCTTTAAAGTCCAAAGATTTATTTCCATTTTGGGAAGTTTTCTTGAGTTATTCTTTTCTTCTGATTTTTAAAGGAACCTCCCATTGTATATTGTTCAACATTCTGAAATGACCCTATTTTGCATTTCTTTTATTCCCACTTTTTGAATTTTCTTCTATTTTTTAAGTGATTGGTTACATTTTTATTTAGTCATTTTTAATTTACAAGGGTCTTTTCTGGTTCTCTGTAGGTTCCTAGCACCTTTCTTAATAACATCCTGTTTTCATTTCATGAATACAATATCTTCTATTTCTTGAGAATGTGAATTATGAAGTTTTATTTTATATTAGTTTTGTTTTATTCTCTTTGGTACTTTGCATTGTGTCTGTTTTCTCCTGTATGCCTGTTTTTTGTTTCTTTTTTTTTCTTAGATTTTTTTCATTAAATATGTTCCTTGACTATTTACTCATTGAAGAATAATGCACCAAAAAGCAGAATGAAAGCCCTGTGTATACGGACAGAATTTGTTGAGTGGTAGGCTTCACTCTAGAGCGATCTGGATGGGCTGTTTCACAGGGAGACCTCCTGAATTTGTTTTTTGCTGTCAAGCTAGTTTAATGTTTCAGCGAAGATTTCTCCAACCTTTTGTCTGAGAGTGGGAAAGGTATGCAAGTCTGACTGGAAGTGTTTTCTTTGAGCCAAGTCAGGGAAGAAGTCTGGCGGTCTCACCTGACAATATATAGACCCTCACTTAATCCCCATTCTTCATACAATCTCCTACATTTTGCTACTCCTTAAGTCCTTAAGTAACCCCTCAATCTTCTGCTGGGTGTGAGAGAATGAATCTCCTGCATGCCTAAGAAATGCAAAAGAAGTTCAGGTTTATATAGACTTTCAGTGAATCTATTTTAGCTTTAGCTACAACCCACTTTTCGAAATATGTTGTGTTTGATCCTTTCATGGCTTCTTGCTTTTGGACTTTACCAACTCCTGGTTTAGTTTTCAGATTTCTCTAGGCTGCTAAGTTAAACATCACTTTCCATCTTGTCTCCAGTTTATAAAATCAACTGCATCTCTCACAGTCTCTTTGTCTTTATACCAAAGGTTATATGCCTTTGTTTTTTTTTTGTTTTTTTTTTGTTTTTTTTGTTTTTTTTAGATTTTATTTATTTATTTCACAGAGGGAGAGAGATCACAAGGAGGCAGAGAGGCAGGCAGAGAGAGAGAGGGGGAAGCAGGCTCCCCGCTGAGCAGGGAGCCCGATGCGGGCCTCGATCCCAGGACCCTGAGATCATGACCTGAGCCGAAAGCAGAGGCATTAACCCACTGAGCCACCCAGGCGCCCTATTTGTTTATTACCACCTTTATCCCTTTACTGTCTTTTTTATTGGGTATTTGTGGAGGGGGTGTGGATGGAAGGGAACAGATGGATTTTCCAGGGTTGAAACAACTTTGACTTCCTGGAATGAACCTAAGTTGGTCATGATGTAATAATATCCTTTATATATATATATTCATTGCTAATATTTTATTTAGGATTTTTACATCTGTGTTTTGGAGTGACATTGACCTAAATGAGTTGGGAAAGTTTTCCCTCTTTTTATATTTTTGGGAGAGTTTATGTAAGGTTGGAATTATTTATGCCTTAAATAATTCACCAAGGAAGGTATCTGATACTTGAGTTTATTTTTTAAATATTTTAAATTACAAATTCAATTTAATAGTGATAGAGATTAGTCAGATTTCTCTATATTTATGTGTTTTGATAATTTGGTTTTGTAGGAATATTTTCAGTCTAATGTAAATTTTTATTTTTTATTGACATACAGTGATTTTCATTACACATGTATACTCTTTATTTTTAATGCCTTTGAGATTCTCTCTTTAATTCTTGATGTTGGTAATTTATGGTTCATCTTTTTTGTTCTTCATAAATCACCATGAATTTATCAATTTTATTAGTCTTTTGAAGAGGCAACTTTTGTTTTATTTTCTGGTTCATTCATATCTGTTCTCATATATTTTGTTCTTTTCTACTTTTTTGGTTTAATTTACTGTATTTTTTAACTTCTTAAAATGGATATCTAGATGATGATTTTTAGCAATTTTTAGCAATTTTTTTACAATGTTCATTTAAGGCTCTTGATTTTCTTAAAATCATAGCTTTAGCTGCATTCCACAGACTTTAGCACTTCATATTTTTATTAACCTGCATTTGAAAAAAGCTATTTATTTCCACTGTGGTTTCTCCTTTGGCCCATGAGTAATGTAGGTGATTATTGCATAACTTCTAAATATTTGGGGATTGTCTAATATAGTTCCACCATGGTCAGAAAACGTACTGTATTAATTAGCCCAAGTTGTAATAGCAGTATATCATAGATTGGCAACATAAGATTGCCATAGATTGGCATAGATTAAGCAACAAAGTTATTTTCTCACGGAGAAGGCTGAAAAGTCCAAGATCAAGGTGCCAGCTGGGCACAGTTTCTGATGAGAGCTCCCTTCCTGGCTTGCTGCCTCTTCTCTGTGTCCTCTTATTGGCAAGAAGAGAGAGCAAGCCCTCTGGTTTCTATTCTGATAAGGGCACTAATCCCAACATGAGGGCCTCATCTTCATGACATCATCTAACCCTAATTACCTCCTAAAGTCCAAGTCTACAAATACCATCACACTGGAGATTAGGGCTTCAATATAATAATTTGGGGAGAGTAATAATTCAGTCCATAGCACATACTGTGTAGTCTTTTAATCCTTTGATTAACTTGCTTCTGTTTTACTTAGGATTTATACTTCTCTTTCATTTAAGATTTAAACTATATAATTATACATAAAATTTTTTAATATATACTTGTCAGATTTTGTGTTCAAGGTTTTTCCTAGCTTCATGATGCATTAAAATATTTTAATTTTTTTCGTTTTGAAACTTTTAAAATGACATGGGAATTCACCTGTTTCTTGAAAATTTGTGGGAACTTAACCACAGAGTTAATAGGATCTGGTCTCTTTCTTGAATAGAACTTTTTGTAATTTCCTAAAAAGTTATTCACTTAATCAAGATTTTCAAGTGTGTTAGTTTTCTGTATTCTTTTTTTAAAGATTTATTTATTTGAGAGAGAGAGAGAGAAAAAAAACACAGGAGCGGGGAGAGACAGAGGAAAAGGGAGAGAGAGAATCCCCATTGACTGCAGAACATGACATGGGGCTTCACCCCATGAAGAGTCAGATGCTTAACCCACTGAGGCGCCCAGGCACCCCAATTTTCTATATTCTTATTAAGATTTGCTTTCTTAATATATCACAGGCTTAGAGAAGTATTTTATATCCTTTAAACATTTTTATTACTGAGACATCCGGGTAGCTAAGTTGGTTAAGCATCTGCTTTTGGCTGAGGTCAGGATCCCAGGGTCCTGGGATTGAACCCTGCATCGGGCTCCCTGCTCAGCAGAGAGCTGGCTTCTCTTTCTCCCTCTGCCTGCTGCTCTGCTTACCTGTGCTCTCTCTCTCTCTCTCTGGCAAATAAACAAATAAAATCTTTAAAAAATTTTTTTATTACTTATCCTTCTATTTTTCTTATATCTAGGAGCCTTACTTCATACCTATTTATGCTTTTTATTCAGTCTTCATACTTGAATGATTATTATGTCTTCATTGTGAACTTTTGTCTTCATAAGTAAAAATTTTAAAATTATTGTCCCATTATCTTTGTCTTCAGTATTTTTCATTTTTTACTTTTCCTCTTATTTACACAAGTAAAACATGTTTGTTATGGGAAATTAGTAATCAGAAAATCTGAAAGTCACCTTTAGATTAACACTATTTTTTTTCAGAGAACTAACTTTTTCTGATTATGAATGTTTATTTTAAGAAAAATCATGGAAAAATACTGGCAAGAATAAAAAAATAAAAATCCTATCACTTAGAGATCCATCACTGTTAACATCTGGATGTATAATCATTCAGACATTTTTCCTGCATTTATAAATGCATAAAACAATATTATAAGGTATTTTTATCTGTTTCCTAATAAAAATATATCAAATTTATTTCTATGTCAATAATTATACTTCTACTTTGTTTCTTAATGGCTGCTAGCTTTCATTTTACCCTTTATTATAGAACACTTTGTTTCCTTCCATTTTGTAAAATTTATTATTTTTTTTTTGGTATTACAAACTATCTTGGAGCAAACATCCTTTTATGTCAATTTTAAGCATTTTGAAATTGTTCCCTTATGATACAGCTCTGCAGTAACTAGTTAAAAATCCGTGTTCATTAATAATTACATACCCTCAAATTACGACAACTGTGATGTACAACTTTGCCCACATCAGATGGGCAGAGATATGGTTCAGTATTGGTATAGGGGTAGAAAGCTAGGCACTCTCACATGCTTCTACTGGGAGTGTGAATTGAGAGACTCTTCCTTGAATGCAGTTTGGAAATATGTATCAAAAGCAGCTGCCCTGGTTTTTCATTTTTGCAGATGTTTCATGAGAAAACCTGATTTTTCCAAGATCTTATTGGAAAGGAATCATGTTATATATATGTGTTGTAAATCCAATCCTAACAGAGAAGAATTTTCTTAGGGATATTCCAAATAATGAATCCAGGTGCCCTGAAAATTTCCTGAAGTGTGCTTTTAAGCATTTAAAATTTCTTTTGACACTCATATAAATCATCCTTGCCTTGGGGCTCTACTCAAAACAAAACCCAAGCTTTTATTATGGATAGATGGTAGGACCCTAGAATGGGGAGAAGTCTGCTTCTTTTGTACTCTGGGCTTTTCCAAATGGGTAGAACCTTTAAACACTTTCCCGACATTTCTGGCCTTTAAATGTTACGTCTCTGTATTTTCATCACACCTTGTCATGGGGCTGCTGTAGCTTTCGGGTCTGTACGTGGAGCAGGAAGTCTGGACATCCCAAGAACTGGAAATCGTGTATGCTCTGACCGTTGCTCATGGTCTCATGGGACACTTCGACTTCCCCTGTTGTGTTTTGGTGCAGGTGGCACACGGGCTCTTGGGGCCCCTGCTCAGCTACCTGCGGTGTGGGAATCCAGACCCGAGACGTGTACTGCCTGCACCCTGGGGAGTCCCCGGCCCCCGCCGAGGAGTGTGGAGATGAAAAGCCGCATGCCCTCCAAGCATGCAATCAGTTTGACTGCCCCCCGAGCTGGCACATTGAAGAATGGCAACAGGTAACATGGCGGCCTGGGGTCCCCCTCGCCTGCCACATCTGTGACCATAGATCCCTGACCCCCTCCCTCCACCTTCTCAGTGTTCCAGGACATGTGGCGGGGGAACTCACAATCGAAGAGTCACCTGTCGGCAGCTGTTAACTGATGGCAGCTTTTTGAATCTCTCCGATGAATTGTGCCAAGGACCCAAGGCTTCTTCCCATAAGTCCTGTGCCAGAACAGACTGCCCTCCACATATCACTGTGGGAGACTGGTCGAAGGTAAGGGCCATTCCCCACCTCACGGTCCCTCCTCTTTTTTGCCCCCTCTTTGCTTCAGACTCTAAATATGTCTTCCCCAAGATGGGCTGGAAGCATGTGGTTGGGGTGCCTAACCTGGGGCCTCCCATGAGGGTAGAGAGGCAAGCTGACATCGAGAAGTCATCTCAACAAATAGGAAAGGGCAGTTGCTGACATTGCCGAACTTCCCGAGCCCTGCGTTCAGTGCTGGGCACAGTCCAACCCCATTACGCTCATCTCATCCTATAGTCCTGCAAGGGTGCTGGAAGCAGACGTCACGTCCATGTCTTCTCACTGGCCTTTTCGCATGGAGACTGGTGGTGCTTCCCTCCCCCATCCATTCTTGCTGTGTACAGGGAATTTGCAGTTGCTGACTCTGTATCATCAAAGTAGCATGTCCACCCATGATTGCCTTTGTGTCTATGCTCTTGTCCTCGCTCTCAAATCCTAGATCCAGGTCTGAGGCTCCCTCTTCTGTGAAATCTTTCATCCCCTAAAATCATGTAGCATTTCCCAGGTTTAACTCACAATGACCCAAATTTTTATTGTGCTTCAATGGGGAGCTACTTCCTGAGTATGTGTATGGTTTTCCTGTCTGGCTTAGAGTGTCCTTGCGACCAGTGACCTTGAGATTGCTGACAGGTTCTGGAGCTCTACCAAGCTCTGAACAGGTAAATATTCTTCTCCATGAGTCTTTGCAAAGCCAGGGGAAATGCAAAGTGTTGTCGAAGTGATGATCTTTAGAAAAGCTCAAGCCTGCTAACAAGGATAAGCAAATCATTCACTAGGAGCATTTTTGCAGGGGTGGGGTGGCCTGGGTGGCTCAGTCAGTAGCATCTGACTCTCAGTCTCGGCTAAAGTCACGGTCTTGGTTATGAGATAGAGCCCACATGGGGCTCTGTGCCCAGTAGGGAGTCTGCTTGAGAATCTCTGTCTCCCTCTGCCCCGTCCACTTGTGCTCTCTCTCTCTCTCCCTAAAATAAATACATAAATAAATGAATCTTAAAAAAAAAAGAAAGAAGAAGGTGGCTTTTCAAGGAGAAACTAGAGGAGACAGAAGAGAAGGTTACCCACATGAGCTGGGTTGGATCTCAGGCGAGTCGGTTTCCTAGGCAACCACTGGGCAGGGCAAAAGCAACTTAGTGGTCACCCCCAGAGATCAGCCTGAGCACAGTCAAGACATGTTCCCCCCTCCCGGCCAGAGCTGCATCTCTAGAAACCCTCCATCTGGGAGGCAGAGAACGCACGCTCAGGAACGCAGAGCCAGCCCCAGCCTTTGAAAGCAAAAGCCAAAGTCCAGACTCGGGTCCAATCAGGCGCACACATTGGGTTTCAGCTTTTCTCCTGTTTGTTGAAATTTCCTTTCCTCGCAGAGTTGCTTTGTTTTGGCAGAGGCTCTGATACCAAACTGCCACCCTCTCCAAAGATTTCTGCCAGACGAGTCCTCCTGCCATGGGCTGGCTCGCTTGGGGGCAGCCATCCATCTCCTGGTTCTGGATACGGCCTCCTGACGTTGGAACTGGCCATGAACCCTGGACAGAGAGAGGCTCAGGAGCCGTGCCAGAATTCCCATTCTTTCCCGAGCCAGACCTCTCAGCCTGCAGCTGGGAGAGTCCCCTTCCCTGACACTAGCTCTATTCACGGCATGTTTGGGCTTTGTTCATTCGTTGGCTCATTAGTATTTAGACTTGAACTCAGTTTTAGGCAAGAAGCCTTCGATTCTTACACTGCATTTCAAGTTCAAAGAAGGGAGCATTGACTCCCATATGGGGTGGTCTTCCTAAATGGTGAGTTTCTGTGACCCATGGGACCCCTAGAAGCTTGTTTTGTGGCCCCATTCCTTGACAGAAATCCAGGAAAGTCATTCCTCCTTCTTACTCTCTGTGCTTTGATGAAAGATTTGACCATTTCGTCTACCTTCATCATCCTCCTTCATGATGTTTCTTGGTGTTTTTCTTTTCCTGTTTACTTAAGTCCATCTTGTTGAGTGGTTTATCTTCCTCCAGATCTCCAAGAAGCTCAACATTTGACCAGATAGATATCTGATGTATATCACTGCCTTTTCCTCTGTAGCTGATTCTGTGTCCTGACCTCTTCTCTGACTTCTCTAGGTGATTCTCTATCTCCAGAAACAGTCTCTAACCTTCTGTTCAATACAGTGCCCCCGCTCTCCAAATAGGGTGTGTCTTCAACCTGGGAAAGCCAAGAGACAACCTCTTCATTCCCAACCGACTCCCCACCTCACTCCCTGTCTTTGTCGGTACACCACCATCTTTCCAACACTTAGGATCATCTCTGACTTCTTCAGCTCCTGTGTTCAGTTTCTGACACCTGCTAACTCTTCAATTCTTGAAAATTATCCCTACGCTAAGTAAAAAGGAGAAGATTTCTTTAATGAGAAATTTTTACAAAGAACTGTTCAAGATATGTCCTACACACCTGGATTTATAAATATGGCATTCTAATTTTCACTAGGCTTACTAATTATGACTCTTGAGAATGATAGTGTGTCGGAGCTCACCCATACAGCTTGCAACAACCAGCTATGGTCTCCTACCTCGTGCTCAGTGACATCAGTTTGATAGCTTGACATCAGCCATGATGGGAACATTCACACCACAGACGCTGGCAAATGTTATAGTTAGTGCTCTCTCCCCAAGAACTTGTGAAGTGTTTACCAGCACACCACTGCATGAAAGGGTTACACACACACACACACACACACACACACACACACACACACACACACACACACTTGTATTGATAAGACAGTTTCAGCTTATTGATGGTTACTGACAATGGAAATGATCCCAAGAAGTTCCAATGTCTGGACTCCTTTTCACAAAGTCTAAGAACCTTGGTTGGGCTCCTCTAAGGTGTTTCTTATTCTTATCTTTATAATTGGTGGTTGGTAAAGCTAGGAAATATCTGATCTTTAGCTGAAAATCCATCCTATCAATCCTTACCTTGCAGGGTTAGTTTGGTCTTGATCCAAGGTGATCGATCTAAGTGCATTAGGTATTCCTTCCATGAATAAAAGCATATTCCAGCTCTCCAGGTTTATCGTAAAATCTTCCTTTTACTTTTTTATTATATAATATTAATTATCAGTTTCTTAATAATTTTGTAGATAACCACTCTTTTAATTGAATAATAATGTCTTTTTAGACAGTTTTTAGACATCCAAGTCCATGCACTTCTTTGTTTCTACTTATTTTAAATAACACACACACACACACACACACACACGGATATGCATTATTTTCTTACCTAGATCATAGCCACCAGAGGGAAAGGACCATTTCTGCATCTATGTAGCCCACTTGGTGTTTGGTAAATACTTGTTGACTAAAATAAAGAGACATCTAAAAGCTTCTTCTCAACTGAACATGCGTGTTGCCACAGCCCCACATGCTCAGGCACATCACCAGCAGACACTGCCTGAACACTGCTGTGCAGACTACCCTAGGCCCTGGGGACCTGAGTCAGCCAAGAATTCGATCTTCTGTGAGCTTACTATTTAAGGAGGCAGACACAAAAAATTACATAACAAGCCCAAGAAAGGGCTCCCATCTACAGAACTGTGTGGAAATTGAGGGGAGACCTCTGCGTCTGCATGGGTCCCAGGGAAGTGCCTCAGAAGACACAGCCGTAGAGTTGGCCTTCGAGGTTGAGTGCAGGCTGGGTGGAAATGAGACCAAGGGTGTCCAGGCAGGGACAAGAGGGCACACGGAGGCACAGGTGGCGAGCTTGTCAGTCTTCCACTGGAGATGAGACTGCAGTAGAGAAGTGGAAGATGATATGGAGAGGAGAGGTTGCAGCCAGACCAGGAAGGACCTCGGGTGTTTATGCTTGTCCCTGCAGTGGCCAAGGACACTGAGGAAGATTTATGAATAGGGACATGAAATGCAGCATTTTTAGGCACACAGTTCTGGCTGTGATGTGAATGGCACGTCGCAAGGGTGAGGAAGGAACCAGAGCCTGGGAGGGCTTTTTAGAGGAGATTGGAATAAAACCAAAGAGAATAAGGAATCAATTGGGTAGAGAATAGTAGATAGTGTTGGGCAATGGTTAGCAGATGTTGTGAACAGATTTGGTGACTGAATTCATAAGAAAGGAGAAAAAAAGAGGGGTGTGGTCAATGCGTAGAGCTGGCATCATTTTAAAAGGGAAGGAAAAACACATTTGGGAGGTGACTTGAAAGGGAGAAAAATGAGTCTATTTTGAAGTGCATAGTTTGAGGGCTTATCAAGGTATCAGTAAGGAATTGCAGCTCAGGAGAGATCGGCACTAAAGCTAATTTTGGGAAGCATCAGCATTTAAGCAGTAGTTGAAACTACGGAAAAGTGAATAATGGGATATAGGAGCGTATTTTGTCAGCAGCAGTTCTTTGAAAGTAGGAGGCTTCCCGTGAAGTGAAATCACAATGACGGGGTGCCTGGGGAATATCCCCAGATTCCTCACGGTGATGGGGGTGGTGAGCGACAAACGTCCAGTTACAGGAAATAAGTCCCAGGGATGAAAAGCACAGCACAGGGAGTAGTGTCAGTAATATCGTAATGACTTTGTGTGGTGACAGGTGATTCCATGTATCACAGTGAGCATTTGGTAACGTACGTAGAGTTGTCTAATTACTCTGTTGTACACTTGAAATGAATATAATATTGTATGTCAACTATATTTCAGTTAAAACACACACACAAATCAGAGCAATTAGGATGCACAGTAGGGGAAACTGGGCAGAAGCTGTAAGTCTAACAGCTAGGCCAACAGAAAGAAGGTTTAAGAGCAGGCCAAGAGGCAAGGAACCTAGAAGTCAGTGATACATGGCCACCTCGGGGTCTAAGACCTATCAGTGACCCCGAGAGAGGATGCTGGGTCCCAGGCTGTGATTGAGTACAAGGAAGATCATGCAGGCCCACTGGGGCCTTAAGAAGACTGGAAAGCACGAGGGGAATGCACATAACTTAAGGGTCAAAGAAACATCCAGCACACCCTCCACAACTGTAACCCAAGCTGAGAAATGACACAGAGGGGAAGGGAAGGGATGCTCGGACCACTGGGAGCGGAAGAGCACAGAAAATATGAATCTTAGAACTGTGGCCATACTACTTCTCAACACCAGAAGAAGGAAGAGTGAAGACAATGACCTTGAAACACTGCCACCTCCTCGCACTTTCCTAGAAGTTCAGAAAAAAAAAATTACTTAGATAGGAGCATCAGCACAGCCCATACAAAGATAGTGTAAGATAAAGGTATCAGGAGCATAGCGATGTCATGAAAATTTGGCAGATGAAAATGTAACTTGCTTTTTTGAAATGAGCTAAAAGAAATTAAGAAATACATAGGAACAAATCGGAAAGAGAAAAGCCCAGAAATTAGTTGAATAGATAACAGGGGGATGTGAAGAGAAGGAGCTGACGTGGTTCAGGGGAGAACCAGACAACTTACAGGAAAACTTCACAAGTGGAGAGTAAACTAGGAAGAAATGTAATAAGAGAAATGAAAGAATGGAGGGAATTGAAAATAATCAAAGAGAAATAGAAAGAATTCAAGTAAAAATAATAGATATGAAAGAGAAAAAAAAATCCAGAGTGTAAGTACTATTAGAGTCCTAAGAAAAGAAAACTAAAACAACAGAACGAAACTATAAATAAAATTGCCAGGTAACACAAATCACAATATTGAAAGGGCACACCATAGCCCTGGGAAAATGGGCCTATCGTGGCCAATATCAAACATCTTCCGCTAAAGTACCGGCTTTTAAAGATAAGTGAAAATTTGTTTGTGTATCCAGGCAAAAAGATTCAGTCACTTACTATGGCAAGGAAATCAGATTAGCATCAGACTTCTTGACAAGACCACTTCATACTAGAAAGCAATGGAGCAACATATTTAATATACTACAAGAAGGAAAATGTGAAACGAGGATGTTATAATCTGCCAAGGTGGCCTTCAAGTGTAAAAGTCCCAGACAAACTGATGCAAAGTTGCAAAAACTCAGGGTATCTTGTTCCCCTGAGCTCTTCCAAAGGAATTTACCAGATTTCTATTGAATAAATAGTAGAAGCTTTGGATAAGGTTGCTGCTTTGTGAATTGTACCCTGATTTGGTCACTTCCTTTCTTTCCGAAGTGGGAACATTCTCTAATGGCACCCTGACTTTGAACTTAGGTGACACAAGGTCATGTAAGACCTCAATCCAGAGAAGTGGTTCATAAATGATGCTCCCATTCATCATAGGGAGAAAAAAATTATATATTTATCATTAGAAATGGCTTATGAGTGGAGACTGGCAATTATGTAAGTCACTGTTATATGAAGCAAAATTTAAAAGTTGACATTAATTTTTGAGGTGCCAATTAATAATTGGGTGGCTGACTCTTGATTTCGGCTCAGGTCGTGATCTCCAGGTTCCAGGATAGAGCCCCATGTAGGGCTTGTGCTCAGTAGGGAGTCTGCTTGAGACTCTCTCTCCCTCTGCCCCTCCCCTTGCACTCTCTCTCTGATAAATAAATTAATACATCTTTAAAAAGAAAAAAGAAGTTGACATTAATTTTTATTACATGGGAAACCCCTAGATGATGATTTGACTGGGTTAAACAAATAAGTCACAATTTGGTAAATGGTAATTTTAAGTTACTTGCTCAAAAGCTTACAAAAAGCTTTTCACTTTACTGAAAAATATGAATAGTTTAGGGGGTTTTGTTAAAGACGACAATAAAGGATTTAAAAAAAATTCCATTCCTCTCCTCTGAAACCCAACAAAAAACCCACAAGGAGCATGGAAGAGAGGGAACACTCTGTCTTCAGTGAACAATGAAATGGCCAGAGTCCCAAGCCATAAATCATGGAACACACCTGCCAAAGACTGTAAAATCTGTGCCAAAATGAGAGGGAAGGCTGGGAGCTGGCAAGTATCCCTTGGGTGCTGAGTGCGGGGTAGCTCTCCCTAGGACGACGTGGGACAGTCCTCCAAGGCCCATCATAGATCCTCTGATCACAGAGGGCAGATGAGGACTGGACCGCGAACTGCCCCGAGAACATCCCTGCGGAGCCGCAGGACAGGGGGCGCCGAAGGAGACATGGCATTCATGGGCCTCCTAGCCAAGGAAGGCTGCCAGGGGTGAACTGGGGGGAAGAAGCGTCAGCAGTTGCTGCATTAGTCCACGGTGAGCCTGTTGTGCAAAGGCTCTTGTCCGAGTCACAGCGGCCATGCAAATGCCAAGAGCTGAACAGAGATGTGGACAACAGAAATGCAAGTGTGGTACCAACCAAGGTGTTGCACACAACAGATGTAAGCTGCCCTCGCTCATCCCCTGCCCGTTTGTTCGCACACAGCTGCCCTGGGGGCTCAGGCAGAAAACCTACGCAGCACACCAGGCGGGCGGAGGCACAGAGAAGGAGGAGGAGGAAGTCGGGTTTCAGGGAAAGGAAGAGCACGCCAGAGTCACAGGAATGGTGGTCATACCACAAAGCTATTACCCAGGGAACAGTTCCAATAAATCGGCTCTGTATTCCGGAGGAAAGTATGGTCCTGGGGTCTGGCAGGAAAGTAGCTTTAAAATGAAGTTTGAGCTCAAAAAGAGATTGTAAGTCAATAGAAGGAGAAGACAACTGGAACAGTCAGGAGCAAAAAAAAAACCCCAAAACCACAGATTACAAACAACAACAAAATTAAAATGACAGGAGAGAGAGAGACGTGTAGAGGCTGGAATGCCGCACTTACTGCTATGGGTGTGGAAGAGAGAGAGGTCAACCCCAGTGCATTGGTGTTCATGAAGAGAACAGAACAAATGGCACAGAAAATGAATGAGAAAAATATTCAGAGATAATAATGGAGAAATTATTAATGACAAATAATAATAAAAACTTTCTTTGATAAGCTCTGGTCTGTATGTCCTTATGGCATACCACGGGCCAACAAAATATGACCCAGTGTGACATAGCCTGCCTACAGTGAAGAGCTTCATGGATGAAGAAAGAGCCCACGGGCCTCTGAGGGCAGTCAGGTACAGAACAGAAGCTCCCTGTCTGGCCGTGCATATCCTCACTGTAGCATTCAGGGCACGAAGGCAGTGGAACAGGGGCCATGTGGTTTAAAGGGAAAGAAAGTCTGACCCAAGAATCTGCTCTTCTTGGTGTTCTTCATGTAGAAAGGCCTCAGGGAAATACAAATCCAAACTGCAAAGAGATCCCAACTCACACCAGTCAGAATGGCTAAAATCAACAACACAAAAAACAGTAGATGATGGTGAGGATGTGGAGAAAGGGGAACCCTCCTACAGTGTTGGTGGGAATGGAAGCTGGTGCAGCCACTGTGGAAAACAGTATGGAGGGTCCTCAAAAAATTAAAAATAGAGCTTCCCTACTATCCAGCAACCGCACTACTGGGTATTTACCCCCAAAGGATACAAACACTGTGATCTGAAGGGGCATGTGAACCCCAATGTCCACAATAGCCAAACTATGGAAAGAGCCCAGATGACCATTGACAGATGAATGGATAAAGAAGATATGGTGTATATATAAAATGGAATATTACTCAGCCATCAGAAGGGATGAGTACTTACCATTTACATCAGCATGGATGGAACTAGAGAGTATTATGCTAAGTGAAATAAGTCAATCAGAGAAAGATAATGATATGATCTCACTCATATGTGGAATTTAAGAAACAAAACAGGATCATAGGGGAAGAGAGGAAAAAATTAAATAAGATGAAATCAGAGAGGGAGACAAACCATAAGAAACTCTTAATCATAGGAAACAAACTGAGGGTTTCTGGGGGGTGGGTGGGTGGAAGGATGGGGTAACTGGGTGATGGGCATGAAGGAGGGCAAATGATGGAATGAGCACTGGGTACTATACGCAACTGATGAATCACTGACCTCTACCTTTGAAACTAATAATGTGTTATGTATTGAATTTAAATGGAAATTTAAAAATAAAAAATAAATAAAATTTAAAAAAAGAAGGCAACAGAGAGGCAGGCAGAGAACACGTGTCCATAAGCCCATCGCCAAAATCCTGCAGGGCCAAGATGACTCAGCATAAATGCACAGACGCTGATGAAAACAATGGGAAGTGAGTAATGAATTCGTTTATGTACAGGGTGAAGACTAATCAGCAACTGCAACTCAGAACAGACCATAATATCAGAAATCCTTACATCACCTAAGTTGTATCACAGAGGCTAACTGGAGGTTTGGGAGAGCGGTGGGAGGACTGAATGCTCTTATGTCCTCGTCCCTCTTAGCAGGGGGCCAGTAGCTACTCTCCAAAGTCAAAATGTGTCATTAAAAACAACCATCTAAATTTCCTGTTGCTTTTTTCAGTTTTCTTCATTAACATTACGGGTTCTTTAGGGGTTTAATTGTTATGACGAAAAAACCCTCAGATGTTCAACAACTCCTTTAATTCTACTTTAGTTCCCTTTTTTTCTAATATACCTAATAAAACTGCATTACGTTTTTAAATTAAAACTGCATTACACAAAATGATCATCAAATATCAACATTATTCACACATTGATGATCACATATTAGTGTTATTTTATGTAGTTTGAATGGCTTTTAAAAAAACTTTCCTTTAATACTTTTCTGCTTTTTTTTTTTTTAAGATTTTATTTATTCATTTGACGCAGAGAGAGAGAGATTACAAGTAGGCAGAGAGGCAGGCAGAGAGAGAGGAGGAAGCAGGCTCCCTGACGAGCAGAGAGCCCGATGTGGGCCTCGATCCCAGGACCCTGGGATCATGACCTGAGCCGAAGGCAGAGGCTTTAACCCACTGAGCCACCCAGGCGCCCCATACTTTTCTACTTCTTGAAGTCTTGGTCGTGGGCATGTTTCTTTCTTTTTTTTTTTAAGTGCAATCATTTTACTATATAAATAAACAGCTAAAAAATCAGGTATCAATTACAGTGCCAAAAAATCCCCATGGAAGTAGATTACTAGAATTAATTACTGTCTCAGAGAGGAGGAAAGAAGGGAAAGAGGGAGGGAGGGAGGAAGGGAACTCCCTGTATAAAAGATAAGTTAAAAAAAAAAAAAAAGACAAGTCACGGGGATGAAAAGTACCGTGTGGGGAATACAGTCAGTAATACTTTAATGATGTTGGGTGGTGACAGGTGGTGACCCTGACCGCGGTGAGCACTGAGTACTGTATAGACTTGGCCAATCACTATGTCATACACCTGAAGCTAATGTAACATTTTGTGTCATGTACACTTGAATTAAAGACATAAATTACCAATAAGAAATAATAGGGATTCAAGCCTAGGAAATGGCTTAAATACTGGCGCAGCCACATGTGGGACCCCTCTCATAGCACCATCGGGGATTTGGCTGTTGGGTGTGTTGTCTGCAGACACTCCATGTGACAGGTGCACAATTCTCATTGCAGTGTTCCGTCAGTTGTGGTGTTGGAACCCAGAGAAGAAAGCAGGTGTGTCAGAGGCTCACAGCCAAAGGCCGGCGCATTCCCCTCAGTGAGATGATGTGCCGAGACCTTCCAGGGCCTCCTCTCGTAAGATCTTGCCAGATGCCTGCGTGCACTAGTAAGTATGTCCAAGTGATGCTTCCGCGGATATGCTCGTTCTATTCCTCTCATCCCGATGGCTTTACTTCCCATAAAGCAGCACGTTCCTAATCTGTGCAAATGCATCTGTTAGGCTTCCTCCCTTGCATTGGTACTTCCTTCTATCCTTCACATGGCCATGATTTCTTCCACTAACAATTTAGGAGTATTCCTTGTAGAAGTTAAGCTGGACTACTTTCCAGTTTACGTTGCCAAAGATGCATTTGTATCCATTCCAGTAAGAGTAGAAGGGCTAAGCATTTTTAAGTATTTAGGTATCTATGTTTGCGTATAATCTAAAACCAGCAAGGATGAAAACATTAATTATCATTGTTTTTTTTAATGGTAGTTTGGGCACTTCTTCAATTAATTCTAAATAACAAGGTTAGTATAAAGAGTTAAGAGAATGGCTTCATTATATCCAAAAGCTAATATGCATGTCGGACTCCTCTGTATTTTCCGTGTACATTAACAGAATATATGTTTGCACATACGCTTGCGTGTTTCATGTTAGAGGGTGGGTGACAACACATGAAGATAAGACAGCAGAGACCTGGGTGGCTCAGTTGGTTAAGCGCCTGCCTTCAGCTCAGGTCACGATCTTGGAGTCCTGGGATCAAGCCCCATATTGGGCTCCCTGCTCAGCGCGGAGTCTGCTTCTCCCATTCTCTCCACCCCGCTTGTGCTCAATGTCTCTCAAATAAATAAATAAGATCTTAAAAAAGAAAGAAAGAAAATAAGGCAGCAGAGTAGTAGGGGGAGGTGGGGTTCAGAGCAAGAGGAAAGACATACTAGAACTGCACAGCTTCTGGGTCTGTCCCCCGCTGTCTTGTTCACAGTCTTTATTCACCTGTAAAGTGAATTCACCTATAAAGTACCTCAGGCACCCTCCTGAGCTTATAGTAGAAAACAAAAATCAGAAATTAACTATTATGTTAATGCTGCTTAAGGAAAAAAAAAAACCCTGAGATATAAAATCCAAATATACCAACAACTTTCCTGGAGAAACTCATAAAACAAAGTAAAACAAACACACAAACAATTTTAAGTTAAAAAAAAAAGAGTAGAATTTTTTTGACTATTTATTGCATTTATTGTGTGGAGCTCCTTGCATGCATTATTTGAGGCCTTTAGTCCCCACCAGTTTGTGAGACAGATATTATCCCCATTTAGAGACAAAAAAATCCAAGACTTAGGGAATGTACAAGACTCAACCAAAGATCCGTAGCTGTCAGTTGGATACGTTAGCCTGTTTGACCACACATCTGTCTTATTCTTGAGTCCACACTTTAGCTGCCTCTTTATGCTGATTCATGGACAACGTCAAATTTTTCCTTGAGAATTCTTCAAGAACACATTTCCAAAATCTTGAGATTCCAAAAATTTGATATTCCAAGTTTCCTCATGTCCTGGAATTCAAGAATGCCTGTGGCATATGGCAACGTGTCATGCTTCAAAATGCTTATCGATCTGATTTTTATTAATTGTGATCTTGTTTGGAGGTTCTAGCAGGGGAGCGCAGCTACTCATATATTCTTGACCGAAGAACGGTCCTCTCCTCTATCGGGGAAGGTCATCCTCTTCGACCGAGCATGCAGCTTCGGGAGGGACACACATGGAGCAGTGAGGGAGGAAGGGGACACTCACCTAGCCAGCCAGATCAGCCGAATCAACCCTGGCGATCAATGGGGTGACAGATGTCGTAGCCAGATCGCCCTCACATCCTGATTTTTATTAATTGTGGATGGCTGCATAGCAATGCAATTAGACTGTACCCTGCCTTTGAA
Organism: Ailurus styani; assembly: GCA_002007465.1. Taxonomy (NCBI): domain Eukaryota; kingdom Metazoa; phylum Chordata; class Mammalia; order Carnivora; family Ailuridae; genus Ailurus; species Ailurus styani. Next base: position 1,098,934 of record LNAC01000272.1, read on the forward strand.
AAGAATGAGATTAAAGGGGTACTGGAACTTCCTCTAAGACAATCACAGGATAGCATGCGGAAATATATCGTGGTTGTTAGGGTATACAACATGGTGCAGATAAAATTATAAACTATTACAGCATGCAGTGGAGAATGGAGCAAAATTATAAGCTTTAGGGAGGGCAAAAGAACAAGAAAAAAGCCAGTAATATTTCTTCTTTCCCCACCCCATTCCCTAGCTTGCCAAACATGTGGGTCATGGAAACAGAGAAGAGAGGGGAATGCCTGCTCCTAACCCTGCCAGATCACCCCGAGCTGGGCCTCCATTCACGCTGTAGCCTGGCTCACGCCATCACCTTTGCTCAGTGGCCCTGGCGTGCTGAGATGTGGCTTCTCCCTTTGCACTGTGTTGTGGCAGCCTCTTTTCCCCACCACCATCTCACAAACCCAAGTGATGCACTTGGCATTCCCCCATCCCCCCAACCCCTGTTGTCTCGAATCATTTCCCCACTGCCATTATGCACTCAGCACTAACACTGCCCTCCACACACCTTCCAGGACATCATACATGGACCTACAGACACCACCTGCCTTTTTCCAGCACACACTACCACCAGGCCCATTCTTCCTCGCTGACAACCAACCATGTCCATGACCTTGCTAATACCTTGATATCCCTATCGCATACCATCGTTGACCTCCTTGACCCCCGCCCCACACCCTGGCGTGATCACACTTGCTCAGATGTGGCCCTCAGAAGTAGCTTCCTGCTCACCCTCCCCAACCTCCATCTCACTCCTGCTTGATGGTGAAAAGTCTCACTATAGATATTCTTGCCCTTCCTTCAACTCTCGCCTTGATAACCTGCTCACTTCGACCCTGGAATTACTTTTCAGGTGATATTTGTTTGGCTTTGGGTTCCCTGGCCTGAGCTACTGGGATTCATTGAAGGAAATAATATCACCATCCTTCATAGTCATGCTCTCTGATTTACCTGGGCATCATGTGTTTTTCCCTATTTCCTAAGAATCCCCTAAAAATTCACCGTAGTAGCTGTCTATGCCGCAGTAGTTCTGATTCCCTTTCTCTGTTGGTGCATTTGTCTTTTATTCTACTGGAACTGTCAAGACCCATGTGGCATAATGTCCTCTGACTTTCCTCTCCCCTTCACCTCACTTCTGCCTGCCCCACCTGCTCCCCAGACTAGAAATGTATGGTCTTCATTATAGGCCTGACCTTTGCGTTATTGAAGGGGATCTGAATACAAGAAAAAAGCCAGTAATATTTCTTCTTTCCCCACAAGGGGGTACGAGCCCACTGTGTTGTGACCTTTAGTCCCTCTCAAGCCTCCACTTCTAGATAAGTCTTCCAACTGGTGCTTCCCAACTCGGGTTTAAGTAAGACCCATTCTCTTTGGAGGAGTGAGTTTTGCTGGTCTTCATTTTGATCATTTTGATGTGCAGTGGGGGGAGGGCAGGTGGGAGAAATGTCTTGAGCACTACACGGTCCACTTCTGCCTCAGCCCACATCTCCCCTCCATTCCCTGCCTTCCCCCATGGCAGACATTGACCCCTTGCTTGAATTCTTTCTCCCGCCATATCTAGTGACTGGCGTTCTTATTCCTGAAAGACCATTACTAACCCTGCCTTCCCCAATAACCTTTCTTAGTTGTATTAATCTCTGGAAGGTAATACAACATTGCAGTTAAGCTAAGTTACTTGAGTTACAATTCCAGTTGTTCCAGTCCCTCATCTTGTGACATTGGGGAAGTTACTTAATCTCTGCCAGCCTCAATTTCCTCCTCTGTAAAATGGGAATAGTCACTGTATCTACCTCATAGGATTGTTCCGAGAAATAATGTTTATAAAGTGCTTAGAAACAATGCCAGGCATATGTTAAAGCCTCAAAAATATTGGTTATTTTTAATGCCATCCTTTTTTTATTAACATATCATGTATTATTTGTTTCAGAGGTACACGTCCGTGAACCATCAGTCTTACACAATTCACAGCGCTCACCATAGCCCTCCCCAGTGTCACCCAGATACCCCATCCCTCCCACCCCCCTCCATTCCAGCAACCCTCAGTTTGTTTTCTGAGACCAGAGTCTCTTAAGGTTTGTCTCCCTATCTGGTTTCATCTTGTTTCATTTTCCCCTCCCTTCCCCTATGATCCTCTGTCTTGTTTCTCAAATTCCTCAAATCGGTGAGATCATATGATAATTATCTTTCTCTGATTGACTTATTTCGCTTAGCATAATACCTTCTAGGTCTACCCATGTCATTGCAAATGTCAAGATTTCATTTTCTTATGGCTGCATAGTATTCCATTGTATATATATACCACATCTTCTTTATCCATTCATCTGTTGATGGACAGCTGGGCTCTTTCCATAGTTTGGCTATTGTGGACATTGCTGCTATAAACATTTGGGTGCACGTGCCCATTCGGATCACTACATTTGTATCTTTGGGGTAAATACCCAGTAGTGTGATTGCTGGGTCGCAGGGTAGCTCTATTTTCAACTTTCTGAGGAAACTCCATTGCCATCCTTTTAATTCCTGTTATAGCTTTAAGATAGAATAAAATATCACAGAGCAACTTGTGCTGTATCTTGTGTTCCCTGAGGGTGGGAGCTTGTATGGGGTAGGTTCTCAGTAGCCCTGGACTTTTCTCCACACAGGCCCCTGGAAGTGCTTATCACAATGACTTATACCCATAGAAATGCTTTTGAAATATGTCAGACTTGGATTGTCCCCATATTTCTGTTAGAAGTCTCTCTGTCTTGGTTCCTTTCTTTCTGTTTTTAAGACTTATTTGAGAAAGAGAGCAAGCGTGTGTGCACAGGGGGAGGGGCAGAGGGAGAAGGAGAGAAGCACAAGCAGACTCCATGCCGAGTGCAGAGTCTGACATAGGGCTCAACCCTGAGATCAGACCTGAGCCTAAACCGACAGTAGGTCGCTCAACCGACTCTGCCACCCACGCATCCCTTCCTGTCTTGGTTTCTAATTAAGGATCTGAAGAAAAAAATAATAATAACAGAAATGTGTTTGATTTTAGGTTTTTTAAATTACAGTTCTAGGCTTTTAGGTTTCCTGAGATTTGGTGAAGCATTCTTATTTTTCTTATTTTTTTTCTTATTTTTTGTCAAAGTACTGAGATGAAGGTGGTTGAGGCAGGGGAGGCAACCCAGGTATGCACTAGGTGACTGAAATGTCAAGAGAAGATATGCCTTGCAGGGGTTATCCCGAGCACACTCACCTCTCTGCAGATCTTGGGCTCCCTCTTGGTTCCAATCCCATATCTGCCTTGTTAGCTCTCCCACCTCCCACACACACTTTGCGCTTCAGGCCCCCTGCCTCCACTCTCCCTGTAGCTTCTCGGTTCTAGTGACACCCATGCTGCCTGACATAGATGCAGCCCTTGGAAACCTGGCAGGGCACAGGCCCACCTGGATGGCACCCATCTCGGGATTGGATCATCTGTCCTGCAGCATCCAAGGGCGTATGCTCAGTCATTCACTCATTTATTCATTCAATAAAGAGTAAGACCTTACTCTGTACCTGGCGTTATGCTGTGCCCTAAGGGTAGAGACAGTCTCTCTTCCTAGACATCCATGGTCTTCAGTGTCAGATGATACGATTTCCTTATTAATTCTTTCTGCGATCATTCACCAGGTGCCACTGTGTTTTAGGTATTATGATACGAAATGGAAAAGATGCATCCTCTTGTTTCTAAGATCTCGGAGTCCAATGGGAGAGAAATATATATAAACAGATGAGGATAGTAAGTGCCACCGGTGCCACTTACCATGATAGAATGCGGAAGGCAGTGGTCGATGCCCCTGGAGGAGGGGGAGGTCAGGGAAAGTTTTATAGGGGAGGTTCCCCTGGGCAGAGTTCTGCAAAATAAGTGTCCCTTCCCTAGGCTCATGTGGAGGAGAACACAGGAGAATCTGAGAGACGAGAGCAGTGTGGACAAAGGCAGAGGGTGTCATATGGAATCCTTTGACTGGAAAAACCACCAGAAATGACACAGGATTAGAACATAGGCTCAAGATTATGACAAAAGAGAAAGCTTGAGAATTTAGTTGTAGAGGCTATTAGGACTCCAGGTTAAGGAGTTTAGATTTTATCCAAGAAGGAGAAGACACAGTCAGATTTTATTTTGGTTTATTTACTCTGACAGCTATATGGAGACATTGGATAAATGCAAGGGTGCAGGTTAGGAGTCGGGGTAAGGGACTGTGGCAATATCTAGGTAAGAGAGCATTGCAGTGGATTCTCAGAATGTTTCAAATATCCTACCCAAGTACCTCAAACTGGGAGCTTGACAGGATAGGGACAGGGTGTGCTTAAGTCTTTAACAACCAGCTCTGGGGTCGAGGGGTGGTGAGGAGGGGTAGTTACTATTTGTTTTTTTTGCTGATTTCTGTGGTGTAAGTACTCCCATCATGGCCGACTTTGGGTGACCGATGTGACACGGTTGAATGCAGAGTTGGAGACAGGTACTAACAACCTCACTGACCCGAGAGCCAGTAAGAGGAAGGGCCAGAACACCACAGGACAAGGAGGAGTCATGATGACTTTCTGCTTTCTGGTGTGGGGTAATTGGGAGAAAGTGATACCATTAACTCAGAAAATACAGGAAAAGGAGGATACTTGGGTTGGGCTGGGAGACAGACATAACGTGTTTAGATTATAATATTTTAAACTTGAAGTACCAAGAAGAGATTTCTGATAAGCAGTGGATAACTAGGTCTGGAGCCCCAGAGAGAGGTCCAGGCTAGACAGATAAACTAGACTAGATAAATTAGATCTTATTAACTAGACCAGATAAACTAAACTAGATAAACTAGACCAGATAAACTGGATTGATAAACTAGATAAACTAGACCAGATAAACTAGATAAGATAAACTAGACCAGGTAAACTAGACCAGATAACCTAAACAGATAAACTAGACTAGATAAACTAGGCCAGATAAACTGGACCAGATAATCTAGACATACAGACTAGGCCAGATAAACTGGACCAGGTAAATTAGAATAATAAACTATCCTGGCAAATTAGACGAGATAATCTAGACAGACAGAGGAAGCCAGATACTCTAGACAGATAAACTAGACTAGATAAACTAGACAGATAAACTAGACTAGAGAGTCCAGATAATCTAGACAGGTAAACTAGACTAGATAAATGAGGCAGATAAATTAGACCAGATAATCTAGACAGATAAACTAGACCAGACAATCTTGACAGATAAATTAGACTAGATCAACTAGGCCAGCTAAACTGGACCAGGTAAACTAGAATGATAAATTAACCCAGGTAAACTAGGCCGAGTAACCTAGACAGATAAACAGACTAGATAAACTAGGCAGGTAAACTAGACTAGATAAACTATACAGATAAACTAGATCTGATAAACTAAACCTAATAAACTAGATAAACTAGACCCAATAAAGTAGACTGATATATTAGACTATTAGATATAAACTAGGCTTGATAAATTTGATTAAACTAGACTAAGAAAACTAGACAGATAAATTAGACTTCATAAACGAGACCAGGTAAACTAGACCAGATAAACTAGACTGATAGACCAGAATTGATAGACTGGACCAGATCAAGTAGATCAGATAAGCTAGGCAGCTCCGAGTTGCTCATAACACCTGCAAGGTCATCTCAGGAGAAGGTCAGGGCGTGAAGAGAAAGTAGCCGAGCGTGACACCAGAGGGGAAGCCGCGGCACGCAGAGCAGTATCAATGAGCTGCGGCCAGAAAGGCCCCTGTGAGGGTGAGAACACGTAAGTGGAGGGACTTCTTGGAGAAGTGAGTGAATAAGGGAGCCACGTGTCCTAGAATGACCACTAAGAACGCGGAAGGGAGACTTTGTATTTGTCACTGGGGGGACCGACCACGGGTGGCCTTTCCCAGAGAGCATTTAGCGGGAACCTGTGAGCCAGATGGCATCCGGTTGGAAAGTGCCCAAGAAGCAACAAACAGAAGCCACGGTCAGGCTGACGTGGCATTTACCGTAGCCGGCTTCCCTGGCGCCGCAGGGCTGTCACGGCTCATTTAGCAAGTCCTACCCACAGCACCCCTGCATCCCCCTCTCAGCTCCCATGCCTCTACCCTCAGAGGAGTTTGGAGAGAGTCCAACGTGCCCAGGTTCTTGGTTGAGCTGCAGATGATCTTGCCGGCTCTTCTGTGCTCATGGAGGGACCGGGAGCCAGAGCCAGCACCAGCCCGGCGGCCACACTCAGGGCTGGGCTCTGATGGTGCTGGGATTGCAGGGGGGGTTCTAGGAAGGCTTAGAGGACACATCGCAGCTGAAACCCATTCGGGCGTGGCCGGAGGCATATGCTGGCAAGACCAAGTGTCATACCCAGCCCAGATGGCTTGGGGCAGAAAGCTGGCCTGGCACCAAGGCTTAGAGTTACGGTAGGAACAGGATTGGATTAAGGCAGGACTCAGACAAGCAAGGAGCTGAAACGCAATTGCCATAAACAGCCTCAGGTTCCCACGGCTGGCATCTGTTGGGTAGGGCAGGCTGGCAGAAGACCAAAAGGAAGACCTGTAGAAGAAGTTCTTTTCTAGAAAAGCCAGAAGATGTGGCATTTCTCACATCCAGCACAGCAGGAGAGGTCGAGGGATGGATTGGTACCCTATACCGGCCTGCAGCCCCTCCAGGAGGAAGCCATAGACGATACCCTCCCCAGTCAGGCTTAGCCAGTGTGGCAGTCCAGGGGCACTTTCTAGGGGCAGGAGGAGGCAGTCACCCAAAACCAGACCAGTTCTTGCCTAACAACTGTGTCCAGTGATGTCATGGTCCAGGCACTTCTCCAAAGGAACCCACAGGAGTCCCAAGAGGACTGGTCCAAGCTGTGCAACCTGGCAGCCTGGCAGAGCCTGAACCCCGCATCACTCCCCAGGCACACCTGCTAACTCACCTGCTCCGTACCCATCATGAGCACTTGTGAAAGCCTGGCTGGGAAGGGAGCCAGCCAGGGTCACAGGGCTGACCTTCCAGCGAATGGGCATGCAGCCAGAGGGAGCAGATGGCCTCTCACGTGGCTAACTCAGCCCCTTGGGCAACTTCCTCGCCAAGGCTGAACACTGCCCATCACCTTTAGACTCCCCTGGCTGCTTTGGAAGGGGTCAGGGCCCCAACTGGATTAAGCCTCCGGCTTAACTGAGGAACATCTGCCTACCAGTAGGCCGAAAGGTAATTAGAACCCACGTCCCTGGTCGCTTCTAGGGCACCGGGATGCTGTGTGGGCCTATACTGCCCTCAGATCATCCCCAGCCTGACCCATTCAGCTAGACTGGCGTGCTGCATTGCCTGCGTGGGCTTTCGCCTCCCAGTAAGTGCAGAAACGTTCCAGCAGTGACCTCGTCCTTCGCAGCATGGCAACCCTGAAATAGCCTGTCTCCTCACTTACCTTAGTTGCACGAATTCAAAAACCTGAGTCTGGCCCAGTTTGTATAGTGATTTTGAAGCTATCCACGTGCACATCCATCTTTCCACTGTCAGCCACATGACCCATGTGGGTCCCATGACCAGACGGGGCATTCACCGAGATCCTTGTACATAACGGTGAGGGATCTGTGTGGGGAGACAGGCACACATCTGTGTAGATACCATGCTCACATGTGTGCAGGGCCACACGGGTGCACACATCCTGCCTGTGACAACGATAGGCCACTTAGAAGTATTTATAGGCTCCAATATAGGTACATAAAATTCTAAGTAGGTAGGGAATGAGAAAGGGAAACAAACGAGGCTGACACATGATTCGGTCTTAAACTGTACACTCCTCTCGTGTGTGGGCACAGATTTGGCTCCAAACTTGCCAACACGACAGCCATCTTGAAAAGGCAGCCTGGTCAGTGACACAGTTTGGCTTGCTTTGGCTAAGAAACGAGCTAATTACTCAGGGTAGTAAATGATCCCTGAGCCCGAGACCAGAAAGAAATCCTCCTTCGGGCTTCTTCCAGAAGACCCCACATGCTATACAGACTTTGGCCGGGTTCGCACAGAGAACACAGATACTGATTCCTTATTCTCCTCTCTCGACCGGCGACATCCCATCACGTTGCCTTTCAGTAGAAGAAATGGGGTCAGGAACGCCTTTCTCTGCTGCCTTGGTTTAATCCAGCGGTATGCTTGGCGGCTCTCAAACTTTGCTGCGTGTTTCAGGCACCCCGAGAGCTCATCCAAATTCCAGTGCTCAGGTTGTACCCCATAAGTCAGAATTTCTAGGGGTGGGACCCAGGACATTGAGATGAACAAATAATAATACAGGTACTTCTAACAGGCATCGAAGTTTGAGAGCCACGGCTTTCATTGATATTGAACCCCTGGATACTGGTTGTTAACATCTGGACATACTTGGGGTGCTGGCTGGCTCCTGGTTAAGCGTCTGCCTCTTGACTGCAGCTCAGGTCATGATCTCAGGGTTGTGAGATGGAGCCCCGCATCAGCGTGGAGCCTGCCAAAGATTCTCCCTCTCTCTCTCTCAAAGAAAAAAAATATGGACATACTTCCCGAATGGTTGGTAAATAGCCTCTGTCTGCACACCCGTGCTGTGCACGTTGTTAAGTATTTCGGACAGCATCTCTGCCTATGATAATGGATAAGCTGTATGTGAGCCAGCGAATCCCTACGTTTTCTTCGACTTTTGAATGTGCAACAGTACATTCAACGTCCTATGCTGCCGAGTGAAAGAACATCTGTATGCCTCAGCTGGCAGGGGTGAACTTGACCTCCTCCATGGAGACCGTACCCGACAGGGAAGTGCGTGTTGTGGCAGATCACCCAGCTCCTCTTAGAGATGGGCTGAGGAGCGTCACAGGTGATCCCTGGACAGGAGTCCGGCCTACCAGGAGCGTCTCTGCAGGGTCTGCATGCAGACTCATGCGTGTCCTTCACCAAGAACATCTTCTACCATAGAAATGATGGGTTCACCCCTGTGGTTTTCCTGAATGCACTGGTACCACCCCACCCCAGCAAGCAGCGTGACCCTATGGGGCTCATAAGCCACCCAGGAGGACTCCAGGAGTTATTCTGGAAAAACAGGGTCTCAGTAAACCCATCACAGCTACTGCCATGGGCCGGAGAGGGCCGTCTAAGTAGAGACTCAGTCTGATTCTTCTCCTGGTGTATCTCTGCAAGTGCCCCAAGCTGGAGGCTCTATAACCGGGATCCTCCAAGATAATGAGGCCCCCAATCCCATCACCTTCTGAATCTAGCAATACCCTTGATAGGAGTCTGGTCTCCCTTCTGTCACCCCGCGCTGCTTCTAGGTCCTCCAGGTTCCTATGGACCTAAGTGTATCAACAAAGAGGGACCAGGTTTCCACGCACACCATGCTTCTGCCCTTTCAGAATCACCCTGGGCTCAGTGAGGGCTTCCTGCAGCCCCCATCCAGGAACAAGCTAGAGCCAGCCGCGTCTCTCAGGGGGGCGGAGGGAGGGGTGTTCCTCTCGGACTGCCCTTTGTCAGCTCTTGGGGTCATGGAGGGCGTGCGTACTGAGTGCTCAGTACTGGGTTGTGCATTTGGTATAAACATCCAACCAAACTTTCACACTCCCCCGCTGAAAGCACTAGCATTACCCACATTTCCTAGGCAGGAAAACTGAGGCTCAGAGAGATCAGGAGACTTGTCTGAGGGGCAGAGCTAAGATCCAACCTCAGGTTTGTCTGGCTTCAGAGAGCCTGTTCTCTCTTCTGAGATCACACGCTTCTTCAGGCCCTGCTGCTTTGACTGACTTGCTCTGGTTGTCGGCTGCCCTTAGCCACCTCGTCCTCACCTCCAGATTCTTTGAATGCATTCGCCCATGTTCCCGCTTTGCTTTCTCCCCCAGAGCCGACGTGCCTCTGGCTGAGTTGTATCAGCAAGGGGGTGTCTGATATTGGGGGCCGCCACCAATATCAGATACCCCCCCTTACTAATATAAACACTTCACCTCACCTCTCCCCAAATCAGGGCTTTGCAATATAATTTATACATTTTATGCCATTCATTCAGATTTCCATTCTTTACTGATAATGTACTAAATAGTTGTGACATTTACCTTAATTTGTGGATATACAGCATACAGTTATTTATCTTTTCATTGTCAGCTGTTTTTTTCCTTTTGTAAAATTTAAATTCAATTAGCCTGCATATAGTACATCATTCATTTCAGATGTAGTGTCCAGTGGCTCATTGGTGGCCTACTATACCCAGTGCTCCTCACATCACTTGCCCTCCTTAATGCCCATCACCCGGTTACCCCATCCCCGCACCCACCTTCCTTTCCATGACCTTCCATTTGTCTCCTGGAGTCCAGAGTCTCTCATGGTTTGGCTCCCTCCCTGATTTCTTCCCACTCAGTTTCTCCTCCCTTTTCCTATGATCCTCTGTGGTATTTCTTATATTCCACATATGAGTGAAACATATGATAATTATCTTTCTCTGATTTATTTCGCTCAGCATAACACCCTCTAGTTCCATCCGCGTTGATGTAAAAGGTAGGTATGCATCCTTTCTGGTGGCTGAGTAATATTCCATTGTATATATGGTGAGCTGTTTTAAAAGAGGAACAAAGATACATTTGTTGACTTGCATTGGCCTTAGAAGATTGCTGTCAGAAAGCTTATATTATGGAGATATTTGTTCACATTTTCCTTCTTTTTCTCCCCCTGCAGAAACGAAACCAGAGACGAAGACAAAACCTGGGGAGCAGGGGCCCCAGATCCTTGGTGTCCAGAGAGTCTACATTCAGACAAGGGAAGAGAAGCGCATTAACCTGACCGTGGGTAGCAGAGCCTATTTGCTGCCCAACACATCGGTGGTTATTAAATGCCCAGTACGACGATTCCAGAAATCCCTGATCCAGTGGGAGAAGGATGGCCATTGTCTGCAGAACTCCAAACGGCTTAGTGTCACCAAGTCGGGCTCCCTAAAAATCCACAGCCTGGCAGCCCCTGATATCGGCACGTACCGCTGCGTGGCCGGCTCCGCGCAAGAGACCGCGGTTCTCAAGCTCATTGGCACGGACAACCGGCTCATTGCACCCCCGGCGCTCGGGGAGCGCGTGCAGGGTTATCCGGGGATGGACCACGAGGAAGTCAATGGCTTGGGAGCCACGTGGCAGAAAATGAGGCGGCTATGGGGTAACAAAAATGAGCTTTCTGCGGACGACGGCCAAAGGGCTAAGCAGCCTTTCTGGAGGGCTCTGTTGGGTCCCTGCGGGAATTCTGCAGGAAACCCCAACTCCTGGGAGTTTAAGAATAAGCAGTTTGAAGCAGCAGTTAAACACGGAGCGTATAGCATGGAGACAGCGCAGTTCGATGAGCTGATCAGAAACATGAGTCAGCTCATGGAAACCGGAGAGGTCAGTGACGACCTCGCATCCCAGGTGATCTACCTACTGGTGGCCGAGTTAGCCAAGGTGCAGCCATCGCGCGCGCCCTGGAGGGGAGCCCAGGAAGGGGTGCCTCCCGCCGCGCAGCTGAGGGGGGAAACGAGGAGGAGGCCTCCAAGCTCGGATGTGGAGAACACCGGCAAGCTGACCTTCAAGCCCAAGGGGCCTGTTCTCATGAGGCAAAGTGAGCCCACCTCGATTTCATTTAATAAAACAATAAACTCAAGGATTGGAAATACAGTGTACATCACGAAAAGGACGGAGGTCATTAATATACTGTGTGAGCTCCTTACCCCCAGTCAGGCCACCTACACATGGACCAAGGATGGGGCATCGTTACAACCCTCAGAAAAGTAAGTAAAAGAAGGATACAGTGTTCCCTGTGTCATACTTTCTTAATGGGCATTCCAGTTTTCTTGAAAAGACTTTCAAATTCCTTCTCCTGAGAATGTGTTTCTAACAGGATTCTTTAGGAAAGAGACCAAAAAAAAAAAAAAAAAAAAAAAAAAGGTTAGGATGTTTTTTTCACATATGCACTGGAATTTTAAAAATTCAACCCTACCATCCCCACCATTACCAAGACTGGGTACAGTCAGACTGAGTTTAAGCATGTATAGCCTCTCTCGTTGCAGGACACTTGATATTTAAAAATAAAATCCATATAAGGCCTCGAAAAAGTAATCATCCTTACAGTAATTGCACACCAGGTGGGAGCTGCAAATCAGAATTTATTTACGGTGTCCCTCTATACCTGGGAGATGTGCTATCTCCTCGGAGTTCATGTCGCCCCAAGAGTTCATAGTTTTCTGATGAGGTCACCGAGAGACAGAATCCCGAGATTAATTCACAGCCATCCGGAACCAGGGGCCCTATCTCCTGAACACCGCCGGGAATGTGTGGATATCACACAAATAACAGCCTTAGTAGGAAGACTGAGTATCTGAAGCACTTTTCTGTATCATGCAATGTGTTCTGTCATAAGAGCCAAGAATAAGGACCAAGGTTTTTGAGACGTTCACAACACAATATTTAGTCATAGTTTTATCATGATCTCCCTGTCAGTACAAAGATAGCACATTTCATTCATTTCACACAAAACAGCAGGGAATAACAAGTAGTCATTCATTTTTGCCTCCTTCCGTGTCTCTAAGTCTTGCTGTTTGTACACAGGACTGGGGATGCTTTGCTTGCTTTTCGCTTGCATTCAGAGAGCCCAAGCTTCCTCTAGGGATTGTTAAGAGAAACAGAACAGCAGATGTTAAATTTCTTTGCAGACCTTATTGTATTTTAAAAATGCAAATCTTATTTTTACCATGTCTTTTAGTGCATTTGAGCCTAATCTGTGAAACAGCAGAAGAAATCTAGGTAAAACTCAATTTTTCATGACAAATTATTAGGCTGTACCTTAGAGTGAGAAGGTAGAACAAATCTAACTTCTTCATTTTTTCCCTGGAACTCTGAACACAAGAGTCTAAAGTTTTCCCAGAGGAATAAACCTTCCAGATCAACTAGCTTAGCAGTTCACAAATCTTTTGGCCTTAGGACCCTTTTGAACCTAAAAAAAATTTTAAAAGCTTCTCCAAGAAGACTAAAGAGCTTTTGTAATGTGAGTTATAGCTATCGATATTTACCATATTAGAAATTGAAACATAAAACATTTAACATGCCTATTTATTAATCCACTTAGAACTAACAATAAGAAACCCATCCCATGTTCACATAAATAACGCTTTTTGAAAAAGCCACCCTTAAAGGAAATTACTGATAACAATGGCACTGTTTTATATCTTTGCAAATCTCTTTAATGTCTGGCTTAATAAAACACAGCTGGATTCTCATAAATGCTTCTCCGTTAAATATGTTGTGATACGTTGTTGTAAGTAAAGTTTATAAAAAAAATTCGGCCTCATCCAGATATGTGAGTTGGAAAAAGAAGGACATTTTCATAGCCTTTTCAGATAATCGTGGCTATTCTTTACTACTACAGTAGCTTCTGAAATTCCAGTCAGCTGGGATGTGGGCTCTAAAGCTGTATTTATGGAACATTGTTCCTCCCTTACAGTGAAGTATTGCCTTATCTTGCCCTTACAATGGATCTTTTGCCTACACATGATTTTTATAATATCATGCATTGATCATTTGGAAAACACTAGCTCCCTGAGTTACACCAATCTCCCCACCGTCGGCCCATTTCCTTAGACAACGTAAAGAATACACATATCCCGCAGTGTCACTACCCAACTCATCAGAAAAGTCTTTGAGTTTTGGAAAGCTGTCAAGCTCACAATGGAGGATACAAATTTTCCTAAAATTTTAATTTTCACGTGAAAGTCCGTGAAAATTAAACACCGTCAGTTGTTGTCCTTGAATGGGCCAGCTCCTTTTAGTTAATTTTTTAAAATAGCTGCCACATACCCCAGGCTGAATAATTATAATCTGTTAGCCATTCTTCTAAGTAAAAATGGTGTTCCATGAAAAAAAAAAAAAAACACTCGTTCAGCTTGCAAATCAGACATGTGGAGCTTTGTGTGTATTTCCCGTTCTGTATACAGAGTATTAAATACATACATGCTTGAGGGTTAAGATTTGGTAAAACCAGTTAAGTCTCATGGCTGTATTAAGGACATTCGTAAGGGAAACTGCCATTTTTGCTTTTGTGGCAAGTGAATGATGGCCAAGAACACAGGGACTCCTGGTACACATGGGGTATCTGTGCAAATGTCAGCACAGCAAGAAAGGCAAATAATGGCTTAGCATTATTAGGAAAATCGTTTTGACCTCATGAACCTCCAGGGTCCCCGACCACCCTGTGAGGACAGCTGAGCAATTTTCATTTTATAAGAAGCTGAGCAAGTTGAAGTGGTCAATTCATCTGTGGCCGTATCTGTAGGGCAGGGATGTGGTAGAGCGTGGCCAGTTTACCTAAATGTTTATTGAGCTGATTTCAAATAGCTTGACTTGATCACATGGAGTTAACGTGAGCTTCTGAGCCTGAGACTCCTGGAGGTCATATGAAGAAATGTTTTGACGTGGTACATCAGGCTCAAATGTGTTTCTGCATATTTTAAGGATCAATCATTTGATACCGAAGCAATTCCATATGGCTATTAAAAGTTTTCACTTTTAAGTTGTTAAGAGAATAAAAAAATAAGATCCATTCTTATTTCTGTTTTCTTCCTCAAACTTACCTAATAAATTTGTTCCCCTTACATTTCATTTCCTTGATGCAACAAAGGTTTTCACCTTTAGATATGTTTTTCTGAATCTCACATGACTTTTCAGTCCAGGTAACTCCAAAATGGAATTACGTTTCAAGAGCTTCTATCCAAGGAGAGGAAAGTGTGTAGGGGTGTAGGTGTTTGGATGCTAGCTGGGTAAGAAATCTCAGCCAGGACAGACAGACCGTGGGTAGATTCGCTGGGGCTGATGGCTGTGAAAAGATCAGCTTTGTCAAGAATAAGGTTGTCCAGCAGAGACCAAGGTCATATCTCTTCTAGAACCCTACCTGCTGTTCTCCAGTCCAGGGACTGACCCAGATACTGTGATTTCTCATTGTGTTGCTGAGACCTACACAGGGATGGTTTGAAGGGATGGTTTGAAGATCGCCAAATCGTATAAACATGTATAGGAAATAGTTGAAGAAAACATTTTAGTGTATTTATTTTTCAAATGTAGTTAGTCATTCTATTCTTGTTCTTAATTGACTATTCCTTAATAGGCATTTTAGATTTTAGACGCCAGATGTTAGTGTGAAGTTTGGCCCTACTAATAGCTAGGTCTGTCATACTCCTGGTTTTGGTCCAGGCAATTCTGCGCTTGTATTGCTGCCTGCTTTTGTGGATTTCCTATGTGTGTTGCAGAGGGCCTTGTGTCCTGCTGTTATGCACACTCTGTGCCATGATTCTGACCGTTTGTACATTTAGTCTTTGGAGGTTTTTGAGAACTTTCTATACAAAAGTTGTGATGTTAGGCACTGTCAGTGCACAGCTGTGAATAGGATTTGGTCCCTGCTTTTGAAAAAATCACAATCTGGTGGGAAGAAATAGATATTTCATCAAATAAATACGTGAACCAGAGCAGAAGGAGCCCAGAGGGGGAGAAGACAACTCTAGGAGGATTGGGGAAAGCTTTACAGGGAAAATTATATTTGATCCAGGATTCAGTGGCTAAGTCAGAGGTTGCCAGTGGCTAAGTCAGAGGGGGGGGGCATTCCAAATACAGTGAACGACATATGCAAACGCTCAGGGTGATGAAAGATCATGGAATGTTCTGGAAATTGTTAGAGGCTCATTATGGCTGGAGCACAGGGTGAGCAACATGAAGTGACAGGAAATGGAGCAGTGGCCCCAGCTCAGTTCATGAAGAAACACACAGCCTTTAGTGTCAGAATGGTCCGTGGGGCTAAGATCTGGAAAGTGGGAGGCAGCAGGGAAAAAAAGTCAGTGCAAAGACCACTGATCCAGGTGATCGAGAACCAGCTTCAATCGTTAAGAAAAAATTAAAATAAAAGCAGAACAAGCACCCTCTTTTCTTCCCTGAGTCATTACCTAATCTGCCAGGATACACCTGAGCAGCTCTGGTTCTTGTGGTATTTACCTGCTGGTGGTGATGGCTGTCCGTAGTTGGGAAGCCATACAGAGCTCATACAGGTCACCCCTGATTCTCAGCAGCCTGCTCCAAGACCAGTACAACGCAGTCTTAGCACCACTGCCTCCTCTGACTTCTTCATACGGTCAGTGAGGAGACAGCTAGTGCCAAGTCTCATTACCTGATGGCCTGCTCACTTCCGGTGTGAAATCCTGAACTGAAAAATCCCTACATGCTGACCTTGAGGAAGGATTTGGGCACAAAATGAGGGGTTAACATCCTGCCAGCTGACACTTCCTGTTTGTCTTTTTGAAAATGTGGTGGATTAAGCATGAGTCTATCCAGAAAAGTCTCTTCTCATGCAAAGTGAGGCGGGAAGCCTGGCTCTCCATGCAAGCCCAGCTACCAGGGGTCTGAGCTCAAGCCCAGGAGGAAGACTTTTCCACCCTCTGGTCTTACGGGCGGGATCCTTGCCAAGACAGGGTCTGATTTTACAGTCTTCTTTCCCTGGGACATGCTGTGGGCCCAGAGCACTGAAGTACGTTACGTGAACGCACCCCTTCCTAACTGTTCTGCAGGATAATCTTGGCTGGAACTGGGAAAATGCAGATATGGAACCCTACAAAGAAGGAACAAGGAACGTATGGGTGCTCGGTAGCTAACCATCTCGGTTCAGACGTGGAGAGTTCTTTGGTGCTCTTTGCAGGTAATGTCCATTGCTGAAACCCGGAATGTCTGGTCTAGGGATCTCTAGAGCAGCAGTTCCCAAAGGTCAGCACGAAGCAGCAGAAACACCCAGGGGGAAGGAGGTGGTCAGAACACAGATTTCTAGACCGCATTCCTGCAGCTTCTGACTCAGTAGGTCTGGGATGGAGTCCAAGAGTTTGCATGTTTAACACAGTCCCAGGCCATACCTATGCTGCCGGCCTGTAGACCCGATCTTGAAAATGCCTGCTTTAGAGCTTGCCTTCTGAGAACCTCGAATTAATGAGACAGAGTTCCACCTGCAGCATTCATAGTATAGACTTCTTTTTTTAAGGGCCACCAGCCAATCCAAGAGAATAATTATCCTCTAAAGGGGGCCCCCTGCCTCCAAAGGCATACCTACCAGTCCTTAAAAACACTTTTAGGAAGTTGTAACTGTAAATTAGTGTCTATCTTCCCAGGAGGCAGATGGTGTCATTTTAATACGAAAATGTGCTTAATTATGAAGAAACACTTTTAGGTGGTAAGTTGTAAGCAATGCTCCTCATGGCAAGCTACTGCTCTGGGATTAAAAATAAACCAAGAGCTCCCTCCTCCAGCTCTCCACTCTGTGGTTTCTGGTATCTGTGGCTCAGGGACTAAGAGGAGGAAGGGTGCAATACCAGGGATTAGAATCCAGCATTCAGACAACTGAACATTGAGCTTAGTGGTGGGTACCTCCTAGCTACACACTTTGAGAAGGTGTGACCAGTTGGTTTTAAAAGCTCCTTGACCTTCTTGTCTGGCTGCATTCCCAAGTTAGGGCCTCCAGGCCTTGATTTTCTGTGCTTTGACCCTCCAGTGAGCATCAACCCCTTCCCAGAAATGTCAGTGCCAAGGTTTGGGAATTCCTGGAGGAGTGGGGCTCACAGGTCTCCTGTTAAGCCATTGAGGACCATCCAGATTCCTGGAAGGGCTGGTACAGCATGTCTGTCCCCTGGCCCCTGAATATGTGGATGCTGGACAGCCCACTGACACGCATCCGTTCTGCACGCACTCTGCATAGAACGTTTGTTCTGCGTGCACTCTGAATAGAACATTCGTTCTGCACGCACTTGCATAGAACGTTCGTTCTGCACGCACTCTGCATAGAACGTTCATTCTGCACACACCTGCATAGAACGTTCATTCTGCACGCACTCTGCATAGAATGTTCGTTCTGCACTCACTCTGCATAGAAGTTTCATTCTGCACACCCTGTGCATAGAACGGGCCTCGCCCTCCAGCAGCTCACGTGCTAATGGCAGAGTAGGGAATGCCATCATGGTGGTCGTCCTCCATGGAGGGACCCCCTCTCAACACCCTTAACAGGGGGTTGCCTCCCCTGACCCTCACAGGCCACTGAGAGACCCCTGGGCAACCGTCCCCTTCTTCTGTCTCAGCAGCCACCAGCCCCTATGGTACGGTGTCCCCCACCAGTTGGAGTGGCTTGTGGGCAACAATGGCCCTTTTCCAATTTTGTATTCCTATTGTTCAGCTCAGGCACAGAGTATATTTCTTGAGTGAGGGAACGAACGAATCCGTTGGAAGTCCACGTTTCTCAAAATCCAGGGAAAGACAAGTCCTTGATTAGGTTCTCGATTCTCCATGATTTCGTCATTAGTGTTATTTTTCCATGCAAGTTTTAGGCAGGTTTGTTTCAATGGTTCCTTCCAGGGAAAGAGTCAATGGGTCCCAAGGCCCTGGTGTGTTGGATCCCACTTTAGTTCATCCAAGGGGATGCCCCGCCCTGCCTTCTTGGCTTCTTGTAAGCTTCGGAATTCCTTCTTTTTCGATTTATCAAAGAGGGATTTACCCTCCATTTTGGTTACAAAACCAAAATAACCTCTGAGCTATGGTTGTTGCAGTGCACCCCGTGGGTATGTCTCTGAATGCGTTCATCTGTCCGTCTGTCCATCTGGGCACTAGGGACCCCCGGGCTGTGAATGTGCCAGCCAAGGGAGGAGAGGGAGCCACGTGCTGCATCAAGTTCACCAAATGCGGCCTGGTTTCCCAGAGCCCGAGCCCGAACCTAATGTAGTTTCCTGCTCCCTTTCCATGAAGAGGCCCCCACCATCTTGTCTACTGAAAGAAATAGCAGCAGACTGGGACATGGCCACCTGTCCGTCGTGGTTGGAGGTGTCGTGGAGGCTGCCTTGCAAGCTGATGTGATGATCCAGTGTCCTGTAACAGGCAAGTGTGGGCGTTGCCGGGGCTTGGGATGGGGAGTGTGGGGTGCCCGGTGCTGCCAAGAGGTGGCCACTCTCAGATCTCAGCCTGACTGGCTAAACCGTCTGAGCTTCCAGCCCTTGACAGTGGCTGTCCCTCTCAAGGGTGACCCACTCCTGGGACCAGTGTGTAAAACAAAATGCCACGTCTCCATTTCCGGTGAGGACCGGGACTGCCTTGCACACTCGCGTGCTCAGGCATGACCAGGACACCATGTCGCTGTGGGCAGACTGACGCGACAGGCCACCTTCTAGTCCTGTGGTTGCCCTGTGAGCAGAGCGTCAGTGAGGGGGTTTGTTGGAAACTGTTGGAGGCCTCCTCCCGCTGAGCAAAGCCAGGTCCGGGGGTGGGAATCTCAAGGTCTCCGAGCCCACGCCATCTCCCTCCTGGACTGTCCCAAGCCAGGCGTATCCAGTCTGTGCCTCAGTGGTGTGCTCTGCTTTGCTCGCCCTGAGAGAGAGGCCTTCTTTCTGACTCCTCCTTCCTTTAATAGGAATAACGCTTTCAGCCTGACCTCGCCTCCATGTCAGGCCATTCTCGCTCTTGAAATCACAGATTTTTCCATCTTAACCAGGGCCCATGCATCCCTGCATGGAGATCAACGTTATAGCTTGCACACGTGTCTGTTTTATGGGTTCGGGGGCGCTGTGTGAATGACTTTGGTCAGTTTCTCAAGGAGCCTTGGGACCTCGTCATAATCGAGATCTATTTTAAGGGGATGGAGGTGTGCCCGTGAGTTACTGTGCATTGATTCACTGTGGGATGACTGTGTCTCCCTCGTTTCCAGCTAATGGGGCCCTGTCAGCTGGAGCTGACTGGGATGAATCTTACCTGGGCCTTGGAGCCCAGGAGCAGGGTGACCCGGGGAGGCCTCATGCTGCTCCGGGTAACACAGTGACTGCGCGTGTAGCGAAGGGAGCCCAGGACAGCGCCGTCCACCCTCCAGACACTCCCTCCCTGTAACGGTCCATTCCTTGCCATGTTTCCAGAGCTGCACCTTTGGCTCCCCAAGCCGTGGAAATTTGCTAACCCCCAAGGTATTATTTTTCACCCCTTGGAAGTCCCTGCAGTGTTTGGCCTACACAGACTTGCAAAATCCCTCCAGCCTCCCAACTGACTCCACCCACAAGTATGTGAGTTTTCTGGCAAAGCGCTACCCGGCCTTACAGAACGGGCCCGCATTCCCTGGCTGAGCCGAGCAGAAAAGCAGAACGGAACTTGGCAGCCGCCAAGCCACAAGCGGCTGGGGTTTCCAGAGCCCTACACCTGCAGACCATTCTGCAGAATAGATCTGACTTCGACGAAGACAAACCTCAACTTTTAACATTATCTCTGCATTTCTTACTTACACAAGAGTTTAAAATCAGGCTTGGGGGTGGGGGGATGAGCCCTTGAAAGGCTCTTGGTGTATTATTTCCTGTCTTAAGTCAGCGACAACTTGTTTGGTGAGGGAAGCCGCCAGCAAAGACCATTAAATGCACCTGGGTTTTATTCTCT
Organism: Ailurus styani; assembly: GCA_002007465.1. Classification (NCBI taxonomy): domain Eukaryota; kingdom Metazoa; phylum Chordata; class Mammalia; order Carnivora; family Ailuridae; genus Ailurus; species Ailurus styani. Next base: position 1,119,366 of record LNAC01000272.1, read on the forward strand.
GGGCCAGGCCCCTTTGGCACGTGGGCCATCTCTGACCCAGGCCTGACTCCCACAGCCCCCTGCTCCCCTGGGGCCTGGAGGGAGCTCGGTGTTGGGGGCATTTCTACTCCTCCTTGTCCCTCCTTCCTCCTACTAGATGCAGCCCCATTGGCTGTTCTGTCTCCTTACCTGGCCTCCATCCCCTGTGGATGAGCCCCTGGGGACTCATCTTCTGCTTTCTTCTTAAAAATAAACCCATCCCATTTTGAGTTATGTGCCATTTTAAATAAACCTGGCGTGAACTTACTTGTTTTCTTATGGGCGGAATCCTTACGGACGTAGCTTTTTCTGGAGATCTGTCTTTTTAAAGACAAATGGGGAAGTTGGGGAAGAGTCAGCAAACTTGGGTTTTAGACACGGTTCTGTCACTAGCTCGTGTGGGACCTTCCTGCCCTTGTCTCGGCAGTGGGAAATATACCAGTAACGTCAGGGGAAGGAGGGACTTTGGGTTTCAGCTAATCCAGCCCCTCACTTCTGGACGAGGACAGCAGGACATTTGTGGACTTGAACGCCGTGTTGCAAAATTATATATTCATACTGCACACGGAGCTTATTTCTGTGAATTGGCGGCACGTGTAGATTTGTATTTTATTTTTCAGTTGCCCTTAAAACATTTTCCAGGAACTATAGTGAGCTCATCTATTGATACCTTTTAGACGGATTCATCGTTTCTTGGTATGGCCAAATATGTTTTATTCAATGCGTGTATCTGGATATCAAAAGTGATTATCTCTGGTCTCTCTTAGGTGATGATTCTCATAACTGTATTACCTAATAGAACCTGCAGGTCTGTATGTTTAAAAGTTAGAAGTTTTCAGTTGCAAGAGACTTTTGCCATGCTCTTTAAAAAAAATTTTTTTTTTTCCTTTTAAAAATGGGGGAAGAAGACTTTCAGCTGTGTCCTCTCTGCCACCTTCTGGTAAGAAAGAAAAGCTCATCTGAGAAATGACCAATACATCTTAATAGCTATGTATTTTTTTTTCTAGTGTTAGTGCTTAGTAAGGACATCATTTATTTGACAGTTTTCTGTTACGTGTGTATTCTGTGTTGCTTGTTTTCCTTCCTCAAGCTCATTAGAAGTGCAGCTAACCTGAGTATCTGTCATAACCTGTCCCTGTGTGTTGGGTGCCCCAACCCAGAAATTTGACTTATGGGGGTAGCCTTTGCAGCAAGGCAAAGAGACAGTTACTAGCATGTGCATGGGTGGGAGGGGGAATTGGGGGGAAGAAATGAAGAGAGAAAGAAAAAAAAAAGATGTGCAAGAAACAACCTAAATCTCTGTCAGCAAGAGAGGGAACCCATGACGATCTACTTTCCTGGGATCCTAATACAGTTGTCCAATGAATAAATTAGAGCTACCCATATCAACGCAGATCCATCTTGAAAATGTCATCTTTCAAGAAGGGCACTGAGAAGATTCGAGGTTGGGAAGAGTGTCGTCTCTTCCACAGATGGTGCTGGTCCTGCTGCATATCCTCCTGTAAGAGAGTAAAGTGGATAAAACTTTGTTTTATCCTGAATAAAACAGGCACAATTTGTCACCTTGCATTAAGCAATAATTTCTTTTTTTTCTTTTAAGATTTTTATTTATTAATTTATTTGACAGAGAGAGAGGGAGAGCACAAGCAGGGGGAGCAGGAAGCAGAGGGAGAGAGAGAGAGAGAGAGAGAAGCAGACTCCCCGCCAAGCAGGGAGCCCCATGCAGGGCTTGATCCCAGGACCCTGAGATCATGACCTGAGTTGAAGGCAGACACTTAACCAACTGAGCCACCCAGGCACCCCTTTTTCTTTCTTTCTTTCTTTCTTTCTTTCTTTCTTTCTTTCTTTCTTTCTTTCTTTCTTTCTCTCTCTCTCTCTCTCTCTCCCTTTCTTTTCCTTCCTTCCCTTCTTTCTTTTTAAAGATTTATTTATTTGAGAGAGAACACGTGCGTGTGAGGAGGAGGAGGGGCAGAGGGAGAGGGAGAGAGAGAATCTTAGGCAGGCTCCATGCTCATCACAGAGACTGACGTGGGGCTCGATCTCATGACCCTGAGATCATGACCTGAGTCGAAATCAGGAGTCTGACACTTAGCTGACTGAGCCATCCAGGCGCCCCAGGCAATAATTTCTTCCCTGGGGCACAAGCACCAAAAGGAGCAAGGGGATGAACGGGCTTCTTCAAACTGAAAAACTTTTGTTCTGCAAAGGACACTGCCAGGAAAGTATAAGGAAAACCCACAGGGGCGCCTGGGTGGCTCAGTGGGTTAAAGCCTCTGCTTTCAGCTCAGGTCATGATCTCAGGGTCCTGGGATCGAGACGCGCATCGGGCTCCCTGTACAACGGGGAGCCTGCTTCCCCCTCTCTCTCGCCTGCCTCTCTGCCTCCTGTGATCTCTCTCCCTCTGTGAAATAAATAATAAAATCTTAAANGCGCATCGGGCTCCCTGTACAACGGGGAGCCTGCTCCTCCCCGCCCCCGCCTGCCTCTCTGCCTCCTGTGATCTCTCTCCCTCTGTGAAATAAATAATAAAATCTTAAAAAAAAAAAAAGAAAACCCACAGAATGAGTGAAAATTTTCTGCAAATCATATATTTGGTAAGAGAGTATCCAAAATATAAAAGGAGCTCTTAGAACTCGGCAATAAAAGGACAACCTCATTTGAAACAGACAAATGATCTGAGTGGACATCTCTCCAAAAAATGTACAAATGACCAATAAGCCCATAAAAAGATGCTCAACATCCTTAGTCATCAGGGAAATGTAAGTCAGAACCACAATGAGATGACTCTTCTTTTTTTTTTTATTAAAATCAATTGGTTAACATTTGATGTATTACTAGTTTCAGAGGTAGAGTTTAGTGATTCATCAGTTGCCTACAATGCCCAGTAATGAGATGCCACATTCCACACTGTGTCGGCCGTAATCAGAAAGACAGATAACAGAAGTGTGGAGAATGTAGAGAAGTCAGAAAACCGTCTTGCACTGCAGGTGGGAATTTAAAATCATGCAGCTGATTTGGAAAACAGTCTGACGGTTCCCCCAGAAGTGAAACCCAGCAAGTCTACTCCTACGTTTATATGCCCAAGACAAATGAAAACACACGTTCCCTCAAAAACGTGCGTAGAGAGGCCCACAGCAAAGAGTAGGAACGACTTCCATGTCTATCAACTGATGAGTGGATAAACAAAATGTAGAATATCCGTGCGATAAAATTTTCTTGGCCATGAAAAGGAATGAAGGACAGATCCATGCTAAGACACGGATGGATCTTGAAAAATTACGGTAAGTGAAAGAAGCCAGACACAACAGATCACATATTGTGTGATTACATTTCCATGAAATGTCTAGGACAGGCAAATCCTCAGAGACAGATAAGAGGCTGCCAGTGACTAAGAGACTGGAAAGAAGGTGGGATGACTAACGGGCACTCATTTCTTTGGGGGGGATGAGAATGTTCCGGAATTATAAAGTCGAGATGGTTGCATGGCTTTATGAGTGTGCTAAAGAAATCACAGAATTGTACCCTTGGAAGGGAGAATTGTACAGTATATACATTGTATCTCATTAAAATCGTAATCCTAATACCCACAATAGGATAATGCTACAAGGTTTTAAAACCTACAATGCAATCGTAGATATTATTTATCATTATATAAGTATATGGCAAAAATATGCAGATATTCACAGGAAGGATGGACACCCGTGACAGGATGGTCGGTACTCCCAGGAGAAAATGAGGAGAAGTCTGGGGAAGGAATGTTAGCCTAGCTGTGAGGCTTTCTTGCTTAACCAAGAACTAAAGCAAATAGAGTCCAGTGTGAATGGGCACTAATTTTGCATGACAGACTTGTGGTTATCTGTTATACTGGTTTTTTTAGTTCCCATCCGAGCCCCGCTTCTGCTCTGCTGGGAGACACTGGGCCTGTCGCACACTCACGTTGGCCTGTGGTTTTCTGTTATAGAATAAGGGATTAGAGGTTGATGACCAGTCCTAAAATTCTGTCCTGGACCCCTGGTCTTTTGCAGGAATCTGGGACAAATGGAAGAAAAAGTAGGAAAAATGCTTGAGCTAAGATATCTGCCCAGTCTGGGTTAGACCTGAGGGCCAACAAGTGTTCTCTCACCCAGTTTTGGGGAGACTGAGAGGGAACCCAGAAAGAAAATCTCTCTCTAGATGGCCAAATGGGAGATAGATGGGGGTGGTGGTGACATGAATGGAGGGGATGAAGAGGTGCAAACTTCCAGTTATAAAGTGAAGAAGTCACAGGGATGAGAAGTACAGCACAGGGTATTATAGAGTCAGTAACGTTGTAATGTGTTTATTGTAGTGAGCATTTCATAATGTGTATAATTGTTGAATCCTTATGATATACACCTGAAACTAACTTAATATTACATGTCAACTCTACTTCAATGAAAAAAATGTTCAGTGGAAAGAAAAAAAGGTAGATATGATGTCCCTCTCAAGGAGTTACTTGAAGCTGGAACACCAGCCCATGAAAAACCCATTTACCTATGTTAGGACTCAGACACTAGCATTGTAATGAAAAGGAAGGAACCAGATTCGAAAAACATCTTTCCTTGATTTAAAAGCTAATGTTTAGGGGCACCTGGAAGGCTCAGATGTTAAGCATCTGCCTATGGCTCAGGTCATGATCTCAGGGTCCTGGGATCGAGCCCCATGTTGGGCTCTCAGCTCAGGGAGGAGTCTGCTTCTCCCTCTCCCTCTGCCTCTCCCCCTGTTTGTGCTATCTCTCTCTCAGTCTCTCTCTTTCTCTCTCTATCTCTCTCAAGTGAATAAATAACATCTTTAAAAAAAAAGCTAATGTTTAAGGCAAAACAAGTTAACTAGAGGGTGGCAAAATCTAGAAGGTGACTTGAAGCAACTTGGATGGAAACCATCCAGGTGTTGGTCTTGGGAGTTGAATACGGAGGGACCTTTGAAATCCATGCATCCCACCCTTATGTTTTGAAAGTAAGACCCAGAGAGGAGAGACCTGACCAAAGTGATGAACCCAGTCCACAGAAGGGTGAGTTCATGCCTCTGAAGCCAGCAGTCCTTCTGTTCCGAAGGCCTCCCCCTTTTTTCTGTTTTCTTGTCTCATTATAAAAAGTAACACATCTCACTATAAAATCATTAGAAAGCATAGCAAAGAAATTCCCATAATCTCATTACCAAGACACAACCAGCATTTCCACTTTGTTACATTCCTGCAACCTTTTCTCATTAAGTCAAAGAATTTTCTCATGGTGCTAAAAAGAAATCATAAATATCATTTAATTGCTGTACAGATTCTATGAATATAGCACAATTAAGCCATCCCTTATTTAGGGAAATTTAAACTGCTTATTCTCTTTACAGTTACATCTAGCAGTGTAAGGAACATTTTTGTGCATATCTTTTTTGTGTTGTTGAGATTAATTTTTTTTAACTGATTAACAGGATTCGAATGACTGAGTCACAGGTCACTCAATGTTTTTATAACGTCGTAAGGCATTACAATTTCTATAACTCAAAATGCATATCACAAATTGCCTTCTAAAAAGTGAAAGCTGCCAGTGGTGTGGATTTAAGTCCTCCATCCCTGTCACTATTGTCCAAAAATAGGAGAGGATAGGGAAACAAGTAGAAAGAAGTTACAGGATTAACGCCCCCGGAGTATGGACAATCAGGAACAAGGTGGCAGGAAGCTAGTGTGACCAGGGGGAAGGTGGGGTGCTTGGTCCTCCAAATATGCATAGAGGGAAGGAAAGCCTTCCACGTCTAAGAGATGGCGGCCAAAACATATGACATGAATTTAAAAGTATTTTGTATTTTCTTTCCTTTCTTCCTTTTTTTTCTTTTTTTACATAAACAATGAATCTTGGAACAGTATATCAAAAACTAATGATGTATTGTATAGTGACTAACATAACACAATAAAAAAAGTGTTTTCTTAATCATGGGAATTTTTTTAGGATTAAAATGCTGCGGCATATACCTAAAGTTTTATTGATGTCTAATGGAATTGCTAGCTTTTATTTTTTTAACTGGGTTTAATAATTTCCCTTACAGGGAGGATTTTGAGAACATTTTTGTGGTGCAGCAAGATTATGTGGTTAAATTCCTATACGTAGCTCATCTCTCTGACAATTATTTTTCCCCATCAACCATCGGTTTATATTACGTAGTGTGGATTTTGATGGTAGTGAGGTAATATCTTTAAATCACAAATCTCTTTGATCCTCTCAAAAAAAAAAAGAACCATTGCTCTAGAAAAATACATTTACCCACAAAATTTTGCATGTAGTTTTCAGAATACTTATAAAGCAAACCTGGGAATCATCTCCTTGCTCCTAAACATTTTGTTGCTTTGGGTCATATTAAAGCTAATTTATGTTTCTCAGCCTGTGCTTTTTGAAATGTATTCCCTCTTCTATATCATGCTTACCTCTTTTTGAAACCATTTACAATCGTTAAACTTGCTAAAATTATTTTTAAGTATATTTAAAACCTTTGCTCCCACTCAGAAAGGCTACTCATCCCTTGTTTTTCCTACTTCTGCCTGTGATACAGAAATCTTCCCCAAATCCTCCTCCCTTAATGCCATATTCAACCAAACAATCAGTCATGGGTGATTGGAAATTCCATGCATTTTTTCATCCATTCAGCAAGCATTCACTGAGCATCTGCTAAGCCCAATCTAGTTCTTTAGTGTACAGAGATGAATAAGACCTGGTATCTGCAGCTTTTAGGAAACTATGATATCACAGATGCAGAAATCTAAGTGTTTATGGAGTGCATCAGACACAGGAGAGAATAGTTAAGCCTTCTAAAGGATTAGAGGTTTACCGAACAGATGACGTTACAACCAGGCCACTTGGAATGAAAAAGAAGCCATTTGAAGCAGAAGAAACAGCATATATGCAAAAGCACAGAAACTCGAAAGTTCCTGGCTTATTTGTAAAACCACAGTCAGATCCGTGTGACTTAAAACAGAGGGTGTGAAGGAGAGTGGGAAGAGGGGGCTTTGGAAGTATAAGTTGGGACCAGATTGTGAAGGGCGTTTAATGTCAGGCTAAAACCCTTGGACTTCATTGCATTGGCATGGGAGGCAAGAAAAGTTTTAAGCAGAGTAGTTGCGTGTTTTGTAAAACTTAGTCATCTGTGTTTTAGAAAGAGCATTCTGCCTACGGTGTGGATGAAATGCTAGAGGGGAAGGAAACTACAGAGAGCCATAAATTGAAATCAGTGGAATTGTATTATGGTCATTGATTGTTGGGCTAGTTACTCAAGACATTCAATGCTTCTGATTTGTCCAAGAGGGAGAGAAGGCATATCTGGCATTTAGCAACCAATGTGTTGTTAATTGGAGATCTGGGACGTAGGTGTCCCCAGACCAGCCAAGAGTGTTAGCACAAAGCAGCTGAGTCAAGCATGGAGAGATACTATGTTGCAAACCGCTAAGGAGTGTGTGCTGACGGATTGTATCTCATACAGAGCACATTGACAATCCATCAAAGCTCATCATCAAAAATAAGAGTAACATGGGGCACGTGGGTGGCTCAGTGGGTTAAAGCCTCTGCCTTCGGCTCAGGTCATGATCTCAGGGTCCTGGGATCAAGCCCTGCATCGGGCTCTCTGCTCAGCAGGGAGCTTACTTCCTCCTCTCTCTCTGCCTGCCATGCTGCCTGCTTGTGATCTGATCTCTCTCTCTCTCTCTGTCAAATTAATAAATAAAATCTTTAAAAAAAATAAGAGTAACTTGATGCATCAAAGTTTGAACAGCCTACAAGGTGAATCTGATTATTTTCTTTGTTTTGCTAATGAATAAACAGGCTCAGATACCTATAATTACCTGCCCTTGTCTGTATACCTAATGAGGGTGTGAGCTAAGATTTAATCCCAAGCCTGTGTGACTCCAAAGGAACTGGATGGAGAAGAAGAATCTGGACTTGAGACAGAAGAATGGGAACCCCAGAGTGCTAACTAGAGAGAAAGGTGTCAAAACAGAGGCCTGACGGGGGAATTAGGAAGAACCACAGGTCAGAGGCTCAGGTATAGGCAACAAGCAGGCCCAACTCACCTACAGAAGTGTCCATGGTGTGAGATGGAGGGTCCAGGGAGAGTTCATGGAAAGGCTGACTGTTGCTCACTAGCAGGATGCCAGCCAGTGTTAGGTCAGGGGTCTGCCTGAGTAAGTTGGGTCAGCGCCCAGGCTGGCAAAATTCCCACCCAGACATGTGCTCCTCCCGTTACTGCAACGACGGGAAAGGGACGTGGCGAATTGTGGGCTGACTCCCCACTCGCTATCCTAAACCTTGATAGGCTTGCCCCAGACCTCTTTGCGTTCATATTTGGATTACTGAGTTAGTGGATTAAAAAGACTCATCTGTAAAACCATTCTCTGTTCTTTGAAGATCTGCTGAAATTCTATTCTCAGTGCTCCGTGAGCGATGATTTTCCTCCTCGTCTTTGATCCACATCAGTTTCCCAAGTGGAGAAAACATGAGTCTCTACACAATCAAGAAAAAGCGAGAAATGCTAGAATAATGGAATTACTATTGAATATGAAAGATGAAAAACAGAAAGGGCTATTCAGGAACCTATCAAATTTCATACTTACTGTGAAAAGCCTTGTGCTTGGGTGTGTATGTCTGTGGATACTGAGTCATGTTGCGTCGTCAAACCTCCAGACCACAGCTGTTGTGGTTTGGTTCTGTTATCAACAAATCCGTCTTCATCCTCAAGTGTCTACACCCCACTTCTGTCTTCAGTCCCACCAGTATGTCTCTCTGTTCCCCAAACTTCACAGACATCCAGCCCCACATTAATCTTCACTCTTTCACATGAAAAAGACAGACTGACCCCTAAGGCCTTTTATCATGTAGTTCACCTCCTGGGCCCACTCATTCTCTGTCCACAAATAGCCTTTCTTCTGTATACCATCAGTAGACCAGCAGATAAGCCAGTGGTTTTCAAACTGTTAGATTCCATGAAGCCCTGTCAAGGACCCCAGTCTTACCTTTCTTCTACCCTACCCAGCCTTGCCCCCAAATACAGTTCAACGAAAAGTCCTCCATATTTTATAGTTCTATAAATTGGACTTTCTTCTACCAAAAAAAAATTTTTTTTAATTGGTTCTACTACTAGCAGTGTCTGAGAGCCACTGGTTGGAACACTGGAGTAGGGCCTATGATCCATGTCAAGTTTCTGCTCCCAAAATAATATATAACTTTTCCACAAATATATCTTATTTCAGATTTAAAATAGCTTTCACCTCATGGTTTTTTTCATTATCATGTTTCTGATGTGAAGATGCATTAAGCCCACCTACATTTTAAGGTTCATAAGATGGCCCTGGCTTGGTCCTGTTTGAGCCTGTTGATCTGTGTACGACAGACCTGAGGTGATCCAGAAGGCAGGAACTGGGATTGTCCTCTTTGCTTTCAGACTTCAGGTATTCTCTTAGTGATCTTTTGAAGCTCAGGTTTCTAAAGAAATAAGTTGCTTCAGTTCCATGAGTCCCTGTGTGGTGGCTCTAGGCTAGCCCTGTGTCCTCCTGGTTCCTCAGAAGGCTGCGTGGGCAGGAGCCAGAGCAGCGAGCCCAGAGTTCCCCAGTCTTCTATGAGATTTGCTAGTAAACAACTGGGAGGCTTTTCTTAAAAGCCAGCAAGAGCCAACATCCAACCTATCACATCTACTTACCCCACGAGAAGACTCTCACTTGCTCTCTGTCCCCCAAGAGTCTCAGCTTCTCACTGTGAAGGCTGTGAGGCCCACACAGACAGCGACAGAGGGCACAGGATAGCCGTGGAGGCTGCAGGAATACCTATTGTATAAAACACATGGAATTAGGGAAGCCCTCCAATGACCCATCCATCCACTCTCACTCCTTTGCCCCAACTGTGCCTTCCTACAGTAGGGCCTACGGGACCCACGCATGGTGCAGATTGAGAGAGAGAAAATCCTGTTGGAATTCAACTCCCAGAAATAAAAAAGCCTGAGGGCTTCTTGGTATAGTCTGCAAAAGGCATTCAGGATCCAGTGATGGGAAAAAATGTTCCTTGTGGGGAAAACACCATGGGACCGGAATAGAATTTCAGCATCTGTACTAACATCCAGGCTTAGGTGCACCCTCTGTTTTTTCTTATCTTTTCATTGATTTCCTTTATCTTTTCATTTATTCACCCTGGTTATATATTTGATGATGCAACCGCCATGTATTCCTTTTCATGACTAGCACATGGTATACTAAGTCATTTTATTATGGACAGGCCTGGATATCACCTTCCACCCCATCCACCCTAACCTAGAGAGTCCGACTTAATTTATCTCTAGTATGGCCAGAGAATGTTATGTTTTTTTAAGTCCCCCAGGCAATTCTAATATGTATCCAAGGTTAAGAACCAATGCATTAGCTAGTAAATGGGGCCCAAGAGTTTCCTGGGACTTATCTCCAATGTTATTTCAAAATGAGAGATGTCGTCAGGAAACAGTGGGTAACAAGGACTGAAGGGGAAGCTGGGCTATGTGGCAGGGCCTTAGTCCATGTTCTGGGATCATTCTCAAGGTGGAATCAGGCCTGTCGACAGCTGAGACCTCAGTATTTGAAGGTCCATAGAGGAGGAATCAGCTTCAGCATCAGAGAGGGTCACTGAAGAGATGGCCGGCAATGGATATTTAAGAATGAGCACAAATTGGGGCGCTGGGTGGCTCAGTTGGTTAAGGGTCTGCCTTTGACTCAGGTCATGATCCCAAGGTCTGGCTCCGTGTTGGTCTTCCTGCTCAGCACAGAGTCTGCTTCTCTCTCTCTCCCTCTCTCTCCCTCTCCCTCTCCCTCTGCCCCTCCCTACCACTCATTATCTCTCTCTCTCTCTCAAATAAATAAAACCTTAAAAAAAAAAAGAATGAGCAGAAAATTTCCCAATGGTAAAAGAGAATAGCAAGTAATCCACAGAAGAGAGAAGAGCACATAGAAAATCTTAGCATTACACAGTTTGGGAAACAGTGAGGTCCCCCATGCTGGAGGATGAGCTCTTGTTAGCACTTGGTACCCACAAATTGAAAGGGCTTTTGTGCCTTTATCCTCCAAGAAGAATATAAGCTTTGGAGATGGGAAAACTGAATCTTACATCCCACCATTCCTGGGGAGAAAGGAGCCATTTTATAGGGTAAGTGGGGGCAGCTTGGAAAAACAAGAAAAGAGCCCGAGCCTTGAGGGAGGTACAAAGGGAGCCTTGGGGCATCAGGCCAGCCTTGGGATGTCACCTCAGGAGCTCCACTGATGGTTTGGGTTTGCTGGTGACAGCAGCAAGACCTACTTGAAGGTCATGGTGCATGGCTTCCTAAAAGGCAATATTTTCAGTGTAGCTTTCGAGGACCGTATCATAGCTATTCATCTGAATCCCGATGTTACATTGATCAATGATCAAAATTGCTGTTGATCAGAAAGGGTCTCCAGAAAGCCCAAGGTCATCTTCATTTGAGCCATTGTTCCAGAATTCTCTGTACCAAAGCACCACTTGTATAGCCTCAGCATGCATCACTATGCTTGAGTTGCACCAGCTTTGACTTTGAGTCTTATTCTCCAAGGACCCGCTGGAGGGTTTTGGTGTAGAGGGAATAAATGGAATAACTCTTATGGACCCTTTCTAGCCTATGAACAAGGCCCTGGTGGACAGTATCCAGCAGTGCACTCTCCAGCGCTCATGAGATCTGACCGGTGAACTTAATGAGAACTGTCCAGTCCCAAGCAAAGCAGGAGTCAGGGATGACCACACCAGGAAGAGACTTACTGACACCATTCCTCTATGTCAGAAAAACATATTTTGAAAGACTCTTGAATATAGAACTGGGGATAGATGCTGTGACCCAGATTGTTTCTAATTCCTCAGATCAAGTTGCTTGGGGACCTGATTATTCAATCTGTTAACATCATTTTGTTCGAGAAGAGAAAGTACTTGAGCAGGTATTCAAGAAAGTTCTGTGTTTGGTAAAAGCCATAGTCTTATATTTGGAGGAAGTTCTGGATATGGCTTCATCGATGGAGAGCCCTTTATATCCAAAAAGCATAGATTATGTATTGCCAAAAAGAACAGAAGGGTATGCAGTTAACTCAAAATGGGAACGTTTCGTACAACATTTACTACCTTGTGAAGATTGACCTCGCTGTCAAGAAGAGTATATCTACTCTTTGTGCTGGTGGTGTTGAGGTTTTGTCCTCTGGCACTGAAACTGTGAGCTCTTGTCTGTTTCATTTATTAGTAATGACTCCCCTTGTGGTTTGTCTACACTGTGTTCAATTTGCCTCTTATCCTATCAATGAACACCACCATTTCTTCAGAGCCCCTGGAGGTGACTAATTGTAGCTTCAACTTTCAATTGTCATGGGTGGAAAAAAATACAGAATATTGTATGAGTGTTGAGTAGCTGGAGGAAACAAAGAAATGAACAAGAAGTTACAGGTATAATACTTGCGATGCACTGATATAAAAATCCAGCTTTTCAGAGCAGTCTGGAATCGGCCAAGGATTCTGCAATGTGGAATGTTTCATGGGTCTTTCAAGGATGAAGGATGTTTGTTTTTAAAAAGTGACTATTCTAAAGACACCCAGAGGTGCAGGCTTTCTGCAACACATGCTTTACAACACTCCAGATCTGAACTTTTTTCCCCACAACATTTGCCTTCCAAAAACTATTTCAGCATTGTGGAAACAGAACGTTGAATATTTCAGAGCTCCATGTCTTAGGGGAAATAGCCTGTCTTTGAGGTTAGATAAATAAGTTTAAACTCTTTCTGACATCTTGTAGCTGTTTCAACAGAGCAAACATTCGTTATTTTGAAAGACCATAAAGAACAGCAGTATGAAGAATCCCATCTGAATTTCCTCTGGCTTCTTCTGTTCTTTGAAAATGTCCACATGTGTAACGATGCTTCTAGGTGCCGAGTTGCGGTGGAGACCTTCCCTCCTCTTCCCTCCACGCTGGAGACCTTCATGTCTCCTTTTGCATCTCCAAACTTGCCAGGTTCTGTTTTGTTCTCTGAACTTTCTGGTATACATGGAATATCACCATGTGTATAAACTCACTGTCATACCCTTGCCACTCTGAGGTTGAGGTTTAAGTGGAGTTATCTCTGACCCCTCTTGTTGCAGAGATTGGAAATTCGGAGGACTTCTGGAACTGACTTCTGGTATTTCTTGGGGGCTTACCCTGGCCTGGGCTCTCTGCCTCTGGCTCCCTCTTGCACTGACTTCGTATGCTCTCTCTCTCTCTCTCTTGCCCTCCCTCGACGGAATACAAAACTCAGTTCCTTGACTGGTTTCTACTCCTAGCAAAACATCCATTAATACCAGGCATTTGGCAGCTTTTTACTTTTTATTTTATTTTTTCAGTGATCCAACATTCATTGTTTATGCACCACACCCAGTGCTCCATGCAATACGTGTCCTCCTTAATACCCACCACCAGGTTCACCCACCTCCCTCCCCTCTCCCCGCTCCCCTCCATAACTCTCAGTTTATTTCTCAGAGTCCACAGTCTCTCATGGTTCATCTCCCCTTCTGATTTACCCCAATTCACTTTTCCTTCCCTTCCCCTAGAGTCCTCCTTGTTATTCCTTATGTTCCAGAAGTAAGTGAAACCATATGATAATCGACTTTCTCTTCTTGACTTATTTCACTCAGCATAATCTCCTCCAGACCCATCCATGTTAATACAAAAGTTGGGTATTAATCCTTTCTGATGGCTGAGTAATATTCCATTGTATATGTGGACCACATCTTCTTTATCCATTCATCTGTTAAAGGGCATCTCGTCTCTTTCCACAGTTTGGCGATTGTGGACATTGCTGCTATGAACATTGGGGTACATGTGACCCTTCTTTTCACTACATCTGTATCCTTGAGGTAAATACCCAGTAGTGCAATTGCAGGGCCATAGGGTAGCTCTTTTTTTAATTTTTTGAGGAATCTCCCCACTGTTTTCCAAAGTGGCTGCACCAACTTGCATTCCCACCAACAGTGAAAGAGGGTTCCCCTTTCTCCACATCCTCTCCAATACTTGTTTCCTGTCTTGCTGATTTTGGCCATTCTAACTGGTGTAAGATGGTATCTCAGTGTAGCTTTGATTTGAGTTTCCCTGATGGGTAGTGATGATGAACATTTTTTCATGTGTCTATTGGCCATTTGTATGTCTTCTTTCGAGAAGTGTCTGTTCATGTCTTCTGCCCATTTTTTGACAAAACTCAGTTCCTTGACTGGTTTCTACTCCTAGCAAGATATCCACTAATACCAGACATTTGGCAGCTTTTTAAAGTAAAGCTGAAGGTTGAGGGCTCGTGGCAAAGACATCCCAACACCTGGCGCTCCTGCTCCCTGTTCTTTCTCCAAATTCTTCTCTCCCTGTTATGTGGCTCTTGCCTTCAAATGCATGCATCAAAATCTTGCAAAATGTCCTTAAGGAAAAGCATCCAGCCTCTTTAGAAGACAGCTGGAATTATGGAGAACAAAACCATTTCTCCAACCTGTAGGTTCTATTGAATTTACTTCGACAAGCCTTCTGTGTGTAAGGCACTGCTCAGGGGCTCCTGAGGTGTGGCTGTTTGTCTCAGCATGGAGGAAGCTCATGAGGGAAAGAGGCTGCCTACTGAGGGATGTCTTCCCTTCCCTTCCCTCCTGAAAGCCTAAAGGCTGAAGAAGCTGATGCTTCAGCAAGGCTAAGCTCTCAGGAGCTGGCAGAGTGTTGGCACACCGTAGGCACTTAAAGAATACTCACTGGAGGGCGCCTGGGTAGCTCAGTGGGTTAAAGTCTCTGCCTTCAGTTCAGATCATGATCTTCAGGGTCCTGGGATTGAGGCCCCCATCAGGCTCCTTGCTCGGCAAGGAGCCTGCTTCCTCCTCTTTCTCTCTCTGCCTGCCTCTCAGCCTACTTGTGATCTGTGTGTGTGTGTGTGTGTGTGTCAAATAAATAAATAAAATATTTAAAAAAAAGAATACTCACTGGATGGATAAATTCATGATGAATTGAAGATGTAGGGGATTTGGGGGTGGGGAGGAGGATGGTCTGAGTTGCATTTATATAGCCCCCTACACCAAGTGATGTAAGCAAAGGCATGGGGGACTCAAAGCATCTAGGATGTAACCATACCTCAGAATAACTAGTGACCCAAATGGACTCAAAAAAATCATGTTGGAGAGCCTTTCTTTTTTTAAACAAAAATGTGTACCATGAAACCCTGAGGCGAGTCCCATGACAGACAACAACTCCTCAAAGCCAAATACTCCACTGATAAGGCTCGGGTTGATAAAATGCCATAGATAAGGGACTTTAACAACAAACATCTCTTTCTCACAGTTACAGTGGCTAGGAAGTCCAAGGTCAAGGTGCCAGGAGCCTTGCTGTCTGGTGAGGGCCCCTTCCTGGCTCACAAAGGGCATCTTCTCACTGCTTCTGTACATGATGGAAAGAGGGGACAGGGTGGGGTGGGGTGGGGTGGGAAGGGAAGGGAAGGGAGAGAGATAGAGAACTGTGGTTTCTTCTTCTTATAAAGGGCACTAATCCAGTCACCAGGGCTCCACCCTCCTCACCTCAGCTGAACCTAATTACCTTCCAAAAGCCCTAGCTCCAAATACCATCACACTGGAGGTGAGGGCTTCTGCATACAGTTTTGGTAGTGGGGAGCAGGGGAGGGACATACACATACATGCAAGAGCTATGAACACTTTCAATTCAGCTGACTTGCTGAGCACCTGCTACTTGCCTAACTGACAATGAGGAGCTCCCAGAAAGCTGTAGTACTCACCATGAGACATTGTTGCAAACACAACAGTGTCTGAATAATACTCTGTAGGAACTGGGAGGAGAATATAAGCAACTCAGTAGCAGAGGCACCCTGAGGGCTGTCCATGAAGAGGAGTGGACCAAGATGAGAAGGTGGGAACTCTGCAGGCAAGTGAAGGGCATAAGTAAGGACAGATGGCAGGAAGGGCAGGCCTGTGGACAGGACACTGAGCTGACTGTGGTGCACAGTCTGCAACAGGAGGGACGTGGTCAGATGGTTAGGAGGTGGGGCCAGGAGTGTGGTTAGAGCCAGGCGGTGCTGCCAGGGCCATGTGCTTCTGGGGGTGGGCAGGGGCCAGCGCTTTGCTCCCTCTGACCTCACACGAAGAGGCAGTTTGAAAGTAGGGAAGCCAGCCAAGAGGTTGTTTCCATAATTAAGGGAAAAATTATGGTCCTAAGCTATAGCAGTGACCACGGCCATGGGGAAGAGGAGACAGGATCCAAGGGAGTTCCAAGTTAGAAATGATTTTTACAAACTTAGTGGCAAATTACCTGTGGAGAATAAGAGGGCAGGAGCCAGGAGAGGCTCTGAGGCTCTGTGGAGGGTTGACCAGTTAGATGGGGCACTGTAATGATGATGGGGGGCAGGGAGAGACAGCATTGGTCTGGGATGTGCAGGATTTGACCCATGTGGGGGCCATGCTGACAGCGAAAGTCCAGGAAGACCATCAGTTTGGGTTTTTTTAACAGTCAGTGCTGTATTAATTTCAGGTGTACAACATAGTAACTCCACAATTCTATACATTACTCAGTGCTCATTGTGAAAACTGTGCTCTTCATCCCCTTCACCTGTCCCCCATCCATCACCTCCACTCTGGTGACCACCAGCTTGTTCTCTAGCTGAGAGTCTGCTTTTTGGTTTCCATCTCTCTCTCTCTCTCTCTCTCTCTCTCTCTCTCTCTCTCTCTCTCTCTAACCTTTGTTCATTTGTTTCTTAAATTCCACATATGACTGAAGTCATATGGTATTTGTCTTTCTCCGACTGGCTTATTTCATTTAGCATTATGCTCTCTAGCTCCATCCACGTTATTGCAAATGGCAAGATTTCATTCTTTTCTATGGCTGAGTAATAATCATATGTATACCACATCTTCTTTATCCATTCATCTATTGATGGACACTTGGGCTGCCCCCATAGTTTGGCTATTATAAATAATGTTGCTATGAACACTGGGGTGCTTGTATCCCTTTGTACTAGTGTTTTTGAATTCTTTGTGTAAATTCCCAGTAGTGGAATTGCTGGATCCTATGGCAGTTCTATTTTTATTTTTTTGAGAGACCTCCATACTGTTTTCCAGAGTGACTGCACCAACTTGCGTTCCCACCCACGGTGCATAAGGTTCCCCTTTCTCCACATCCTCGTCAACACCTGTTGTTGCTTGTTTTTGTGATTTTAGCCATTCTGACATTGATTGCATTTCAACAATTGCTTAGTCCCTCCTTCTGGAAATACTTCTTGGCTTCTGGGAAACCATTCTCTCCATTCTACTCCCGCCGCTGTGTCACCTGTTCCTTTTCAGTCCCCTGTGCTGGTTTCCCCTCATCTGTATGGTGAAGTGCCCCAGGGTCAGCCCCATTTTCCATTCTCTAGCTGTCGTCACTCCCTTATCAACCCCATCCGTGCTCAAGGATTCAAACGTCATTGACATGTGGGCAACTCCAAAGTTTATATTTCCAGTCCAGACCTCTCCTCTAAGCTCTAGAGGATCCAAGCTCTCAACAAATCCAAGTGCCTCCCCAGCATCTCCCTATGACTATCAGATGTTTCAAACCTAACAAATTTAAATTGAACTCCTGCATTTTGCTCCCAAATGGGCTACTGTTGTAGACTTGCTTATCTTAGAGAATGGCAATGCCCTTATATTAGGTGCTTGGACCATTTTTATCTGTGTTTCTCACACACCCTTCTACCTGTCAGCACCCCCCCCATTCCTTTGTCAGATTCTTCAAAATATTTCTACCTTCAAAATATATCTAGAATCTGACCATTTCTCACCACTTCTGTTGCTACCACACTGGTCTATGCCACCATCATCTCTCGGCTGGACTGTAATAACAGCCTTCTCCCTGGTCCACCCACCTCTGCCCTTGCGCCCTGCGATCTGTTCAGATAGTCAAAGCAATTCTTCAAAAGACCTTATGTCATTCCTCAAAGCCTTTAGAATAAAAGCCATATCTTCCCAGTGATCTGCAGGGCTGTGATCTGAGCCCCTTCTCCACCCACCCCTTCTCTGCCCTTGTCTCCTACCACACCTCCCTCACTCCCACCTCTGTAACCCCAGTGTTCTTTCCTGCTCCTCCGAAGTAGCAAGAGAGTGCTGAGGAAGCCTACAGAGCTGCTTCTCAGAAGAGTATTTTCAAATGCAGAAAATAAAATACATCCTATTATAAAGAAAACCAGTTATCAAAATCCATATATAAAAATGTTAATAAATCAAAAGTGTGATCTAATAATATAAGTGCTTCTTTCCAATAATACACTCAATTCAATATCTAGCATCAGGTCTAATAACTATCATAATTTCGAAGTAGTGGTGGCATAAAAGATATTTTGAGGAATCTGTGATGGTGGTCATGTGAAATGGAAATATTTTTCTGTGGTTTCCATTAGCAGCAGAGTCAAAAATACTGCTACCTTGGTTTGTTGCTTATGTTCATAGTTGACGGAAATGCTTAATGTCAGCTAGAGTTAGCGAAAAAGTCACGGAACCTTGACCTCCATCTGCGGACCCAGCTGAGGTTAATGGACTCCATGGTAAGAACCTGCTTCTGGGCCAAAGAACCTGCTGTACCTTCCTCCTGTATGAGAGCCCCATGTGGCTTGCTCAGCCTGGCTAACGGCCTCAAGGAAACATCCTTTTAAGTTAGAATTGACAGCACTGTTGCTTCCATGCTTTTTACCATGGAGGTGTAATGAAGAAGCCGATGCATCTGAAATGCTTCAGGATCTCTCCCTGGAAGAGGTTTCATAACTTGAGAAAAACCCATTTACTTATACTAATTATAGGAGGTAAGTCTGGACTAAGACCCTTGAATTATGTTTTCAAACTTCTGTATTGCTTTCAAAAATGCTTAGTCCTCACAAATTACTCAATAAGAGTTCTTAAAGGAATCTCTTTGAATTAGTAAATAATTTAAACTCACATTTATGGAGGCTGGTGACGGGTTTGAAGAGATTTTTGAAATGATTTTCACTTTTTTTCATCAAAATATTTAAGGAGGTTATTTTCTTCCTAGCTAGTACAGCCCTTCACTAAATTACCATGGATCCCAAAATAATTGTGCGTGAAGGTATGAAGATTTCACAACAGAGTCCATATTTTATCGCCTTCTCTGTTTGGAAAGAGAATATTGCCATGAATAACCAAAAGGTCACGCTGATGTATCTTTGAGATATAATGATTTTTGTCTAGTAGATCCACTCCCTTGTTCAACTCATTTATGCATTTGACAGATATTCCTGCATTTATTTACTCTGCCAGATGCTGGGGCAGAATGCCCCAGAGTGTTCCAGGCAAAATTAATGAACAACTAATACTATCTCCTGATCATATTCAGGCAAAAGTTTTGAAAATTGGTCATAGAAAGAATCCTGCCGGAATCCAAAAAGAAAAAAGGAAACAAAAGATTACTTAAAAGATAATAGAAGGTCGGCTTGCCTCAGACTTTCAGTGTGAAAGCCCAGGTGACAATGGGCAGCAGGAGCAGTGTGGAGGAAAGAGCATTGCGACACTCCAATTCTGTTGGAAGACACGCTGCTTCTTAGTGAGAAGAAGAGAAAACGTTCTCACCCACTCAAGGACTCATAATCCATCCTACCCACTGACCTACCATTTTGTGGAAAAATACTCCCAAGATGCTGCCTTGTCAAGCAAGAAATGCATCTTAATTATGATCGTGGAGACACTGCAGTATAAAAACAACCATAATAAAACATTGGAACAATTTTTTTTAGGATTTTATTTTATTTATTTATTTGACACAGAGAGAGATTACAAGTAGGCAGATTACAAGAGGCAGGCAGAGAGAGAGGAGAAAGCAGGCTCTCTACCAAGCAGGGAGCCCGACGCAGGGCTCGATCCCAAGACCCTGAGATCATGACCTGAGCCACAGGCAGAGGCTTTAACCCACTGAGCCACCCAGGCACCCCAACATTGGAACAATTTAAATACAGAATTTAAGAGTTTATTTTAGTGACTAATCTATCTAGTGATAGATTGCAAATCTCAAAAAAAATCTTTAAAAGAAGATACATAATGAAAAGAAGATATATAATATATATAATGAAAAGAAGATGTATTATATAATAATATAAAATAACCTGAATTTCAAATCCCATTTTATGTCAGAAGAAAAGAAAAGGATGGGGGTAAGATGTGGGAAGGAAAACCTCACCTCTCCTCACCCTAGATGGAGAATTGGGGATCTAGGAAATGTCATTTGTGTTTTTTAACTAACTCTTTAAAATTTGGAGGTAGGTAAGGCATTCAGAGGACTCATACAATGAAAAGTCCCCTGTTCCCACTCCCTTGTTCACCCTCCCCTTGCACCTGTACCCCATACACCCAGGTAAACACCCTCATTAGATTCTTACATATCTTTGCAGGATTTCTCTATGTAAGCATGAATACTTATTTTTTTCTCTTTGTTATATAAAAGTTACTGTATTCAACATACTATTATACACCCTGTATTTTTCAGCTGAGAACATTTCTTTTTCTAAACAGTGTCATTGAAATATGATCGGGTACAAAAAATTGCATATACTTAATATATACAATTTGATGAGGTTAGATACATGCATAGTCTCATTAACCATCCCCAAAGTGAAGGTAATACACATGTCCATCACCTCCAAAACTTAACTTGTGTACCCCTTTTTTTGTGGTAAGGACACTTACATGAAATCTACTCTCAACACATTTTTAAGTACATAATTCAGTATTGATAACAATAGCCACTATGCTGTGCAGCAAATCTCTAGAACTTAATTCATCCTGCTTTCATTGAAACTTAATACAATTGAACCATGCTTCTCCATTTCTCCTTTCTCTTCTGTGAATTTGACTATTTTAGTCCTTTGAGTGGAATCATGCCCTATTTGCCCCTCTGTGACTGGCTTTTCACAGTTAGCATGTTCTCCAGGTTCATCCATAATGTCACAAATGGCAGTGTCCTTTTTCAGGGCTGTAGAGTAGTCTGATTTATGTATTCTTTATCCATTCACCTGTCAATACATACTCGGGTTGCTTTCTTGGGTATTGTGAACAATGGCATGTAGGAGGGTTCCAGTTTCCCCACAATCTCACCAACACTTGTCTTTTGTGTTTTCAAGAACAACCATCATAACTAGCGAGAGGTTATATCTCCTTGTGCTTTTGATTTCCCTGATGATGAGTAAGGTTGGGCATCTTTTTACGTACCTTTTGGCTGTCTTTATGTCTTTGGAGAAATGTTTTTTCAAGTGCTTTGCCCTTTTTTAAATTGGGTTATTCATTTGTCATTGAGTTGTAAGAGTTCCTTATATATTCTGGATATTGACCTCTTATTAGATAAATGGCTTACAAATATATTTTCTCAGATTCTGTAGGTTGCCTTTACATTTTGTGGTTTCCTTTTCTGTGCAGAAACTTTTTAGTTTGATGTAGTCCCACTTGTCTATTTTTGCTTCTGTTTCCTGTGCTTTTGGTGATCCAGGAAATCATTGCCAGACCAGTGTCAAGAAGCTGTTCTCCTGTGTTTTCTTCTAAGAGTTTTACAGTTTCAAGTCTTATGCTTGTCTTTAATCCATTTTATTATATATATATATATACACACACACATATATATACATATATATATGCATATATATAATATTTTGAAATGATCATGTGGCTGTTATCCTTCATTCTGTAAATGTGATCTGAAACGTTAATTAATTTGCATGAGTCCCAGGGATAAATCCCAGTTGGTGAAGTTAGATGATCCTTTTCGTGTGTTGTTGAATTCAGTCTGCTAGTATTTTTTTTAGTATTTTTACATCAATGTTCATCAGAGATGTTGACCTGTAGTTCTCTTTTCTTAAAGAGGTTTTTTTTTTTTTTTCTGGCTTTGGTGTCAGACCAATGCTGGCCTCATAAAATGAGTTTAGAAGTATTTCTTCATCTTAAATGTTTTGGAGGAATTTAGGAAGGATTGTATTAATTCTTCTTTAAAAGTTTGGTAAAATTCACCGTGAAGTTATCTGATCCTGGATTTCAGTTTACTGGAAGGTTTTGGATTACTGATTTAATTTTCTTATATGTTATTCATGTCTGTTGAACTTTTCTTTATGATTTGGTCTTGGTAGTTTGTATGTTTCTGTGAATATATACATTTCTTCTAGGTTTGGTATATAATTATCCAGAGTAGTCTCTTGTGATCCTTTTGGTTTCTGTGTCATAAGTCTTTTTTTTTAAGATTTTATTTATTTGAGAGAGAGATAGCACAAGCGGGGGGAGGAGGGAAGGGCAGCAGAGGGAGAGGGAGAAGGAGACGCCTCACTGGGCAAGGACCCTGATGTGGGACTTGATCCCAGGACCCTGGAGTCATGACCTGAGCAGAAGGCAGATGCTTAACCCAGACATCCTCTGTGTCATCAGATTTAATGTCTCCTTTTTCATTTTTTATTTTATTTATTTGAATCCTCTTATGATTTCTTAGTAAGTTTAGATAAAGGTTTGTCAGTTTAGCTTATCTTTTCAAAAAAAACCAGGTCTTATTCTTGTTAATATATTTTATTGGTTTCTCTTCCTTATTTTGCTTGTTTGTATTCTAATCTTTGCTTTTATTCCCTTTCCTTCTAATTTTGGGTTTCGTTTGGTAAAGTTAGGTTGTTTGAGATCTTCCTTCTTTCATAACATTAGTATTTGTTGCTATAAACTTTTTTCGTACTGCTTTTGTTGCATGCCACAGGTTTTGCTATGTTGTATGTTTATTTTCATTTGTATTAGGTATTTTCTAATTTCCCTTTTGATTTCTTCTTTGACTCAATGATTGCTCAAGAGTTTCTTGGTTAATTTCCACATATCTGAATTTTCCAATTTTCCTTCTGGTACTGATTTCTAGTTTTATTCCATTGTGGTTAGAAAAGATGCTTGGTGTGGTTTCAGCCTTCTTAAATTTGTTAAGACTTGTTTTGTGGCCTAATACATGACCTGTCTTGGAGAATGTTTCATGTGTGCTTGAGAAGAATGTATATTATGCTATTGGTGGGTGGAATATTCTATGTCTGCTTGTTAGGTCTCTTTGGTTAATAGCGTAGTTCAAGTCCACTGCTTCCTTATTAATTTTCTGTCTGGACATCCTATCCACTGTTGCAAGTGGGATATTGAAGTCCCCTATTATTATTGTATTGCTATCTATTTCTCTTTACAGATCTGTCAATGTTTGCTTTATATATTTAGGTGCTCCACTATTAAGTGCATATATATTTAAGATTGTTATAGATTCCTGAAGAATTGACTTTGTTATCAATATATATGATCTTTATATCTTGTAACAGTTTTTGACTTGAAGTTATTTTGTCTAGTGTAAATACAGATACCCCTGCTCTCATTTGGTTACCATTTGCATGGAGTAGCTTTTTCCATCCCTTCACTCTCAGTCTGTGTGTGTCTGTAATTCTAAAGAGAGTCTTTTGTAGGCAGCGTATAGTTGGATCTTTTCTTTATATCAATTCAGCCACTCTGTGCCTTTTGATTGAAGAGCTCAATCCATTTATGTTTAAAGTAATTATTGACAGGTAAGGACTTAGTATTGCCACTTGTTAATTTTTTTCTATCTTACTTGTGGCCTTCCATCTCTTTTCCTCTATTTCCATCTTCCTTTGTGATTTGTTGATATTTTTAATAGTGACATGCTTTGAGGTTTTCTTTTGTGTATCTACTATAGGTATGTTTTGTGTGGTTATTGTGGGGTTACATAAATCATCTAATAGTTACAATTGACTATTATAAGGTGATAACAACATAATTTCAATCTAATACAAAAACTCTACACTTTATACCTCACCATCTTCCCACTTTATGTTACTGATGTCACACTTAAATGTTTTTATATTGAGTATCCATTGACAAATTTTTACATTTATAGTCTTACTCCTTTTATCTTTTAACTTTTATACTAGAGCTAAAAGTGATGTATACAGCTCCACTACAGTATTATAGTATTCTGTGTTTGTGTACATATTAACTTTTCTGATGAGTTTTATACTTTCATATGCTTTTGTGTTATTGTTTTGTGTCCTTTCATTTCAACTTGCAGAACTCTCTAACATTTCTTATGAGGATGGTCTAGTGATGATGAACTCACTCAGCTTTTGTTTGGGAAAGTTTTTATTCCTCTTTCATTTCTAAAGGACAGTTTAATTAGGTATATTGTTGGATGGCCACTTTTTTCTTTCAGTAATTTGACTATATCATCAATATTTCATTGCATTGATATTCAATAAGTTAGTTAATTGTTGCTACATCAACTGAGACTTGAAATTCAACACTTTGTGTTTCCTGAAATTATCCTCTTTTACCAAAGGATCAATGACCAAGTGTTTTTTTCCCCTAAAGATTTCATATTTTTTCTGAAGGAGGGATGTTTTGTTGTTGATGTGCAAATATTAAAGATTCACATTAGATATTTTTGCTTTCTGGAGACTTCTTTTTGATAACTCAGCCCTGGGCATTTCTCTCTGTCTCTGCCTCCAACTCCACAAACTCCTCTTTTCCAGCACTCTCCTGCTACCCCCACTCAGCTTTGTATTTCTTCCTTTTTCTGATATGGAGCCATCCCACGCTCTTTGGTTCCTCTTGACTTACGTACATACCCTAGTCAGGTGAGTAGTAGACCAAAGCCCTTTGCTTTAATGGAACTCTCTACCTGCTGTAGAGGATCTATAGAACTAGAAGTAGCCACCTGTCCTATTACATAATTAAACCCATTCACTAACTTGTGGTCAAAATGCTAAATGGTTATTTGTCATATGGTTCTGTGGTCCTATTCTTAAAGGAATTTGCCTTTGTCATATTTGTTTTTATTCCAAAGGTGTCCCTCAGCCTAATATAACTTGGTTGAAGAGAGGAGGATCTCTGAGTGACAATGTTTCCTTGCTTTTCAATGGATCCCTGTTGTTGCAGAATGTTTCCCTTGAACATGAAGGAACCTATGTCTGCACAGCCACCAATGCTCTTGGAAAGGCAGTGGCAACATCTGTGCTCCACCTGCTGGGTAAGTGTCAAATGCTCTGGCTTCAAGGGCTTCCTGTAACATGTACAAAGCAGGACCTAGTTTTGGTGGATTCTGGAGCTGAGGAGTAAACCAGATAGACATTAGATGGTTTTAACCATGGCTTGCCTCCACCCACTTACAAATGAGCACTAAATCTGGCATTTTGTCCTACCAGTTCTTCTCTCAGAAGGCTGTGACTTTCTTGCTAATACTTCTCTGTCCAAGAACCTACACGGGCATATAAGGTTTTCTGCCCAGAATCAACACCCTTCATGTTCTGTCTCTGTATTTGCTTATCTGATGACCACAACCCCCATTCCAAGCTACCAATGAGCTCTGTTCTAGTCAACGTGGTTTCCTGCCCTGTGATCCCACAGACTCCCCCTCCCACGCTATTTCCATAGAAGTATGACCTCCAGGAACCCTGCTCTCCAAAGAAGTGTCCCTCACCACCTTTCTCCTTGGAGAAATGTAGGGCCAACTTCTGTCTCTTACAGAAGAGTTCCTATCTCCTGTGTGAATCCCCTGGATTTTGTTTGACCTCTTTTCTCTAGTCCAACCATTTGGTCTGATTAAGTCCAAACACACACTGGTCTCCGATTGTTTCCCCCTTTCACTTATGTTTCCTCAGCTAAATTGCAGGTCCCTTAATTATAGATACCATGTGTGATTTTTTTTCAACTCTGAGGATATAATAGAGTATAAGGCACACAGTAGGTACTCAATAAATACTAATCAATTGAGTCTTTTTTTTAAAAAAAGATTTTATTTATTTGACAGAGAGAGATCACAAGTAGACAGAGGGGCAGGCAGAGAGAGAGGGAGAAGCAGGCTCCCCGCTGAGCAGGGGAGCCTGACTCGGGGCTTGATCCCAGGACCCTGAGATCATGACCTGAGCTGAAGGCAGAGCCTTAACCATCTGAGCCACTCAGGTGCCCCTAATCAATTGAGGCTTAAGACACCTTACAGTTGGGTCAGTAATGTCATTTGGAGAAGTTCATTTCAATGTGCCCATCCCATCTATAGGGATAATTTCTGGAGTTCAACAAATTCTTGTCTCCAAAGTGGGCTTTAAATTGTTGAGGTTTTAGGACTCAGTAAATAATACTCCTCTTTCCCATCAGGGTTTGGAACCAATTGAGAGTTGATGACAGAAGTCAATCAGATAGACATTAGGGATCACTTGTTATTCCTCTTTGTCTCTCTAGCACCTAAGAGAGGTATAGTGAGTGTTAAATAAGTGTTTCACAGTTGAATGAAACTGAGTTGTTGGCAGACCTGGTATGAGATTATTATAGAATCCACTGCAGAACCAAGAGGATGATGGAAAAGAGCCTTCTCCGTGGCTTTTCTTGTTAGCAGTTAGAGGTACCAACAAGTTGCATGTTAGAAGCGGGACATGCACAGGTGGGAGATGCTAATGTGAGGAGTTAGAACACCTGTCACACCCAAGACATTTTGGTGTTCATTAAGTCCTCTGATATTTACAAGAGCACAGGGTTGGGGCAGTCATTTTTAATCCCGCTGCATGAATAAGGAGACCTAAAACTCACAGAAAGTTTCCCTGGAGCCCAAATATATAGCCTTCTCTTTGAACGTTCTTCATACTAGCCCTTGTGGACCATCAGTGATGGCTCTGGTATACCTCCATGTGTCCCTTCCCAAAGAGCCCCCGTGGTCTTCTGGGACCTTGGAATGGAAGATTTTCAACTGATGGGCTTGGCCAAGCCTGTCTGATTCTTGAATGCCTTCCCCATGCTCTGAGAAGTGCTAGCTTCATTCCTTGCTTCTGCTCCTTTCCACTCATGAAGCTGCATGGCTGTCTCAGCTGCTTCCTGCACACCTCTGCTCTCAGGAGTCCCTCCTACTAAGCTCATGCCTTTGCTTACCTTGACTGAGGAATTAAGAATGTCTTACATGACACAAGGCACAGCATTCCTCCACCTTCCTGTTCTTAAAGCTTCATGGTCTTCCTGGAAGCCCACACGCCCCACCACGGGGGGTCCACCATGGAACCTCACTCATTCTCCTGATGCCAAGGCTCCTCTTGAGTGGAGGAACTCTACTCTTCTCAGCTGCCTCTTCTAGTCCCTTTTGGAATTTTGGTGAATCCAATTTTTCCTGTCTTATCAGGCTAGAAATCTTGAAAACATGCAGAGACACCCCATGTTAGCAAAGTTACTCTAACTGAACCCCTATAGCACCCCACACTCCCAAACCTACACTCAACTCCCAGATCTGTGTGACCCTGAGCCTCCAGGACAGAGCATTTCTTTGGAAAGAGCTGACTTCCTAGTAGTTGTCTTCTTTAAGAACACCCAAGCTGGGACAAAGAATGAGATATCGTTTAACTGGAAAACAAGGGCTCCTTTTTTCTTTTCTTTTCTTTTTTCTCAGAACAAAGACATTTGGACAGTAAAAGTGTATTTCCCAAGGACCGTAAAAAGCATGTGCTCCAGGCATCCAACACTGGAACCAACAGCAATGACCGAACAGGAGAACCCCTACCTTCAGGTTAGAGCTTTTGACTTTTTAGGGATTTACCATTTGTGAGGCATGTGCAAGGAAAAGGATTTAGCTACAAGACTCCATGTTTTACACTTCTCGATAAGTAAAATTATTCCTAGGCATTTGGCCAGCTTTTCCCTTGCCCTCAGACTTCTGTGGCTCAACTTATTCCTTCCATATTGAAACATTTTCGAAAAAGAAATCACTCCTGAGGAAGCCCGCAGAGCTCATATCCCAAACGTGCTTCATTATTTGTGATACAATAGGGATTGGCTTTCCCGTTTTGAAATGATTGCCAATGTGGTAAATATTCACAGAGGGAAGATTTGCTAAGAATTCTGGAACTGATTCTTTCATTCTCTTTTCATAAGTTTTCCCCTATACTTACTAACTTTGTTATGCATCACTGTTTAGTTAGGAGAGCCTAATCTAAGTATTTCAAGCTTGCAAAATTCTTTAGGAGGACAAGGGAGAGAGGTAGAGTTAAGAAAATCAGAAATGCTGGAATCATAGGAAAAAAGGTACTGATTATCTCAGATTCTCGTAACTCAGAAGTGAGTAAGTCACAGAAGGATGCAGAGAAGCTACTATTCGACTTCATGCTTTTTTATACCTTCTACACAGGAACAATACTGGCTACATCATTTTGACATTTTAAATCTTGAGCAAGTGCCTCTCCTTTACAGAACACATCCCAGAGGATAACTCTGCAGGTAGGGATTCTAGAAATGTAGTTCCTAGGCTCCCACGTCTCAGATGCAGGGAGAGCATTGAAGAGGAAAATAGTGTGGGGCCACCAGTCCAACAATCCAGCTCATGTTATTTATGACATCATTCTCCAGAACTCTTTATGTTTTTCTTCTCCTCTTTCAGACATAATACTCCCATTATAAAATGCACTATTATCCACCCATTGAGCATTTATCTTAGTCTGATTGGGCTGCTCGATCAAAAACCATAGACTGGGTGGCTTACTAACAATAGACATTTATTGCTCTCAGTTCTGGAGGCTGCAAAGCCCAAGATCACTTGTCTGGTGAGGCCCCACTTGCTGTGACCTTACATGGTGGAAGGGGTGAAGAAGATCCCTGGGTTCTCTCCTATAAGGGCACTAACCCCATTCATAGGGGCCCCACCCTCATGACCACCTCACCTTCTGAGGGCCCCACCTCCTAAGACCATTTCATTGGATGTTAGGATTTGACACCTGAATTTTGGAGAGACACAAACATCCGGTCTACAGCAACATGCGTCAAGGGTTTGCCCAATGCCTACTCTTGCCGAGCTAAGGGTACAGAGGGGACCTCGCCCTTGGGAAGCTCATAGTCTGTAGAGGGAGGCAGTCATGTAAACAGGTATTTGGAAGCAGGGTGACAAGTGCTGGAAGAAAAGGTTGAGCAAGTACACGGTCAGCGCTATGGAAGGGGCTCTAACTCTCTCTGGAGAGGACAGACATGTTTTCACATAGGCCACGGTATTCGTTCTGGGAAGAGGAAGAAGAACATTCCAGGCAGAGAAACTGATGGGAAAGGCAGATAGGAATTCCACGTGAAAAGGAACATGAAATCAAGGGACTCCCTCAAATCAATTAATTTAAAAATTGGGTATTTATGAGGCCAAATTTTCTGGGAAAATTGAAGCCTTTGGAATATTTAGACATTTGGTTTATCAACACTGCCTTCCTTGTTTGACCACCACCTACACACACACACACACACACACACACACACACACACACACACACGTATACATGTACACATTCTGGAATATGCCAACTCTTCAATGGATCCTTACCTTAGCATTTCAGAGAGACTCACTTATTAATTGAACAAATACTGCTTGAGTACCTAATATATAACATTCCCTGTCCCGGCAGTGGACAGGACAGAAGATCTCCCCACCCTCATGGACTTGGCTTCCCAGTAGGAGAGATGGACAATAAACAAGGAAACAAACACGTATTTCCCTGTGGTAAGTGCTATGAAAGAAACAAAGTAGGGTGATAGATAGCACAGTGATTGCACAGAGCCACTTTGGAGAAGAAAGTCAGGACCAGCCTTCTAAGTAGGTGATAGTTGAGCTCAGACCTAAACAATGAGATAGAGCCATCCATGCACAAAGATGAGGAAGGAGCATTTCTGGCGGTGGGAATAGTGAGTTCAAGGACCATAGACTGGAAACAAGATTAATATGGTCAAGAAACACAAAGAAAATTCATGTGATGGAGGCACAGTGCGGGAGAGAGAGGGGATATGAAATGAAGTTGGAAGGTGGCTGAGGACCAAATCATTCAGGGCTTGAAGGTCAAGGTAAAGACTAGAGTTTATTCCAGTTTTCCCAGCACCATTGGTTGAAGAGACAGTCTTTTCCCCATTGCATATTCTGGCTTCCTTTGTTATAGGATAATTGACCATATAAGCATGGGTTTATTTCTGGGCTTTCTATTCTGGTCTATTGATCCAGCTGTCTGTTTTTGTGCCAGTATCACACAATGAAAAGAATGAAACTGGACCACATTCTTACACTATACAAAAAAATAAACTCAAGCTATATTAAAGATCTACCTGTGAAACCTGAAACCAGAAGAAGAGAGCACAAGCAGTCATCTCTCTGACATTGTCTGTAGAAATATTTTTCTAGATATGTATCCTCAGGCAAGGGAAACAAAAGCAAAAATAAACTATTAGGACTGTATCAGAATAAAAAGCTTCTGCACAGTGAAGGAAGTAATCAACAAAACAAAAAGATAACCTACTGAATGGATGAAGATATTTGCAGATGACATATCTGATAAAGGGTTAATATGCAAAATTTATAAAGAACTTATACAACTCAACACCAAAATAACAATCTAATTAAAAATGGGCAGAGGACCTGAGCATATATTTTTCCAAGGAAGATATCCAGATGGCCAACAGACTCATGAAAAGATGCTCAACATCACTCATCATCAGGGAAATGGAAATCAAAACCACAAAACAACAAAACCACAAAAACACTGCACACCTGTCAGAATAGCTAGAATCAAAAAGGCAAGAAATAGCAAGTATTGGCAAGAATGTGGAGGAAAAGGAAATTTAGTGTACTATTTGTGGGAATATTGATAAATTGGTACCGCCACTATGGGAACACTATGGAGGTTCCACAAAAACTTAAAAACAGAACTACCATATGGTCCAGTAATTCCATGATTGAGTATTTATCCAAAGGGAATGAAAATACTAATTTGAAAAGCCCAGTGCACCTCTATGTTTATAGCAGCATTATTTACAATAGCCCAGATTTGGAAGCAACCCAAGTGTTCATCAATAAGTGAATGGATAAAGAAGATCTGGTATATATATACACAATGGAATATTACTCAGCCATAAAAAGAATGAAATCTCGGCATTTTTTTTTT